>LR990077.1:2400000-3000000 GCA_905147235.1 Erynnis tages | reverse complement strand
ATTACCCACAGTAGTGGTTAAGGAAAAATATCTCCAGGAAACTTAGATCCCTGAGAATTCTTCATAAAGTTCTCAAAGAAATATCGCGCGTGTAGCAAACCCGCAATTGGCTACCGTGGACTTAGGTACATGCGTTTCATTCTGTGGGAAGTCCAAATTTTCCTAAAAAGACCTAAGACGGGTGTATCTCAACATCTGTTCTAGATTTTGGATCCAAAAAATTGAGCAGCTTTGAATTACTTAAAATATTGTAAAGAAAAAAAATGAAATACAATTATCGCATACTCATGTAAAAATCAGCGGTTAAAGTTTATTGTCTATCAGAGAACATTATAGGATGTTTTTTCTCAGCGCGTTTGTTAGAGAGTCTTCGACATTTCCTCATATGGATTCACATCTTGTAATGTATGTATTGCTAATTGTTTACGGGCTAATGTGATAATTAGACGTAACTACCTCACTTTTGCTAATCACTTCGCATTCCCATAACATCCTCGTACATTGCAAAGGTTATTGTTGAACCAGTTGAATTGCATGACGTTAAACTGGCAATCACAATACGAGTACCTACACACTCTTTGGTGAAATTTGTACACCTACATAATTTAGTCATTGATACTGTTTGTTATATTTTTATGATAGGATGATAAGTGGTCAAATTGTATTTCAGTAGTCTACCAATTAAACAACAACATGTTTAACAGTATGCCTTGAAGTAATTTAAGCTACGTTCTGTAAAAATGTAGAGGGTATTTTGAGGGTTTTATGCACAGTATTGGAGTATTTTCCGCCTGAACAACCCATATTGTATCTGAAAGAACGCATCACTAATAGATAGGTACACGTGTGCCACAAGTACCTACTTCAAATAGTATCGACGTAGTACTCTTCCTTAATCAATCCAATTTTGCGCATTTAAAACTGATTCGATGTGCACTTTCAATTGTTTGCATTTTATTTAGTTAATATTTTCGAATAATTTTGATAAGCCTAGTTGTTTTTTATTCAGCAATCAAAAAAATTATCATCACATATGATGTATGAATAAATGAATATCACACATTTCGAAAGAGTGACGAACGTGATACTAATTTCATGCAAATTCAACCGTACGCAAGTGCCGAATACCTAAACGTCACACCGCAGTCGCACCGCCGAAAGTAGTTGTGCGGCTTACATATGTGTATCGTTCAGTATCGGCCCGGATCTCAATTCATGACCTTCAATGCACTAAAGTGGACTAGGTTTGTCTAAGTCTATTTGGTGGTACTAGGCACGTTCCTATATTCGGTTAAGCTAATTGCTAAGTGAATTATTCCTGTACGTTTTAAGCGAAAAATAACCTCGTTTTATGATATCACGACACGATTGCCCGTGGACATTATGGACTATTACTTTGAACACTTGATTCACCGGTAGGTCCGAAGCGGTATTTGCGATTTTTATTTTATTTACTACTAGTTGTATGAAAAAAACAACATTTGGTTTGTCCAGATTTAAAAAAATTAGTTGATGCGTTGTTCACAGGACTAAGTTGGAAAGCAGCAAAAGCAGCAGAGACACTGCTGCTTTTGCTGCTTTCTTCTCATTTGCTTAGACTGCAGTAACCGAAACACTCCTATTCTTTATATTGGAGTCTAATTTAGTTCTGCGCAGAAATGACAAAATAAAATGATGTTGTAATTCCTACATCCATGTTCCTCTCAGTGTTTTTTCCATGAATCCTATTGTAAATCATATTGTAACATTTTCGTAGCATTTTAATAATAGTCAAAATTTGGCGCCAATTGATACAACGATGTTTAAATGAGCTGAATCGCCTGTGAAGGTCTTGCAAGGTGGCAACATTGACGTCCAGTGTCTAATAAAACGTTGATAGGTTCATATGAGTAGGCGGATTTATGATTGTTTACATAAGCATCGGCATGATATTGCTCATAATTGATTTGTTAACATGAATGACCTTTTATATAATATATTCATAAATAGAAGTATAAATTGCATTTAAAATTTCGAGAGCAACTGGCACCTGTCCCATTTCACGCATTCTTACGATGTGCATGTAAAACCATTTAAAAAATGGCCATATTGACAGAATGATGGTTGAAAAGGCAAATGGCAAAAGAAAAATAGGATTAGGTCAGGTGGGGTAAGTGAAACATATATCTTATTTGAATGTTAATGTAAAATTATGAAAGTTCTTAAATAACACAGATAAACAAATGAGATTGAAATACGTTTGTCCATAAAAATAGAAAATAAATAAGTTTTGCATAAATACATTCAAGGCCAAGTTAGTGATTACTCTTTACAATGGTGCATTCAACAAAATCTAATTGAGACACGCAGACGGGACTAGTTTCAAGTTTTGCTGACATCCGAAGGTCGCCAAGAGCCGGTTAGAGTAGGAACACCCTGCAACAGCGAGTACAATCGATTCAATGAGAATAGCAGCTACAAGCAACCAAGATCCGCGCGTATTCTCCTGCAGTTTTTGCACACTAGTGTACAACCACCGCAGTATTAAGATTATACAATACAGTAAACACGCGTTCGGTAAACACTCAGTACACAAACAGCGAAAGAGTTTAATTCAACTTCTTATCCGAATACGGATTTTTATACTATTTAATTTACTTGTAAAGCTGTCCGTATCTCTCACTCGATGCGCAAATATTTGTCAGCTTAATATTTTTTATTTACTGTACTCGAAGCAAGTACAATCAATGAGAATAGCGAGGTCCGCGGGTATTCTCCCGCAGTTTTTGCACGCCAGTGTACAACGTTGCGACGCCGAGGAACACCAATCACTTCCTGCATCGCCTCGAAACTTAGAAATAGAATAGTTTTCGAATAGTTTTCTTTCATAGCGATCTATTTATTCAAACGTCCGCAGTTCTTATGGCTCGCACTGCATGGTTGTTCACCTTCAGTGACGTGGTCACTAGATCACTACTGGTCACCTCGCTGCGTGACAATAAAGTACATATTATTATTATAGTGTTATCTGGCCTTAGCCCTCGTTCGGTATCTGAATTTGGTTTGAATGTTATTGTTCATAGTTATGTCACGTTTGTCGTTTAGTTAACACTTTGAATTATTTCTTTTATCTTCTCAATTCTCCTTTCGTTCAATGATAACATACCTACATCTTTAGACACAAGTATCACAAAACAGGGCGAAAAAGCGTTCTTGGAAATCGTTTTTCTAACATAGACTTCCTTTTTCTATGTTAGAGAGGCTTCCTTCGGAGCTTGATATTTGCTGTTCCCATTTAAGAGTATATTAATCCTTAATGAAATTTCATAAATTTTGGAAAACAAATACTTTAACCGGCAAACATGCCAACTGTTAAACATAATCTGTGAATGTAAAGAATGAATATTGAGAGATTTTCAGAAAAATACAGACATAATTAGGTCTAAGTTGGTTCAAGAAGCGAATGCTTTCGCTATGGTACGGTTGGTTTTCGACTTGGCTTCAACTATTTTTGCAATATTCAAATTTGCCAATGGATGATTGCTTTACAAGTACTTTATGTTTCATAAAAACTAGCCTGTATACTATAGATAGTACGAAGAGAACAATTTCTGGTGTAGAAAATAGGAGAATCAGTCCGTTTGTAGAGTGATTAAGTGAGCCCTAGGATAAATGTGGAAATTTCAAATTTCCTTGAAGCCCGTTTCATATCTCCCAATATTCACTATTTCCATAATATAATATATTATTTTAAAATAACTTTTTTAATGATAAGCGTTGTTCTTATACGTAAGAGGAACATCATTCCAATGTAAGTAACGTTTCGTGTTGATTCTTCTATGATTTTCAATAAGAAGAATTTCGTAATATTCAACACAATATGCACACAAGTTACGAGTACTTATAATACCTTGATCTTGTAAAATAATAATACATGTCAGTAACCCATTTAATGTCCCACTACAGGGTCGGGTCTCCTCTCGCAATGAGAGGGATGTAGGCCTTAGTCCACCATGCTGGCCTACTGCGGGTTGGTGGACTTCACATGCCTTTGAGAACATTTTTTTTTTAACTCTCAGGCATGCAGGTTTACTCACGATGTTTTCCTTCACCGTAACAGCAGGTGATATTTAATTTTATAAAGCGCACATAACTTTTTTACAAAGTCATTGGTGCGTGCCACTGGGATTCGAACCCGGACCCCTCGATTCGAGGTCGAATTCTAAGCCACTGGGCTATCACCGCTAATATAATACATAACGACGCTGTATTGATAAGGAAAAGAGCCGATGGCAATGATTCATAGTGCCACTTGCGAACCCGTACCAGCTTCCCGCTGATATGCATTGAAGGAAGTACCGACACATTTATTTTGGCATGTTCTATATTAAACCTTATCCGATCGCTGTTTTTTGCAGAATTATACTTGAAGTATATTTTTATACAAGCGAGCTTGCAAACAATATTATAACTCTTATGTCGGTCATTGCAGCCTACAGAAACCCATCTAAAGAAAATATTAACTTTTTGGTCAAAACGGTTACAGGGAAATCCAATCCAATGGAAATCCAATCAATGATTTAATCATCAGTCAAAAGTTAATTTAACATCTAGCGCAAATTATAAAATTTAACTTTCCACATTAGCTATCTAACAGCGTTCCAACGACCTAGAAACTATTAAAGTGACCTTAAATTGTGAAAAGTCATGGCACTTTATTACAACTATGTGTTTCCCTTTTCTTCATTTATTTGATATATACATATACCTTAGTAATTTAATAATATTATAAATGAATAACCAAAAACGGGGGATACAAGGATACCGAGGCACTTATCAGTCTTGAATCACGCCAGACCATAGTCGGAAAGCCGCACATTTAGCAAACAAAGGCTTTAAAGTACTACGGGCATACGTCACGACTCACAGCTGTCACGTCATGGCCCCTCGTATCTCATCTTCCACGTACGAGCGAGTTTCACCGACCACGCGCCCGAAATTAAAGAAAGTGAATAGATAACGGTACCTGGCGGCTCAACAAACTATTAAACGAGCAATATTTGTTGGCTGATCTCGAATACATAATTACTGGATAGATTTCGATTGCTTGATACGGGTTTTCGGGGGCGAAAATCGACCTAAATAGGTTTCATGCCTGGTAATAGTCATTTTCTCTATATTTTCACGCAATAAAAATTACGCTATCTCGGACATTGACCTTTGTAATAAAGTATAGCAAATGACAAAGATGATATATTTAGCCGAGTAAAGCTCGGTCGCTCAGGTGCTCAATTTTAATGCATAAACACACCCGAACGGAACGGAGTGCCAAGGCTAGATACAATATACGCGGATCTCCAATTTGCTGGTTTCCATCAATCAATCGATAAAAATCTTAATACATACATACTTAGATTTAAATTGAGAAGTCTATCGAACCGCCATCGCTACAATTAAGTCCTATCGCGATGGTTTAATTGGAATTTCAAGTTAATTTGTGTAATCGACCTAATTAACTGTAGTCGGCAGTCTAACTTTGAATAGAACTTGAATAGAGATCTCTTTCAAACTTGTTGGCAAATTCTTGTACCTATGAAAGTACCGCCGAAACATTTTCCGTATTAATTAACACGATGGGGTTATGTCCTTTCGTAAATTCGCAACACAAGGTCGTTGAAGCCAATACGTGCGTAGGTATTAACGCTAACAAAATAACATTACCGGGATAGGATAGGGCTCTAATGAAATCGTGGGCGTGGCTGGTCACAAACAACTCCGTGAGGGCGACGGACACAATCTTAAGTCAATAACATTTTTATTAGCACCTAAATACCTCTATTATTAGACAATTATTAGACAACTATTATCAAATTATTAGACAACTATTCTTCTTCATATAATTTACATTAGGGATGTAAGGGTAACCGAAACTATCGGATATCCGATATAAAAAAATATCCGTAACCGTAACCGAATCCGAAATAAACGTTTCGGATAATATCGGATAGGGACGGAGCCTAATTGAGACACGTTATTACAAATAGTTCGAAAATTGAAATAAGTGTTGTGTTACAGAATTGATTGAATTGGTACAAAATTGGTTGGTTTTTTTGATGAAATAACTGACGATGCCGCAAAATGTAAACAATGTGGTAAAAGCTTAAAAATTAATATCCGTAACCGTAATAATCCGAAACTAACGGATAATCTCAAATAATTTCATATCCGCATCCGTATCCGGTATAATAATCATTCCCATATCCGAAACCTATCCGTATCCGAAGTTTCATATCCATAACATCCCTGATTTACATTACCTCAAAGTGCAAAATGAAATAAAAGTAATAAATGCGAAGAAAAATGGCTGTTTTGAGTGTGCAATACAAGAAGTCGTATATTATATTGTCGAATTGCCACGTCGATTACCGTGGTACTGAAAACAATATAATGAAATATTGTACATTCAACTTCACGGGTTTACATTTTCTAATAAATTAATACCAGTTAAAGGTTGTAGAACTACAAAATGCAAATCTAATTATGTAAATGAGTAATAAAGAACATGCAATGGACTCATTAGGTCACAATAAGCAGGAGGAAGGAAAACCGGTGACTGATAGTGCAGTCGGCTCGTGTTTAGACTGTGTAGCAAGGCCGGGGCCACGCGCTAGTATCGGAAGTTGGGAAAAAATGTATACTAATGATTTGCTACCTGCTAATAAATCATTTTTATGTCATGAACTACACGTCCATGTGTTTCTTTATACATAATGTAATCCCTGATATACATCAGGGAAATAAAAAACTTTGCATCAAAAACAGTGGACTCTAAAGATAAGTAATACAAGATAAAGTCTTATAGTGGCCGGTTTCAGCAATCAATCTTTGGATCGATCTATGGATTTTGGTGTTTGGTTGCCAGGCAACAGCTATTATTTCAAAGCAATATTAATAGTATAGAGTATCATGGCAACCAATCAGTATAGATCTATCACAATCCAAATCTGAAAATCTGAAATCCACCGGATATCTATTAAATTAAATTCATGTTTATAAAGTTAAATAACTTTTTAACTCAATAATTAAACATTTTATAGAATTCCCAGAAGTGAAACCACTCATTTTCTCCGCGTACTGGAAATTCCAGAATTCCTCGACATTCTTATCAAACGGGTAGCGAGTGTGTCCTGCGCCGCGATTTTTCCCGACGGAACATCACTGACTGCGGTTGTGCAAATCTTTGTGGTGCATTAAAAACATAAAACGCCATCATAAAGCTAACAAAATAATTGAATATTTAGCGTTTGGACCATGAATAATATGAATACTTAGTAAATGCAGCATTAATAAATTAATTTACGTACGGTTTTCACTATCCCTATTTGATTGTAATGCATTGTATCATCAGCTGTATAAAGTATAGTATGTACGTAGAATCGTTCATAGTAACTTAAGTATTCATTTTTCTAGGATTTAGAGAATAATGAAATTCATTACTCTTTAATGACCTTTTATTTACAGGTAGCAAATTAAAAAAAGTGTAAAGAAATCTTTGGTGCAATGATATGATCGTAGTCTAATTTTACAAAGCGCCTGTACTATTTTAGTTTGGCCTTGATCAGACTGATCAGACATAATATTTGTATCCCACCAGCGGCAGCGATAAGCGTGCCTTGTTCAAACCTATTCAATCAGTTCTTTGAAATATCCACTGGTCAAACAGTCATATCTAAACGTAGAAAGCTCTAAACTTATGTACCTACTATTTTAATGCTGTGCAAATAAACTTGGTTTAATTTAGAGTTTTTTTAGGTAAAAGATCTCCAAATAAAACAAAGTTTATTTTGATAGCTTCATAATTTAAATACATGAATTATTCATTACGTTTATGCATACAAAACCTAGTATGCCCCTCGGAACAATGGCCATCATTTTGAATGCTTAGTAATAAGTTAAGGTTATGAAAAAATACGTATTTTGTTAAAAATTTGCTCTATCCTTGAGTTCGCCGTATGTCATTACTTTCCACAATTTGTTCCTTATTAATGACACTATCGAATGGTGTAATAATACAGAATGTGATTTTTTTTTCAAAATCAACGGGTCCGATTCCTGGCTAGCCAAATTGCTTTTTCAAAATCCAATGATGCAGTTTTAGTTTTCATCAAAATCGGTTCCCAGACTCCTTTCAGCATTTTTTGCTATTCCTCATAGTTTCGGATTTCCCCATCCATGCACACTTGAAAAATTAACCCTGTATTCTCATTATCCTACTACAAATCAATTTCATTTCGATGAATAGAAAGGACGTAGGCAATACACCAATTTACACGTTACTGTGGAATACACCAGTTATTTATTTTATTTTTTGTAAGAAAACCAAAATTGCTCATTTGTTTGGTTAAAAAATCTAATTGGTTTATTTTAAAGTGAAACATCACAGGCTGCGGCGCTTTCCAAATGTGAAAATCAACATTAAACAAATTTTTATTTTCAGTGTTTTTATATTAATCATAAAGCATGAGAACCATATTAAGTACGGTAAATTATTATCGTTATAAAATGGTGTTAATTTACTTAGTCTAGAAGCGACGCAATGAGCCTTGGGGATTATTAGGAAGCAGTAACATCAAAAGAAAAAGTTTATTTACGCAGATGTAGATTTCAAGTGCCTACAAAACATTTCGATTAATCTATTTACTAAACGTATTCAATTAAAACAAGCAATTTTAAAATTACATTCCTATTTTAAATATATTATTGTTAAGTTTATAGGAATCATTCAAGTAAGTATATTATTGTTCGTATGGGTTTTATAAAAGAAAATGGAAAACGGTCTTCAAACCAGCGCTGCTCAGATTGATCGTCATTAAATGACCATTTCTCGCAATTGCACGTTGTTGTGACAAATGAAGTGTGCGCCGGCGGTCCATAAGGCCGATAGTGAATGCCTGGCCTTCACATTGCTCGCCCTGGCTGAGATCTGCTGATGTAACGATGACACACTTAATGGTTCAACTTCAAACGCGCACAAATTTAACTGTGCCTCGCTTGAATAGTTTAAGTTTTTGAGAAAGTTGCCGTAGGACTAGGCGCATACATTTTATAATGTCCGCTGGTTCCTTTATACGGCACTCGCACGAGTCGCACGCCACACGTGAAGGTTATAAGTCGATGTCAATTTTTACTGCCGAATACTGCGTGTTTGCATGTTTGGTCCAAACGTGTCCTCAATTTTTGGCACGTCGTTGTAAAATTATTATAGTGATTTTTTTGTTCGCTGCTATGGCCTTTACAATAGCTACAGCAACGCTACTTGACGTTTTTACGATACTTATGTTTTGGCATGAATCGAGTGAGACCGACCGCGAGGCAAAGATGAAACAATGGTTAATAGGAGGTGCGGACAAGCTTGCAGGTAATGAGTCTAAGGACTGTATAGATGGAGGTTGATGCGTTGTATACTAGGTACTTCAGAGGGCTAATATAATTATGTTCCCACAATTTTTTTCCGCCGAAAACTTCCCAATCACATTGCCGTCCAAAAGATAATATTATGTATTTCATATTTTAAATTTAAGCATATATTAGGTACCCAATAATTATAACGTTCAAATTAACACAGTAGCCAGTAGTTCAATGGCCTGGGAATCCTATCAAGTGCTTATAATGCACTACTTCTTTATTGGCTTCAAAGATTGTTTTGGTTTTGATTTTTAGCCACCGGCGCAAAAAGACATTGACTTCTAAATACTTTTAATACAATCGACATCACTGTAAACAAACAAATGAACTGTTTTTTCAGAATGGTTTGTGTTATGAACTTTTTTATAACCATAATTAGATCAATATTCGTCTACTTGGCATTAGGGCTACAGACGTTAAAAACGTTCATTAAAGTCTCAGTCAAAAAACTCACAATGTATTCATTATTAGAAGCAATTTTGTCGAATCGCTTTGTGTGAAAGGATCATTCGTCTTTGCCCTTTCACGAGTCGTATTTTCAATTACTACTTTAAGACGTGTTTTTAAACAACTCAGGTGGCCTTTTCGAGTAGGTGATCGGAATATACAATATGTACTCTATATACTGCTCTACACCTATTTTACTGTACTATACTCTAGGATCACTTCGGTGTACCTACATATTGACGACGCCATGCGACGTAAACAATGTTCTCTTAAAAATTTTGCTAGTTTTAACCCATTCACTGTCCAGTAAATAGCCACAATAGAAACAATGGGAATGAGTCACACGTGGCTCGCCGGACAGTGAATGGGTGTTGTAAGATAGAAAACAAAGGGAACACCTAGCACATTTTCCAAATTTTAACTAGGTGTCCCGTAGAATCGGAACAAATCAGTTGCTTAGTAGACACGACTACAATTTCATATCCCGTTTAGAGTGATTTCTCCCGTTAAACAGATTTTTTTGAAACTGGACTTTAAAGGAGATTTAAACCTGATTTTAAATGTCTCTTATTCAAATGTGGATTCAATTAATCATCATCCTAAGAAGACCCACTGCTGAGATAGGGCTCTTCTCTCTTTAACGCCACTAAATATGGTGCTGATTTTCCTAATATATTTGCTATATACATATATTTTTGCTATGGTGCATGGCCAGGGTCCCTCAACTTTAACGCATGCACTCAGACAATGCTTCTGTCCTGTTAGAGTTGTATTTGGGAGTTCCTGCGTTACGGCTGCTATACAATAAACGGAATAGTAACAACGTGGAAGATAGAAATAAATGCAGCAGCCTTAGCTTTTGATAAGTAATTAAAATTTGCAGAGAAAGCTTCGGCCTGATTTTTCATTATTATCTGCAATGTCTTTCTTTTCGTGTATCTTCGGTGTTACTTCGTGATGCCTGTCCGCCTGTTGCTCACGACCATTGAATTATGGAACATTGAACTGGCTAACCTGTCAAGCGATACCATCGCCGACATTGTTGTTAACCACGCTTTTATTGGCGTGACCTATAAGTTTGTATGTACCAATGTAATAAAATCCTTCAACATAATTTTCACCAACTTCAAGAATGCTATTATTTTGATTTTCACCCGAAATGTGAATCAGCGAAAATCCAAAGGCTCTTCTTCAAAGCCGGCAATACACTGGACACTTCCCGCTGCTCGTGTAAATAGTCGATGGTGACCACTTATTATCACTTGTTGGTTATCTCTTCTGCCAATCCGACAGGAAACAGAACATAGACAATTTGTGACAGCTAAACGTAGCCTTACCAAATTTGGTCTAGGTCTCCTTCTTCTAACACTTAGCACTTTGCTTATTTACTTATTTCTTCGTCTGGACTGATGATGAAGACGGCAAGAAAATAGGGTTAATTTTTTGTAGTTTTTAAAAGTATAATTAATTGTAGTCGTGACGTTCATTCCATACTTTAGCGTCACGCGAGTTGTATGGCAGGCGCCGTTGTGTAAACCCTCGATTGTTGAATAATTTAGTACTGTTAAACCTCGCTAACTGCTTGGGACATAACAAAAATGAAATGAATGAATGAAACCTAGACTAACAGACCCACTTGCTATTAACAAACGAACCTTTCGTTTGTTATGCTGACGCGTTTCATTTACTCACAAAGCAGTTACTGATGTTGTTTTGTACTGTAATTTGTGTTGTGTTGTTCTTATTATACAATACAAAACATTGATGAAAGTACAAAGGTACCATTTACAACTACTGGAGGCGTATACTGATCAACGTAGTACAACCGTGTTTAGTCTGGTTGCATGCACTTAGAAGAAATCTGCTTAATGATGTCGTCTGACTGATCTGATGACAAAGGAAGGTAAACAAGACATGCTATTTTAGTTTTTTTTTAATTATAGCTAATTATTACACCTTTACATAGAGATGATAGTAAACCAAACTATGTAAACAAGAATTATATTATAGAGCTCATGTTAAGTACATTGCTTTGTTTGTGGACGGTGATACAAGAAGTGATGTCACTCTATAATCCATTAACTGAGTAATAAATCTTATGGGTGCTAGCGTGATACGTGTACCTATTTACTTTTACTCAATTTATTTAATACAGGTATAGAAACACTGACTTTTTTCATTTACCTACTTATGTAAACTCTCGAGTAATTACAGATAGGTATAATATGGCTTCTGTCTGAAAGTTGATAGTTAAGTACCTATTAATTTATTATTTATCGTTACAAGTAGAAACGCACTCAATAGCTTTACATTGGGATTCCCAGATTCATGACATTTGCCTTCGCGAATACAACACGTTACAGAAATTTGAAAGCTTTCTGCCCATCAGGAAATAGAACGAAAATCGAAAGAAGAAATACATACTAAATTTAATTTTTTACATCGGGCAACTTAAAAAATCTTAATTAAAAAAGAGAAGGACATATACGCGTTTCTGGCGCTAAGTGTTACCTGTGTTTTCCTATATCCTGACCCTTTATTCTTCTTCAACAGATCAGTGGAACGGTACGTGCGAGTTAAATGGCGGGACGTCCGGGTTGGCGACATAGTGCACCTGTCGAACAACGAGGCGATACCGGCCGACATGGTCCTCCTGCACTCCTCCAATCCCATGGGCATTTGCTACCTGGACACCTGCAACCTGGACGGCGAGACGAACCTGAAACAGCGAGTCGTGGCGCCTGGGTTTAGAGAAAAGGTAATTTCCACTTCTTTTCTTCCTTCCATTTGTTTATAGTAATTGAGTAGCAAAAGCATATGCAGAACACCTTTAAATTTTCCAGTTTTCTGATGCTATGGAAATCATTTAGTAGCCTGCATCGTACCGACCGACCCTTTGTGTCCTACTATTTATTCTTGCTTCATCTAATAAATAAGCGAGAAAATAGCGACGCTCAATGGTGGTTTACTGTTACCGTTGTACCGTTGACTAATGCGTGAGAAACTTTCCCTTATAGTAAGTAATACAACTTTAAAAGGTGAAACAACCATTTAGTTTTTCTGTTGATCGATCAAGCACGTAATTGAATCGCAATTATATTGTGAATGAACACTTGCTGTGCGCAAGCTGTATTTAGGTACACTAACCCGCCTACTCGCTAATACAAACACTATTTATACTCTATCACACGTAAGAAACGTAATATCCCTAATTGCAAATCACTTTCTGTTTTAGCGTTTAGAGTTCTGCCCGTTAAAATTCAGGAGTTCGGTAGAAGTGGAGCGGCCGTCGACGAAAATATACAGATTTACTGGTACGATATCGCATCCGAATGGAGGCCGCGTTCCACTTAATTCAGAAAACCTATTGCTTAGAGAATGTACGCTCAAAAATACCGACTTCGTCGAAGGCATTGTGGTGTACGCCGGACACGAAACCAAAGCCATGCTCAACAACGGCGGTCCCAGGTACAAGTGCTCCAAATTGGAAAGAAAAATGAATACAGATGTGATATGGTGCGTTTTAGTACTGCTGTTCCTATGCTGCGCGGGGGCCGTCGGATGCAAGGTCTGGTTGGACCAGTACAGCCCGCAGCTAAACAAGGCGGCGCCGTTCATCGTCTCCTCGGTCAAACCCGCCTACGAGGGCTTGCTCATATTCTGGACATACATAATCGTGCTCCAAGTAATGATACCCGTTTCGTTGTACGTCACAATAGAAATGACGAAACTGCTACAGGTTTACCACATTCATCAAGACGTGGAGATGTACGACCCTTTAACGAACACCCGAGTCGAGTGTCGAGCCTTAAATATAACGGAGGAATTGGGACAGATCAATTACCTGTTCAGTGATAAAACGGGAACTTTGACTGAGAATAAGATGGTGTTCAGGAGGTGTGCGGTCGGGGGAGTCGACTACGACCACCCGCCGGGCCCTCCTGCCGAACCCTCACCTGATCTCCCTCCGATAGTCACGCCGATAACTGAAGTGTCACCGAATAGAAGAATGCTTCAGCATCTACTCGACAGCAACGACGCACAACACACGCAAAAGGTAAACAATTTATGTATCTGTCTTACTTATAAAGAGGATATAACGTGGTCAGATGCTATTTTACTTATTTATTCCTCCCAAAGTAATAACTAAGTACCCGATAGCAGACATATTTTATTTTTCTTTTACTTTTCTTATTTGCATCATATAATGCACCTGCTGCACCAATCAGTAGGCTTCTCATGCGTTGAAGATAATTCAAAGTCAGATGCAGGTGGTTTCGTATTGTTGCTAGGATGGTACGATTGTAGTGCAGCATTTCTGACATGTCAACAAAAACGCCCTGTCTGACTGTCGACGTGACGCCCGTTTGTTGTCTAGCCTTCATGAGTAGCAACCAAGCAACCCAGATTAGTTGCTTACTTTACGTATGAAGATACGTGCAACCTCAAATAGGATGTCCTCGTGGACGCACGGACTTTAAAATAACTGTGACGTTATCTGATGCACATGTTCATTGGTCCAGGTGCGCGAGTTTCTCCTAGTGCTGGCGGTATGCAACACTGTAGTGGTGAGCCAGCCGCACGTCGACGAAATGCAGCTCAGCGGCTCCAGCGTCGGCGACAAGTTTCCCGCCGAAAAACCCTCCCGTTCGAACGGCACTCTTCGCTCCAATGACAAGTGAGTCTGCTGATTAAAATTGAAACTTAGTCTGCCCACGAGACGGAGATTTAATGCAATTTTTTTGTTCAAAACCATTGAGATTGAGTTAGTTATAACCTGCAAACAGTTCACAGAAAAAAAATTTTTGAGTATCATATTGACTCCGTATGATTTGGCTCTAGTTAAATTTTGATTATATGACTGCGTATGATTTGGATCCCGGCTGCAGCGTTGGTAAACGATATAGGCTAGATGTGAACACTATCGATTTACCAGAACTTGAGAAACTTTTATGGGTCAAGCTGTCTAGTAAGATTGTTAGATTCTGCGAAGTGCAAGCAAAAGTGACGTTGATAAGGGAAGGCCTATGTCTAATACTTAAAAAGCATGATGCGTCGATGGATGGATTTAATAATTATGTACGATTTTTTTAATTGAAATAAACACTTATCCAGATAACCTGATGATGAACACTCGCGGCCAACCTCAAAAAGGGTAAGGGGTAGAGGATAGGGTAATCCGATCTGAGGTTGTTTGTGAGCGTTGACCAGAATTGACTTGGCTCTATGATTACGCCTCAAGTAAAGTATCATGCCTGTCTGTTGCTCCTTTGTATTTTTTTTAATAAAGTTGTGAATCTATAGTCTGTGTTTCATAAAGGGATATGCCATGGTCTTTAAATTCGGGGTATGTGGATCGATACGGTTGAGAAACCCTGAAGAAAAGTGTCTCCCTAGGAGAGTTACGGTTCTACCACCTGTTACATACATTTGTCTCCAGGTACTCGAGACTGACGGAATCACGGTCGACCACGCCGTCACCGCCGCCGTCAACCACTTCGCCGCTGAGGATACGCCTCCCGAAGCTACCGTTTGGCAGCAAAGACGACAACTCCAGTGAACCGAGTACTTCGACTGACACTCAGGTAAACATTCATGTTTTAATGTTTTGTTTTCTTTAAAGTTATTGAAGTAGCAAACAATTCATTTATATCAATCCTTGTATAAAGAAAATTTAAGAATTAAGAATCGAGCGTATGCTTAGAATATATTTTAGAAGGTCACGGCACATGGAGAACAATGATACCTAACCGAATGATACCTACTCAAATAGGACCGATTTTTTATCTAATATTTTAACAAGTTAAATATCACTATTGCTATCGAATTATTTGTGGCATCTATTTCGCTACTTTATTCGAATATAATATAGGTAAAATTGAGAGTTCATGAAAATCTAAATTATAAAAAAATAGTAAAACTTTTAATTCTAATATCAAAAAAAGAATGAAGTTGACAAATGAAAAAACACCGTACTATTATTCTTCTGACAAACTACTGATGCGGTGCTTATTCAAGGTTTAAAACATAGAAAGATAAAAGACATAATCTGAACGTTTCATTTTACGTCGACTTAAATAAATACGGAAATAAAAATTCCTCTCGTTGCTACGGATTTATTTTTTATTATAAAACCATTGTTGTCTTTATTTTTATCAAATCCATGGTTACGCAATCGCAAGTTGAAAGGCACATAAAACTCGCGTAACCGTGAATTCAATGAAAATAGAGATGTGAAACGATTACAAAGCGTAATAATTTAATTTTATAAAAATAAATATTTTTTTCAAAGCAAGCACCTGATTTCTGAAGGTTTTTCTCACCATACATCTTTTCATAATCGACTAGAAAGATATCTTTACAGCATTTAACTTCTCCAATGCCCAAAGTGACAATAACTTCAGTGTGAAAATTAAACCTAAAGCTCTGTCTGAAACCCTATCCCCGCGCTCCAAACCCACCGTGAAGGTGACCTGCGTGCATCTATCTATCTACTACTCATTTACTATTAAAAATAGTCATAATTATTTGGTAACACTAACAGACACGTAAGTAAGTGTAAACCACCTAAATTGATAACTGAACTCGTTCAGAATACCTACTAAATAGATATTAATCGAGTAGGTACATTAAGAGCTAATGCAAAAAACTATACCTTGGATGTATATTATACAAACTGTGTAGACCAACTTATTGTTTTACTTAATTGAACTATAATTGCCTAGAATATAATAGACGAGGTGATAAAAGGCAAAAGATTAGGCATCGGTCTGTTTGACTTAGGCTGGAAATTGATTTTATATGTATCACAGTCTTTTATCTTCCATATATCATAATATAGATTATGATGAGTTTTTCGATGCATTATGACGCGAATTTATTGATATTTTACACCTACTATTTACTGATACATGAGTGGTAGATATTGATAAAATCTGTGTCGCATCAAGTACAGATCTCAATAGGATTGACACAGTAGTGACTGAATTTCCATTTAAGTGCTTATTTCACATGGGAGCAATATAAGATCTTATTGAGATATGATAACAGAAAAACACTCAACTTCCTGATCGCTGGAAAAGTTTAAAGTAATCTATCAAGTGTGCTTATTCGAAAATGAGCCACACGGTAAGCATAATTTTATTACGAGTGGTGTTGGCTAAACTCGTTTAATTTATCTCTTTTTGCTCCACTTTATTGACTTGCAATTGCTGGTTTATGCAATTTTTTCAAATACTTGGCTACAATTTTTTACATATTTGTGCGTATTACAACATGTACAGCCACTTAAACAAAGTACAAATCTACCAATTCTCAATCAATATTCATTTTAGTATCACTTGGCACTTGAATCCATAATTTCTGTGGCATTTTTACACTCGTATTCTTGCATCCAGGCAAGAGACACCAATGATATACACTTGAACTCAGTATTACCAAAAATCTTTTAGTTTCGTCGTTCGCAGAGTCGTAGTAATACTATCACGTTGTGACACCACGAGCTGAAAGAGCATGGCGGCTAGCGTTACCGCGCGAAAGTATAAAATCAAAAATAAATAGTCTATTTTAGTTTCAAAAATATTTTTCTAATATACTGCAGGTTCATCACGTTCATTAGGATTCATTTAAAACAGTTTAAAAAAAAATGGTGTAAAACCGTATTTTCGTTGACGCGTACAGCTAGCGCGGTTCGAAGCGGAGAGTCCGGACGAGCTGGCGCTAGCGGAGGCGGCGCTGGCGTACGGCTACGAGCTGCGTAGCCGCGCGCCCGACGCCGTGGAGCTGGGCGTGCGCGGCGAGCTCTCGCGCCTGCCCGTGCTGCGCGTGCAGCAGTTCGACTCCAACCGCAAGTGCATGTCCGTCGCCATGCGCATGCCCAACGGACAGGTACGAGTATATGAGAGCCACCCACAGCGATGTGAGGAATTTTACCCACCACCACGGTCCCTCCTTCGGTCCTAACACTAACGCCCGAAATTAAAAACCGATCTTCAGATCTTCAGAGACCGACTATATGAATGTTGAGTTTGATACTCTAATGTAGGTACTCTATACTCTATATAATTTCTTCGAAATAGCAAATGTTGCCTGGCATCCAAACATCATTAAGGCGGTCCATAATTTGAAGTTCGGTTATTATTTGCCGGCGTAAATCTCCCCCCATCCCCTCCTGCAGCTCTTCGGCACTAGAGAAGCTCTCCTCTCCAGGAGTCACCAACTACGCGGCACGCACGTTGGACATAGAGAGCCATAACCCTCCCTTAAAGCTTTCCCGTGTCGCTGGTTTGACAGGACGAGCTCCCACACTTGCTGTCTGCGGCCACTACAACGGTCCCCTCTTACGACGCGATAGTCATTATACAGCCTTCACTTGTGTAGACGGGGGGAGTTGTGTGTATGCATGTGTTATGAAGGCAACTTAACTTCAACTTAGGTTTAAAAAAATAATGAGTTTAATTGTCTAGTTTTGGAATGGGTGGAGCGCGTTCTTATCTTGTTGTGTCCATGACACGATATCCCAGTGTGGGAATTTGATTGTGCGTGACGTTATTTATTCATTCTCGTTTAGCTTATATTATGTGTGAGAAATATACAATCAATATTCAATATCAGGTGGTTTTGTACGTGAAAGGCGCCGACAGTACGATATTTGCCGCTTTAGCGCCGATGCGAGCGGGGTCGGCCGAATCGGCCGCTTACGAGAGAACCCGCTCCCTGTTGTCTGAATATTCGCGCGCGGGTCTCCGGACGCTGGTCATGGCGAAGCGCATCATGTCGCCGGCGCTGTGGGAGGAGTGGCTGGCGGGACACGCTCGAGCCTCCGAGATTGGAGAAGGTACGTCTCAAAACAGGTTCTGAAATTACAGTAATTCTTGATTACAACATTCTTACAGCATTCATTCTTACAGCGTTCGTAATATAATTCTTACAGCATTCATTCACTCATTCCTCAAATTTCACATTTATACGTCAAACGGCTAAATGAAAACATACTCTGTCGACGTTGTTTTTTTGAAGTGCGGTCATTAAATAGATTAGATATCGGAAGGGAGATAACAGTCATATGCAATGCTTTGATTCGATTCATCCGCAATGATTATAGTATGTATGGCTTCGAACTAGCGATAAATAATTTAAGGGCGTAAAAAAGACTAAATTGCATCGACAAAATACCCTCCAAAGGGGCCTAGGGGTCTCCTTTTGAATTTTGTATTAAATTTTTTGTGGGCCCACGAGATAATTCCGATTTTTCTGGACCTATGGTTCCATAGAGATGAAAAAGGTGTTGTTTGATAGATTATAATATTACCACATGTTAGATAAAAAAGAATTTGTTGCTAATTTTCAATTGTAAACTGCCGTAAAAAAGTTTTTTTGCTGATTTCAAACAAACGTGTACGAAACGAAATGCAAAAATGCCAACGATTGGATCATGAGATCATGAGATCATTAGAGAGTAACCCGGTAACGCCAGCGCCACACACAGGTCGCGAGCGGCGCGTGCGCGCGTCTCTGGCGCGGCTGGAGAGCGCGCTGACGCTGCTGGGCGCGACGGGCGTGGAGGACCGGCTGCAGGCGGGCGTGCCGCGCGCCGTGCGCTCGCTGCTGGACGCCGGCCTGGCCGTGTGGGTGCTCACCGGCGACAAGCCCGACACCGCCGTCAACGTCGCCTACTCCGCCGCGCTCTTCTCGCCCACCGACCGCCTGCTCTACCTCATGTCGCGCGACAAGGTAACGCTTACCTCTACGTACACATCTACGTACACATCTACATACACATTTACACATAGACATACCGGTGCCACTGTATTATGTGCTCTTCCCTCGAACCTTCTGAATGTCTATATCCAAATAAAGCATCTGATTACCGAATCAATCGAGATTCTTTGAGCGTCTATTTCCTTCGGAGATGTTTGTAACAATTTGATGGCTTATGACGTCATCACGCAGGTCATCTGACTGAACTATTACTATTTTATTGTTGAAATTGATTGATAGGAGCACGCGGAGTCTACGATCAAGAACTACCTGGAGGGCGGCGCGGCGGAGTGGCGGGAGGGGCGGGAGGGCCGCGCGCTGGTGGTGGACGGGCGCACGCTCACCTACATCCTGGACCGCCGCTCGGGGCTCGTGGCGCCCTTCCTGTCGCTGGCGCGCCGCTGCTCCGCCGTGCTGTGCTGCCGCGCCACGCCGCTGCAGAAGGCGTACATTGTCAAGGTATACTGTACACTGTACACTGTACACCGTACACCGTGCCGTACATGGACTGGTGTGAGCTCAACGAGCCTGGTAGTTTGTAGTAGTAGTAGCCTGAGTATTTTTGAATGAAGAAACGTGGTTATGACATAAAAAGTCCAAAAGCAGTCGACGGTAGCCGTGCTGGTGAAGAATCTGGTGAAGAATCTTTGTCTTTTAGTATGACGAGACTTTCCTCTTCTTCTGATATGCTTGTCTAAAGGTGGAAGATCTTCTCCTCCATTCACGTGTAGGAGGTTCTTCTGTTTTAGAATGACTTGACCACCTGCCTTCACGAATGATTGTCTTGTAAGATTTAGTTAACTCATCTTATTTGTAATTTCAGGCTGTGAAAGAAGAACTGGGCGTAACAACACTAGCGATCGGGGACGGTGCAAACGACGTGTCAATGATCCAAACTGCTGACGTCGGTGTTGGTATGTTCATACCTTTTAAGTCTTACTCATTACTGAAATTATTTTATTTTTGTATTGAGGTTACGACTCATTTCCATTTAAAAGACACACATTAGAATAAGTCGACATAGATGGCGAATATATTTAGTTAGTAGTACTTACAGAGTATTTTCCATAATTGCTTGTTCAAATTCAATAGTAATATGAATCATGAAAGATAATGTTTTAGAGTAAAGTGAGTCTCCGAATATGGAGCGATTGTAAGACGTATCTTCGGTAACCATAAAGAACATGTTACTTTACGACAAGTTAAGGACTCTCGGTAAGGTACCCGAGGCGAGCAACTATGGCTTCACCCATATTATATGAAAAATACCATAACGTCGTTGCGCGTGCAAAAGTCGCTATGTGTTTTTTTACAAAGTTTACAAACTTTACAGGAGACAAGAAACATGGTTCAAATTTTCGTAGCAGTTTCGTTGTATGAATGTCACACATAGCTATTTTACGTAACTCTTGTATCTTTTGAAATATTTAATTTATCGCATCGCTGTTTTTACACTATGTATATTGAAATAGCGATTTAAACTGCTTAACAAACCGAAAATGACTTAATAAGACATAACGAGTTTTGCACGCGCAACGACGATATCTGTTATATTGTTTGTGGTTTAATGCGCGTGCGCACTGCGCAGGTCTGTCGGGGCAGGAGGGGCGGCAGGCGGTGATGGCGTCGGACTTCGCGCTGTCGCGCTTCAAGTTCCTGGAGCGGCTGCTGCTCGTGCACGGCCACTGGTGCTACGACCGCCTCGCGCGCATGATCCTCTACTTCTTCCTCAAGAACGCCGTGAGACTTACAATACAATACACTACAATACAATACATTATATACGTATACGTATACATACCTACTATTGATCAATGTTTACTACTGTCTAATATAAACGTGCGACTCTCCCGTTATTCCTCGTGTAAACGGTTGGCCTTCTGCCTGTTTGCCTATCCTTCTTTAATAACAAAGATTCTCAGCCCAATTTGTAACACATCACCCTTGGATTTGCTACAGCTAACGCTGACTGTAATGAATTAAAATATTTCGTGTTTTAATTAATAGATCTCGTCGATCATGCATAGCTATCGGGGGGGGCGGGACAGAGAAGCCTTTTCCTGTTCCTATGGCAATAATTGAAATCAATCTTTTGATGTATTTCAGACTTTCGTGTTCCTCGTGTTCTGGTACCAGATCTACTGCGGCTACTCCGCGTCCGTCATGATCGACCAGCTGCACCTCATGGCCTACAACTTGATATTCACCGCATTCCCACCCATTATCATCGGTGAGATTTTATGATGATAATTACATCAATTGAACGTTCAAAACCGAATACACTGCACCCTTGAGTTTGTGTTACCTAATGAATGTGTGTCAAAAAGTGCGATCGTCTGTGTGTATGAAGAGCGGATGGCTCCAATAGTGTTGCTATTACAGTGGCTGAGCTTGTGGACTCAAATATAAACACATGTGCACCCAAAAATGTAATGTGTGTGTATGTGTGTTTCGCTCCAGTTGCGGTGGCTCTACTGTCAAAGGAGCGGGGGTGTTGTGTTTGTGTGTGATGTGCACTAACAGTCACAGTGGTTGTCAGTAAACATTAATGACCCACTACAGGGACGGGTCTCCTCTCACAATAAGAGGGATGTAGGCCTTAGTCCTTAGCGGTGGTAACCCAGTGGCTTAGAATTCGACCACGAATCGAGGGGTCTGGGTTCGAATCCCAGTGGCACGCACCAATCACCTGCTGTTACGGTGAAATAAAACAACAAAAAAAAATGTTGTCACGCGGTATGTTCGTCCACCAACCCGCAGCGCGCAATAGGCCAGCGTGGTTGGCTGGTGGCAATGTGTGCGTGTACGTGTACGCGTGCGTGTGCGTCTGTACCCGCTGGCAGGCTTGGCCCACTCCCAGTGTAGAACAGGTATCAAAAATGCACCTACGCTTCAGCGGCCTGTCCGAGTTGGCAAGTCAGTGGGGCCTCACGCGCGAGCTGTGAGTGACGTAGGTATAGGAACCGTCACGAGTCGTGAGCACAGATTATCAGTGGTAGGGATATTGTATACTTTCGGCCAATGTACAGCAGCCGACAAAACGTGCTGGACCAATAGACGACGCACACTGATGAACTGACGTTTGTCGAACCAATCGTGTGACCGCAGCGCAGTCAATGTCAAACCGACCAATGAAAGTTCTGCTCACCACTCATGACGGCAACTATACGCGTAAGGTTTGTTCCGTTTTTTCTTTTTCCTTTGATTGATTATATAGGTACGTTTGTCTTAACAAAAAGAGCACAACCCCGTTTTTCGTCAGAAACACGCTAGAAAGAGACGCAAGATGTATGTATCTATGAGCGTAGGTGATGAGCGCTGCGCGATCTCAATTGAACTTTATCGTTTCGAAGTGGGCCCTCTGTACCTGTGCTATAATGACACGAGTGCACTGTGTGGCGCAGGCGTGTACGAGCGCACGGCGCCGGCGGCGCTGCTGCTGGAGCGGCCGGGGCTGTACGGCGCGGCGCGGCGCGGCCGGGCGTACCGCGCGCACTCGTACTGGGCGGTGCTGGCGGAGAGCGCGTACATCAGCGCGGTGGTGTTCGCCGCCGCCGCCGCCGCGCACCACCGCCGCGACACCGACATCTGGAGCTTCGGCCTGCTCAACGTCACCTGCTGCCTCGTCATCATGCTGCTCTACGTCGCCATCGAGACGCGCAGCTGGGTGCGCTTCACTTCTCTAATATATTATAATCACTCGCTACTTACCACTGATCGTCTAGACTCTAGACGTCCAGTAGGCCAAATTTGTGCACTCCAATTATATTGAACTTTGAATTTGACACGCAACAGAATGTACGTCGTGTGCGTGGCGTGTTTTTTTAATGAATTTCATGTATTTCTATTTCTAATACGTTCAACTCAAAAATATTAGAATTTGTGCATTCTTTTCCATATAAACTTCGATTGTTCCAAATTTCAAACTGCTCCGTTCGCGTAGTGAGCTGTAAACTGTACTTAGCCAAAATTTTTGCGGTGATTAATGGTGAAACAATTTGACTGTTCCTATGCAGCTTTACTTTAAGAAACTTGTAAGTAATTGTGCCGAGTGTTGCCGAATAAAAATTTGCACGCGTGTTACAACTCTACTCAATAAGAATATCTCTTGTAAAACTCAATCTTAGTGTAGTTTTTTTTTCAGTTGAACAAAATCTGTAATGCACTGATACTTGTTCCTTCAATATATTTCAAGAAGCACCCACGTGTCGTATTTTCTTCAGTCTAATTGCAATTTTCTGTTGTTCTTATATTTTAGTCACCTCCGGGCAACTAATGACTAACAATCGACTTTATGGACTGCAACAAATCCTTTTACACCCTTTTTAATAGTAGCATTGCAAGTGTGATTATAGAATATAACCTATATAAAATAATTCACAGTAAACAAAACGATGAATACTTTAAGAGTCCCGTATCTTATCTTAATAGTAATATATGTACTGTGTACTTTGCCTACTGTTACTATTTATACTAGTAATTCATATGGGATAACCACATAATAGGTGTGGTTTATCGAAATTCATAAAGAACATTAAAATTAACGAAGTTGAATCTCCGCAGACGATAATCCACGTGGTGGCGCTGACGGGCTCGCTGGGGTCGTTCTTCGCGCTGACGCTCGTGTACCAGAGCGTGTGCGTGTCGTGCTTCAAGCTGCCCTCCACCTACCACGTGATGCACCACGCGCTCGCCGACCCCACCTACTGGCTCGTCATCCTGCTCACCACCGTCGCCGCGCTCGCGCCCAGGTACACACTGACGCGCACACACACGCGCACACACACACACACACACACACACACACACACACACACACACAGTCAGTCAGTCAGTCAGTCCTTAGTATGTCAGATGCTATACAAATACTTTGCGTTAACGTTCAAGGTACTGCATGCCCGGTTTGATACTCAATAGTACTTAAAAAAAGGTGTTAATAAAATGTAATCAACAACATTTCTGATGCAGGTTGGCGTGGCGCGCGGCGGCGGGCTCGCTGCGGCCGGGCGCCGTGCGGCGCGCCACGCTGCAGCGCCGCCGCCAGCCCTACGCCGCGCACTACCACACGCCCACCGCCTCCGCGCACGTCTACCGGTAACTACTAACTAGCCGCCCCCACCCCGCACCCCGCACACACTGCGCACACACTGCGCACTCTACCGATAACCCACATCTACACACAATCGCACTAGCACCCCGCCCGCTCCCCCACATGGCTGTCTGCGACCCTTTTATCGCCTTCTGTTGGGCACAACAGTGGGAAGTCTGAAGAAACTAACCCAGTGGCCAACCAGTGTCGGATGTTTTCAAACCGATCATAGGGCCACCGAGTTTAACGACTTCTATCGTATCGATAACGACCGGTACCGACGGCTCGACGTACCCTCCGAAGCGCGGAAGCGCGCATATAATTTGCCACTATCGGTCCACCTATCCACGTACTGACCGTGCCCGAAGTTGCTTACCTTTTTCGATCACCTGCGATCTACTCGAGCAGCATGGTTCATAGCCATCCAGCCCCCTCAAATAGGCACTGTTTATACTTTGCCCCGCCCAACACACGCCCACATGTGTGTTGCGAAGGCGCCCACACGCTCACGTCAACTCGTTACTTCGCACACATCTCACACATCTATCTGCACATAATCGCACTTGTCCGCACACCTACATAACAAACGCCACCCCACTACGCGCACTATTTAAGCTCTAGCTAAGCTAAGTAAACTACACAAATAACAATTACATTAATTGCCCTGCAGGTCGACAGACGAGGACGGGCCGCCGAAGGAGCCGGCGTGAGGGCCGCAGTGCCTCGACTCGTTTACGTTTAAACTTAGGCTGTGATCTGTCGTTACAACTATTATTGTATTTATAATCGTAGACTAATATATTGTGCTTTTACACGATAACGCGGGACCAATGCCTCGGTCGTGCCGAACGGACTGAGTCGAGTTCTTCTTTGTTATGTTTCTGAACCTTTGACATTTTTTTTATTCTTTAAACATAACTGTAAGTATTATTTTAATCCGCGAGGAGTTAGTCGTCTTGCGTTCTATTAATGTAGTGTTGAACTTAACTTTTAAATTATTTCGCTAGAGTGCAACGAGTAGATCGAAAGAGGATAGTACGTATAGATCTGGAAATCCGTTTCTTGTTATATTATAGTTATTATTTCGTTCAGTATTTCTATGCAAGGCTTTGAATATTTTGGCTCGTCCGCATTTTTTTATATTATGTGACTATACGGTGTTCCAGGTTTAATGTACTTATTTCAATTAAGAGCTAATCATTAGGATACATATTGTTGCCGATTAATAATGTGTTCTGACTTTCTGAGTAGTACCTATTTTATAGAGTTGCCAGATGTGTTAGTTGTGGTGTTACTACATTTGAAACATTGTATAAAAAAACCTATGTGCTAAACAAATAATTTTAAAACTTATTCTGGGCTTGCTCTTGTGTTCATTTAATACGTATGTTATTACGTTGTAATTACAGAGTTTACGACAGTTGCAGTATGACATAGCGTAAAGGGTCATCTCGGGTTTAAGAAACCTGTAGCATGAATTCAATAGTGTTCATTGGTTTATTTGATAATGATGCGAGTGATAGTGTAACTGTGAGTGATATGCGTATATTTAAGGCGAGAGTATAGAATGCCTGGCTAGATATAATGTTTGGCTTCTTTTGGCCAAACATTCTTTTGGCAAACAATAGAATGTTTGGCTTCCCCTGTACATGTGTGGAGCGGGCTTCTGAGCGCGCATCTGAAGTATTTCGTTTTACCTCTGAACTGATTCGCTGATATTTTATAAAAAGTATTCTTTTAAATGGATCCTTTAAACATCAATGATGCATCATGGTGATACTTATCAATTTATAAGATACACCGCGAGCAACACTGCAATCTTTCGCGAGAAATAGATGCACGCTATGAACAGAACATGTCCATTTTTTCTACATAATGCATTGCTCACGGAGGAATTAACTAACAGAGTGCACATGAAATTTAAGGTAAAATTATCCTATGAGAGTTATGTCTTTCTTCTCCAGTTTTGTCCAGAAAAGAAAACCGTATAGATTTTGCTTTAGGTCTTTGATTATGAAAATGACAACTAATAGCTACAATGTTAGTCAATCAGAGACTCGCTGTCGCCTCACTCCTCGGCAGAATTTGGTGAGTTAATGGTTAATTCCTGCTTGGCTTT
This sequence comes from Erynnis tages, assembly GCA_905147235.1. Classification (NCBI taxonomy): domain Eukaryota; kingdom Metazoa; phylum Arthropoda; class Insecta; order Lepidoptera; family Hesperiidae; genus Erynnis; species Erynnis tages. The sequence goes on along the minus strand of LR990077.1, from coordinate 2,973,142 downwards.
GCCTTAAGTTGATAAAAAAAAGGTACACATTTAAAGGTAAACAGATAAAACAGGTAAAAACTGAATACTATAAGAGCCGAAACTACACTCCCTTGTAGCCGACATACTTACCGTAAGCGAGTGAAATGCACTCGTTACAAATATTTCACCAATAAATAAAACTCATTAAGACCTACATTCACATTCATTCCGTGATTCCATACAAAAAAAATAATTTAATCACAATCATTCAAATGAGTTATGATTATGACATTTTTTGTTGTGGTTTTCATTCATTCAACTGAATAACTGTTTCCTTCTTTATATAGTTTAAGTATTCTCTTTATGCATACATAGCTACATTCCGAAATTGTATGATATTAAATAAACTGCTTGTGTTCTGATTTTTACATACATACTCTGAAACGACATCTTTATCCTCCTTTGGTATATTGAATATTTATTATTTTTCAAGGCAAAATTATAATCTTTTTAGCCTACTTCATTTTTTACGAACATAATCTACTGTCAAAAAAGTGCCTTGTCATTAATGTCAATGTCATTGTGTGGTTTCGGCCAGTGTATTTCCCGCCACCGACTTTGCCTAGGACTAGATAATTCCTATAGATTTGACTATTTTAATACTGTATCTAGTTATTGTAAATAGACAAATTATATATTTCTACATGGATGATGATTGTTAAATGTACAGTAGAGTATTTTTATATAAATAAATCTTTGTGTAAATATCTTGTATGTTCTAAGACTGTTGTTTATTTTAGAGCTTTTAATTCGTTCAGTTAAATTAAAACTAATATTAGGGCGTTGTAATTGAACATGTATTTTCCAGTCATTAGACGACGTAAGTTGGCGTGCTCGGACAGCTGCCGAGTCGGGGAAGAGAGTCTTGCCATGTAAACTGACGAACTGCACTGACTAAGTCTTACTAAAATTCAGACTTATAGCCATTTTGGAGTCCAGTTATATTTTAGATTCGTTTTACTTTGCAATCGAATAAACCACGCACAGTTGACAATTTTCCTATAATATAAACTGCCTTTTTATATCTACATTGTGCCAGAACAATAATATTTGATACTACAACTATGTAGGTAGCTTGCCTGCAACATTTCCAAGTAATTGCATGCATCATCGAATGAAAACTGTTTTAATAGTCTTTATATTAGGTACTTGTATATCTGTATTTATACTTTAATAATTGATTAGCTAACTTTTGAGAACATTTTCAACTACAGCCTATTTGCTTGTCAAAATAAGGTTACTGCAGTAGATGCCTTCATTAAGCATAGGTTTTGTTGCATTTTCAAACTGATCTTCCGTAGTATATTATGTTATTGTTTAGTTTTATTAGTAAGTGGTTAAAATTGTTGCGTAAGCGTATTTTTTAAGTCGAAATTTGGATGTATTTAATGAAATGTGTAAAAGTCGATTTTATCTATTTCGATTGAACTTCACATACCTACCTAAATGCATTTAAAATGTGATACGTACTGACAAATGAGCAATGGTATGTTTAGAGCACCTAGCACATAAAACAATCACAGCAATGACTAGAAAATACATTAAATATTAAAGTGTTGTTTAATAATAAAAATAACAAAATATTTAATTTCGCTATGAAAATAGTTTTTTTTTCATTTCCATTCCATCCATACCCCCATTTAGTCGAACCATGGTCGAACCATTATTTCTTTAAAGCCGGCTATTTTTTCTTTTAAGTTAAAACTGAAGGTCTGTAGCGAGCTTTATAACTCGCACAGTTCGACTGTACAGTTAAAACTGAAAGTCTGTAGCGGACTTTAAGGTCAACTCAATAGTTTATTACCAAACCGATTCAAAGTTACCCAAGTTAACCATACTGTAGCATACTATGTTTATATTTCTAGAAGTCTTGTACTCGACATTAAAAGCTCTGCTTTCTCGGATTTCCTACCTTGAAACCCTCAAGGAAAAGATCGTAAGTATCAGGAGTTTGCTTATGCTTCGTCCATCTGCATTTAGCGCAGATGTCCAGTGGACGTAGTAATGATTTAAGGGTACGTCCACATTAGGGGCCAAAAACTTGGTTACACGTTAAACACCATAGACGTATTATAAGCAACTAACGTGAGAGATAAGAGATTGGTAAGATTTTAGAACGCGCTAACTTGCTAAGTAATATGGACGCACCCTAAAAGAGTACGCTTTTTCACCTGACTCTGAATTAGGCTGGCGATATTTTTAAAGCCATTGCACATTTTCGCACTTAGGATTTTTATAATTATTAACCACCACCTCCTACTCAAGTTCATAACTAATCTTAACCTCTCATTACATAACGTACTACAACTTGGTACGTGGTGGTGGTATTAGAGATGGTTGTGGGTTATATAGTGTACTCTGTGGTTTCTATCTATACTGTGTCGGTTTGTCTTTGTCTTCTATTCTCTATTTATCTACTATTATATTAAATTTTTTTCACGTCAACCAACCAACTTATGTTGTGTTGTAGGTTTCGCACTCTTTGCTCGTATTATTTACGTAAAAGCAGTAAAAGTCCGTAAATCAAGTAAAAAAATATTTTTGACCACGTAGTATTAAATATTAATCATTAACATTTAACAATCGTTATAATAAATTTGAAGGTCTTCCTAGAGGCTAGGTAGGTATAACTCTTCAGTTGTTACTTAAAAACCTAGTTTGAGTGAGTGTAAAACTGAGCAGCTAGGTACTTCAAAAATTATTCAACGTATCTGCTCATTTATACAATAATATGTACTCCCTAATACTTTAAATAACAACATTTACTTTTAGGAACAGAGCCATGAAAATTTCCGATTTGACTGACATTCCGGAGCTAAACAAACCACATGTCCATATACGAGACAAGGAAGATTTGTTGTTAAAAATAAATAAAATTATAAAAGATGGACACAACAAGTTGCAGATTGTATCAGACTTCGATCACACTCTCACAAAGCATAGTATGGAAAATGGAAAGACTGTGTTGACCAGTTTTGGTAAATATTCTTGTTTGTTATAACAATGGTACAATAATTACATTTCCGCTTACACAATAATTATATTTCCGCTTATTGGTAAGCAGAGCAACTATTTGTAACAGGTAACTTTTTGGTGCCTACATTCAAATACATTCCTTCCATCATACTTAAGTGGTTGCAACCGTTCTGGTAGGTCTAAAATAGGGTTTGGGTGTTGAAAGTACGAACATTTCACACAAACACAACACAAATCAATACAATTATATCAAATGATTGATAATCAATAAAATTCTATGTATAATTAATATAATTAAAATAAATTATTCACTTTTAATTTTCTCTTGTAATAACGGTAATATGATCACAAATTAAGAAGCAATTGATAATAATAGGTACATCTTTCATACCACAATACCACAGTTTTATTAGCATATTTGATTGATGCCGAATGTAGAATGCATTCCTAAAGTACACAATTAAATTGATATGGCAATTGGAATGGAATACTGAAATTCTGTTACTGTATTCATAGCATATTTACGTAATGTATCTTCTGAATAAGGAGCTTTTTGTACTACTGACATACTTTTTGTACACAGAATAACTTTATGCATTTAAAAATATGTATTAAAATAGAAAACTGACACATATGTGTTTAATTTAGGTATGTTCAGGGAATGCCCATCGGTGCCACAATTTTACAAAGATGAAGATAATCGACTATCTGCAATTTATAAACCAATAGAAGCTGACCCTGTTATGAGCACAGAGGATAAAATAAAACACATGATAGACTGGTACACAGCAGGACATAATTTGTTGAAGTAAGTCGAGAACAAATAACAATATATGGTTATATTGAATTTTCTAACAACAATTGTAGGATAATAACCAATCACCACCCTAACTATATAACTGCAACAGCTTACCATCTCTCAACACCCTGTATTGTATTTTTACTTAGAACTGACATTTAACTAATTAATTTTACAGGGGACAGAAATTTCCAAGCAATGAGCTAATGGAAATAGGACATAAAATGATACAATGTTTCAGGTATGAAATGAACTAGCTACCTATAGACAATTTCCTTTCACACAGAGATATTGTTGCCGTCACAAGTGGTGATTACAACTTTCATTGGTCGGTTTGACATTGACTGCGTTGCGATGCACATGATTGGTTCAACAAACATCAGTTTGTCAGTGTGTGTCATCTATTGGTTCAGCACGTTATTTCGACTGCTGTACATTGGCCGAAAGTATAAAATATCCCTACCACTGATAATCTGTGTTCACGACTCATGACTGTTACTATACAGACCTGAGAATTTAACAATGTTTTCATTTGAAGGGTGGGTGTGCAGGAGTTGATTGCCTGGAGCCAGGCCCAGCAAGTGCCTGTTTTGGTGTTCTCTGCAGGTCTCGGTGAATCAGTTGTTGCTGCCCTAAAGGCAGGAAATTTCCTGTTGCCTCATGTGAAGGTATTTTACTATCAATAAAAATTTTTATTCAGTATAATCCTACACAAAACTTAAATATTATTACATATTTGCTTCAATATCTTCATCTGTTTCAGGTAATATCAAATTTTTTGGCTCTGGATGATGAGAATAGAATAGTTGGTATTAAAGGCGATGTGATTCACACATATAATAAAAACGAAGCAGCAATTAAGGGCACAGAGTACTATGAGATGGTAAAAGACCGCAGTAATGTGATCTTGATGGGCGACAACATTGGGGATGCCGGCATGGCCGAGGGCATGGAGCACTGCGATGTGGTCATCAAGGTGGGCTTTCTCGGCAGCAATGCAGAAGGCAACCTAAGAAACTACCTCAATAAATTTGACATAGTGTTAGTAAATGACCCAACCATGGACATTGTCAATGCCATACTGAAACATGTGCTGTGATGTATTAATTGTCATTGTTTTTTAATTAGTTGATTTAATAGTTAAATTACAAGTTTTGAGATTCCGTTTTGGTTTGTTTGACAAAATTTTAATAACTTCTACTTTTATATATCCATTCAATTTTATGTCTGATACCACATTAGCTAACTACGCAACAATAGACTAAGACACTTTAGTTGTTCTTATAAAATAATTCATCTGTCAAAAGTTTACACATTCTACCATCTCAATTCAGTTCGTAAGAATTCCCATGTCCTTAGACATGAGTTTAATTTTAAAAGTAGAAACCGTCAATTAGTTCAAAAATTCTTTGAATGTGGATCAGATTTCAAACCATTTCTTTTGATTTTTTACTCTTTGATTTTTGGCTTTGATTATTTAATACCTCCACATGTGTACACATTTTTTTAAAGATCCCCGTAAGCAACTACAGTACATACCTAAATACTTATCAAAATATAGGAATGTTAGCCAAACTCATTTTATTTATTGGCATTTAATTATTATAAATAATTAATGCAAAGTGATACTGTTTAAGATATTTGTTTGATGTATTTACGTGCAACCAGAACTGTTGTTACGGGTTTAGTGCATTATTTGATATATGCCTGTGTTATTACTTGCATACTATTATTTAAGTTTTTTATTATATACATACTATACTATTGTCGCACAATTTTAGAAGTGCTATCAATGTAATGATTAGAAACGGTTCTTATTCAACTATGTAGATTGGTTGATGTGTGTGCACTAAGAATTAACCTGCAGGGTGACTTGACTGAACAAAATAATAAATTTTATCAATCATATGTGATTTACAACACCAAGTCGCCAACCGAAAAGTAGGCTCAGTCCCGTAGCTCGAGTTTCTCAAATGGTTAAATTCTTCATAAGTGCGTAAGAAGTATGAAATGAAGAAGTACACATATGTACGTGTTTTGTCATTTATAAAATACTTTTGAATAATAAACACATGTTCTAGTCACAATACTTTTTATTTAAACCTCGTTTTTAATACATCCTTACTAGCAATTTTCGTATCTGACGGATGTCTGACGGTATGTAAATTATGTAATTGAAAGACTGGAGGTTGACCACTATCAATGCGGTATCTTCATAGCATATAATTCCAATTGATAATGCTAAACTTAGTACAACCCGACCCGACCTTCCAAGAAGCTAAAATACGCATTATGAACGTGACAAAAGTATTTTAGTATTTCTAGTTTTTTCGCCGAAAATCGTCTCGTAAGACTCGTAATTAATAGACACACCAGCTAGTAGGTATAGTTGGCAGCAATAAATAAAAAGTTCATGGAAAGAGTTTTGATCCGCAGTGTTTATTCATTTTTTTTGTCTTTTTCATGCATCAACATTTATTAATTACAAGATATACAATTTGTGGGTACGTTCATATTGGTAAATATGGCGCGAATAAACTACAGTATGCATTTATATTGGTGCTTATTTAGCATTCTTTAGATAAGAATTATAAGAAATACCTCATGACCCTCATGTTCCAAAAACTGCAAAAGCTACGTATTCGCGACATCTACACCAATAATAACGTACCTAATATTCCACTATACATGTTAAACAATATAAATAACCACAACATATAAACATCAGAAAATCATACATAGTTAATACTATATTCTACCAGGAGCACTTAAGCACTTATAGGAATAGGAATGCTGTTATACATGCTTTTATGTTCTATGGCAGTGTAAAATTGCATAATTTTGGAACTAGGTATAGAATAGACTGCAAAGTTCTATGAACACAAATTTTAAAATTCTCGTATCGATTTTTTGATAAAAATTGGTAAATATACGAATATAATTAATATAAGTAATTAATAAAGTACGTGAATATGAAAATCGAAAAAAAAAATAAAAAGTTTTATTTGTGTTTATCGGTGTGTTACTTATGCAATACAACCCTAAACATGATTTTTAAATGATTAAGGGCATGTACATGCTATAAAATCTATTAATTGCTTTATTGCAGCACTTGTAACAAAGGAAATTAAAAGGTACCTACTTAAATTATACTGTCAGATCAACTTAGATTTTAAGTTATAAGAATGTACTTACATGTAGTAGAATACCTACTATAGGTACCTGTACCTGTAATAGTCATAACATTCTTGGTGACATGATCCTTGTCGCATATTGTAAACTTTTAAATAGAAATACATGGTAAAAACGTATTTGATTCATGAAACACACCAAATTAACCAATACCACAAATTCCGAGCAGAATTAACTGAAATTCTCCGTTTGTGATGCATGAATAACTTAAGCACATGGCGATGCCGCCGTATAATGTCTAAGCAAATAATATGAATATTATAACAAATTTTTAGCAATTTATTTTGGCAATAGTTTTGGGAGAATTTTACAAATATAAAATCAAAAGGAAGAATATCATTTACTAACAACTGTGATGAATATTAGTGTGATGCAAAATTAAGTACATCTATTACTTATTACTGATTTTGGACTATTACCTTACACTAAACTATATTTCGATTATTAAACTGGCACACACAGGCAGATTAATTACTTTTATAACAAGCAAAGAACAAGTTTAATTATTTTACTTATCACGGTATCATGGTAAATTTTGATAATACATACTTAATTAACACAGTATCATTACCTATAAATAATTTCGGGAAAACTACTTTCAATTTTATTAACAACTAAAAAACTATTACTGTCACTCATTTGAATGTTAAGGAAATATATTAACTTGTAAATATGTATACAAACCCTGCATAAAGTAAATTAAGGTTTATTGATAAAAGAAACAATGTAAGTAGGTACTGTTTTTGTATTTAGCTCGTTATTTCCTTAGATCCTATTTATATACACATGGGTATAATTTTTAAACAAACACTTAATAGTAAAATGTTTATTTGAAAGGTAACTTGTATTGGGATTAAACCGACATCAAAAAAGTATGAAATAAAATTTGTTACATACTTAGGCCTCCCTATTTTATAGGTTGGTGTCTTTAGTAAGTATTAAGTATTTTCTTTCTAAAGTTAAATTTTGGTATCAACCTCATAAAAGTAGGCCTAAAGTATGTACAGCCCGCGCCAAACATTGTGACCGCCCCGAACTTAGACTCATTGCATTGCGCAGAACACAAAATCAGGTATTAGCGGGACGCACAAGAGCTTGGGGGCAGGGCCACACCCCGCGCGCCCGCACCGCTCACCCGCGACGCGCGCTGGCACCCACGCCTTAGTGTGAGTGCTACGTCCGTACACGAATCACGCACTTGTTGAGTTCTGAGAGTACTGTCGCGTTCAGAATTCATTCGATCGTTTCGTTAATTTGTTGTTATTTTTTGTCATCATAGATGACCTAACTGAAAAAATAATAATTCACGTGAGCGATAATGAATCAGATGAAGAAGTTTCGGATATTTTTTGGGAAGAGAGTGATTCAGATGCGGAACCATCCTCTAGTAAGAGAGATGTTTTTATGGAAGGTGTGGCCCCATTGTGAATATAGTTTTTATTTACATTTATCCTATTATTACCTAACCTACATGTTTTACAAATAACACATACATTAAATATTAAATTAAGTAAAATAACCTATGAAATAAACACGAACTTTATAATCACCAAATAAAAATAAATTGACATAATATAATAAGTATTAAAAATGTTAGAAAACGAAAATTGTTTGGTTGATTGCGTATTGTCCACTCGACTGTACCTGCGCAAGTTCGGACTCGCGACTATATTCAAGGCGGTCACAATGTTTGGCGCGGGCTGTAACAAAATTTATTTAACACTTTTTTTTATGTAAGTAGGTTTAATTTTTTAAATTATTTTTAAAATAACTTTTACCATTCCTTAAGTGGAACAAAATGCAAACAAACAAAAAAAGAACGAACGCGATCCGTCAATTAATTTCGGAGATATGTGGGGACAAACATTTCTACATACATACATATATGTACATACATAATTATATGTTTCATACATACATATATGTATGTATGAAACATGTTTGGAATACATACTTGTTTGGAATCCGTAATAGACCTATATATAGAACATATGGTAAAAATTGTGCAGTTCCGAGAATATAAGGCATGCATACGTGTCGAATTGATAACCTCCTTTTTTGAAGTCTGTAAAAATTAACCTGTGATGTTTTGTGAATCAGTGTTGAATACTTGACTTCCAAAAACTACTTTTATATCATTGATTTATGCATAGGTAAGCATATTCACATGATTTATTATTCTATACAGTATATGGTTAAAATACATACATTTGTACATAGTAATTAGACAATGGGAGCTTTTACAAAACAAATAGTTTATATAACTGGCAATGAAATGCCAAATAAAAATACAAAATATACCACATATTTCTGTCACAACACATAATAGACAAATTAATTCTAGCCAGAACTGAAAGCGACATAAAGTTTAATCATTTAATTCCTCCAATAGGATTTTGTTAATTCTTATTGTATTATTAATTCATTCTTTGCATGTTAATGTTTTTGTAGAGTTGAATTTGTAGTGAGAAATGACAGCTCGTCAGAATATACCTAATTATTTACATACAAATCATTGCCATTGACATGAGAGCGATATTGGTCCAAGATACATTATTTTATAATTGCACATCAGTCATCACTCAGTCGTCTGCGTTTCGATTTCTTTTTCTGCATTGCCTCCATTCGCATATCTTCCAAGTCTTCCATTATACCTATAAAACGAAATGAACTACTAAACACAGAAACTAAAAAAAACTGACATAAGAACACCAACATCTTACTTTCACAACATTTTAAATGATTAAATTTTGCAAACTTGTGTCTGCAACCCATTGCAAGAGTGGTACTTTTCCTATGATAATAGGGATATTCATAGCCCACCACCTATTGTGGGTTGGTTGGTGGACTTTGTATGCCTGATAATATTATGGAGAAGTCTCACACTTGCAGGGTTCCTTGCGAGGTTCTCCTTCATCAATGTAACGGCAACATTATAGTGGTGACCTTTTTTTAATTTTTAAACCCACATAATATAATTAAATCAGTGTTCTTGTGTATCTGTTAAAGAGTAGTGATTGCCAGGGAAACAATATAGATTGAGGCGAGTACATGTTATGTTCATTGTCTATTGTTAAATAGTTTAGTATAGTTTTAGTTTAGCATAGTTTAATACATTATAGATAAAAGCATACCAATTTTCTTGCTAATGTATTCCTCACGCTGTTGCCGCGAGAAACTGGACTCCATGGTGGGATCATCATCATCATCCATATACCGATATCTGGAAGCGCCATAAGGTCAAATGTATATCATCATCTTTATTTATCTTTATTGTAACTATAGGTTAGCTGGGCTGGCAAAATGCCACAGTCCCCGGGGCTGAAGGGGCTAAAACTAAAAGAAATTGAGAAAGTACTGCAGCCCCATCCAATCCAAAGCCATGGGCCCCTAATGGTTTAGTTACGCTATTGCTAGTAAAGTAACAAAAGCGGACTCAATGCTAAAGCATTCTCTCCCAGCCAACCTTAGGAAAATGGTATATGGGTATATATTCATCATCTCAGCTCTCTGCGGTCCATTGTTGGTCATGAGCCTGCACAAATCTCTCCCACTCTGCCCAGCCCGGGGCTCTTTGACTCCAAGTTTTCTACTGTCTTCTTGGTCGGAGAGCAGCCTGTATTGCTTTTGATGAGATATGGCTATGGCCCAGCCCATTTTCACTTCATTTTGCTTACTTTGAGAACTATGTTGGTAATTTTAATTCAACTCTAAGCCTGATTAAAATGGAAAAAAAATCAATGTATAAAAAGTTGATAATGTAAAAAAAATGAAATACACACTTTGATCTGTCATAGCCAAATATTTCTTTTATGTGTTTAGAGTAATCCATGTTTTCATCTCCATCATCAATGAAGTCATCCATCTCAGAGTCATATTCTGAATCAGACTCCACCATGCGTCCTGAAATCATTGGTAATTGATCAATAAATACAATGAAGTTGTAAGTTAACAAATTCTGTGCTTAGAAAATATATTAAATTTTTTTTAAAACATATATCACAAACAAATATATTAACTTACGTTTTTTCTTCCTCATCTCCTCAAGGTTTGCTTTCCTTTTCACATCACCAGGTGGGAACTGTTTAGTGCCATTTTTGGACAGTGAATTGACATGTTTATCAAAGTCAAAGCTGTTAGAGACCTTGGGTTTGCTGGGGCCCGGCTGGGCCTTCCCACTGCCCGGCAATGGCCGTCTATCATCAGGCCTCTTTGAAGGTAATGTTTTACCGTTCTCTAGTAACCGTTTGTTAACATCTAACTTTGCATGTCCATTTAATTTTTGAGATCCTTCACTGGACATCTTCATCCTAGCCGCCATAACTTTATCTTTTGTGTCATACTTTTGTCCCATTATCTGTTCCTTACTTAATTTTGGCATTAGTTTACCATGTGTACCATTCATAACTCTATCACTTGTCTTATCAGGGATCAATTTCCTTTCATTTGAATTTTTATCTATCCTGTATGTATTCTGAGCTTTTAAGTCTATGCTCTTTTTGACATCTTGTTTTAAGGTGTGATCTTTAGAACTCAACTTTGATTTATCTGCAGTCCTCTCGGCTGGTCGACCATTTTTATCCAAAGATCTATTATCCAATTTTGGTTTTGGCTTTTCCAATTTGTCCCTGTCTTTATTCAGTCTGTCCATTTCCCTATCTATACGATCCCTTTCAGCCTTTAGTTTTTCTAACCGCTCTCTGTCCAATCTTTCTCTCTCCCTTTCCATCTTTTCTCGTTCAATTCTAGCTCTTTCTTTTTCTCTCTGTACTTTATCCATTTTCTCTTTTTCTGCCACATATTTCTCTCTTTCCTTTGGGTATGATTTCTGAACCTCATTTTTGGGATTACTTAAATTCTTATCTCCAAGTTTTGGAATCCTCCCAAAGCCTACACTTTCTGGTCTCTTTTCTTTCTCAACTTGTGGCCTCTCACTTTTTGCTTCTGATGGGACTGAAATATTAAATTATGATTATTTGCTGAATCTAAATCACGTTGTAATATTTTGCTAGAAAAAATTAACTTACCTCTTTTGTTACCAGATTTTTCTGCTTCCATACGTTCAAGGCGTCGCTGGCGACGAGCCATCTCTTCTTCATACTCCCGCTTCTGTTTCTTTGTCATCAGTCTATCAGGTTCTGGCTCAGCAATTGCTTTTTTCGCAGCAACATCAACTGGTTCACTCTTTTTCTGTTCAGCTAGTTTTAGTAATTGGTTAAAATCCATTGGTGGTGGAGCAGGTTTTCGAAATTTTGGTTTTTCAGGTTTGTCTTCTTTTCTTTTCTCTGGTTCATACTTTGATGGCGGACTTAATTCTCTTTCTGAAAACTCTGTTGACAACCATTTATTTATTAGGTATAGTAGTTATATGTCTTGGCAATCCATATTCATATTTTATGTAAAAACTTTAAGGAGAAACATGCAATGTAGCATTGATTTTACTTGGCCTCTCAATATCTAACACATTTTTGGCTATTTGGCATGAGTGTAAAGTGATTAGCACACAGCCTGAGCATTGTGCGGGGGTGCACATCCATTTGTATAGAAAATGCATCGGTATGCACACACACATACATACAGATCTTTTCTGTGTGTTGGACTTTGTGTGTTTTCTATACAAACGGAAATACATACATACAACGCTAGATCACATATGCCTGCACTATGCCGCATGATGAGGGGCAGTGTGTTATTGGCCTTCGTCAGATAAGTTAACAAAAATATGAACCAAACAACATTTGAAAATCAACATTTGAAGTCATACTTACCTGCATTTTCACCTTTCCTTCGTCTTTTATGAGGTACAGGATCATCTACGTGCAATAATGCATTTTTGACTCTCTCTCTGGTGCCATTTAAATCCTTGCTGACTGAAGAACCTTAAGTAACAAGTGAAATTAGTTTTGAATAAAGCTTTCCTGACAAAAAAACTATTTTTAATGACATTAAAACAAAACTGTAGATTCTGGGAGTGTTAAACTGCTACAAAATTGTGTTCCCCACAACAATAAAACAAAATTCAGTATGCATGTTTAACTCACAGTAATACTTGAATGCATAAAGCATCAATATTTACCAGAAACAGGAAATTTAGGTTCATCAGGCAGCTTGCTGTACTTCTGCATCATTTTCTCATAGAGAGCTGCTGCTTCCTGAGATTCGTAGCCATAGTCATCCTGGTCGGGCTGCTCTGGCCCCTCCCTAGTCACTGCTGTGTGGTCTCGGTCTATTGCATCGGCTAACACTGATTTATTAGCCGATTTGATAACTTTAAGTGTTTTTTGAATCTTTTTGAGTGCTTTAGAATCACGCATAGCAAACAATTCATCCCTTTTCCTCTGAGCTTCTAACTTCTTTTGCCTCTCTTCTTCCTCTTTCTTGGCTAAGAACTTCTGTATGTTCGCAGACAGCTTATCTTTCGCCTTTTGCTCCTTTTTCGGCGGATCAAACCGAGCTTTGTAGTAGTAATTTTCCTTAAAGAGTTTCAATTATTGTAATTTTTATCATCCATATAACAAATTCACATATGATTTTAATAAGTTTCACACTTTCAATATTATGTTACTCGCCAAAATTTTACATCGGAAATGTAAATCGTTGAAATGAATAAATAGGTATAATATGAAATTAATGTGAACACCACCATCAAGGTAAACTTTCTGAATTTTTTAATTATTCGTAGAATATAACTATTTTATAAAAACCATTATAAATATGGGTTGGCGTATGTAGTACACTCGATAAATTTAATATCCATTTTTTATCTTAGCACTAAATAAGTTGCATTTTAAGTCGCAAAAAAATAAAAACTCACAGATGACTTTTGTTGTTGATTTCGTTGGGCAGCAAGAAGCGTTTCACGGAATTCCATTTTTGATATTTCAAAGAACTCGTTATTTTATATATATTTAGTCAGGAAAATAACATGATAGAATTATAGGACAATAAAGTAAATAATACGATATTTATTGAAATACGTGTCAGACGAGACACAATCCTACCATTTTCTGGAAACGTACTGACCACAGAGTAGAGAAGTATGAAGTAATGTCATGGTTTTTAATCATGCTCTGTCAATGACATCAATGTTTTTAAGCACTCGAGTTCTATCTTTTTAGCATAAAAATTAAAAATGTATTTTCTTTTAAGAATTTAAGGAAATTATACACATGGAAATTATACAATTATACAGCGGTGATAGCCCAGTGGCTTAGAATTCGACCTCGAATCGAGGGGTCCGGGTTCGAATCCCAGTGGCACGCACCAATGACTTTGTAAAAAAGTTATGTGCGATTTATAAAAATCTAATATCACCTGCTGTTACGGTGAAGGAAAACATCGTGAGGAAACCTGCAGCCCTGAGAGTTCACAAAAAAAAAATGTTCTCAAAAGCATGTGAAGTCCACCAACCCGCAGTAGGCCAGCGTGGTGGACTAAGGCCTACATCCCTCTCATTGTGAGAGGAGACCCGACCCTGTAGTGGGTCATTAATGGGTTACTGACATACACATGGCTATTAAGGAGAAAGTTTAACGCACGAACAATCCGCTGTTCTTATTCTTATTCTAAGTCCTTAAATAAATTTCAAAAAGTGAAGTTTTCATTTATTTATTTCAGTTAACATAAATTATGCCTATCCTGGAGTAACAAACATACATTTTATAAATTCTGCTACACAATTATTATTATTAACAATATAACCGAATTAACTGCCCATGGCGAGGTGTAACAAATTCGTAGGTGAAAGTATAGGTAGAAAATATTAGGCTTTAAGTGTAGGTAATGTAATGTGTGATGACGTTAATTAAACATAGGTGTAAGGCACAACGTATTACGATCGGTTAATTCAACGTCACAGCGTTTACAAAATTAAATGTGGTGTGTACAATACGTATGCCCTTCATATTATTTTAAAATATTAAAATGAAGTCACTGGCTGCTACTAATCTGTTGTTGAAATTATTTATCTGTTTCGCTTAGTGCCGACCGCCATCCTCCTTAATCTATGGTACGAGCTTCTTCGATACTAAAATGGCCGATGTCTCAAGTAATGATCGAAAAGTAAAACTTAATAAAAACGGGAAAGTTGTGAAAAGACGATTGCGGAATCCAGAAGGTAATATAGGGCTTTACATGGCAAGAAATTATTTTAAATATATTCTACTACCTAACTTTACTGATAGTTTGTAGCCTTTGTTTGTGGTATATTATTGGAGCAAAATTTTGCCTCTTACTACATTTTTGATACGTACTACAGTATTCAAACATTTCCGCGAGAAAATAGTACCTACTCTTGTTTTTGATATACCTATTTAATCTGATTATTATACTAGTATTAGTTTAAATTATATACCTGTACCTATTTGTCTGGCTAACGCAGTATGAAATTACATGTATGCATATAAATTTAATATGTAGTATACAAATGAATTTACTAGTAAGTATCCTAGTACCTTATTTTATTTTTATGAAACACGCTTAGTATATATTTCAGAATGGCACAAGCAAAAACAGAAGCGGTTAAGAATTGCGGGGCTGGAGTATATAAATGCAAATGGAAAAGTCGTGCCGCCGAAACAACCCGGCCCAGATTGTAACTGTCGACGTAGATGCTATCAAAAAGTACCAGAAGATGTCAGACTAAAAACATTTCAAGGGTTCTATTCCATGAAGACTCACGATGAACAAAATGCTTATTTATTTGGACTTATGAGACAAGTAGATGTAAAAAGAAAGAGAGTAAAGTCTAGCAGTAGAAGAACATGTACTTTCGAATATTTTGTACGTGTAAAGGGAAGAGAAACACAAGTATGCCAGACTGCATTCAAAAATATTCATGCCATAACAGAAAGAAAAGTAAGAGTTTTATGTAAAAAAATGGATGATGGTGTGATGTTTCCCAGTGATAATAGAGGTAAAAATAGCCATCGACGTTCAGGCGAGGTGAGATTACCCTCTGGTGTCATCGAACAAATTAAAAACCACATATATTCTGTTGTTCACACACATAGGCTGAAGGATTTTATAAGATTGGATAAAATAGCTGGTCTAGAAATTAATATCTCTAAGATGTGGAAGGATTACATAAAAACATTTGACCCAGATAATATAACTGCTACAATGCCCAAATCCAAAAGAAATGCTGAGATTACAATGCAGACTGAAACTCCTCAACATACCCAACATAGCGCCCCACAAGAGACCTTCACTCCTCTCACATACCCCGGCAGTGGCCATCTTGTGAACATAGCAGAGAATTATTTTGAAAATCAGTATCAAACTGCAACATTAACAACTTCGACACCTGCAAATTTTTATCAACCACAAAATAACACACAAGGGAGTATGGGAATCCTCCTCCAATCCACTGTGGCTAGACCTGCACAACCAGCTACTGCATTCATTCTATTGCAGACTAAACCAGAGCCGCATCACGACAATACTCTGGCAATTAGTAACACAGCATATAATCACAATACTGAGGTCAATGCATCACATCTTAAAGAGGAAACAAAAGTTAAAAAAGAGAGAAAAAAAGGTCCCATGGTAAAGCAATGGAGATATACAAATATATTTCATGATGAAATCAATGGAGCAGCTTTGGCTGCGATCAAAACTAGGTTAGGCATGTACTATGCTGAAAGTGATGCAGCACGGAAGAAGGCAAAGCAAGTACGCCCACAAGAAACTACACAAACACAGACACCCGCTGAACCCCTAAGACAAACGCTTACAATATATACTTAGCATAAGAAGTTTGCATTCATGACTGATTTCAATATTTTGTTCTCTAGTAGTAGTAGTGTTACACAACAATTAATGCAGCTCAATTTTTGAATAATGAAGGTGATGATAATCATGTAGTTTTCATCTTAATAATATTGACATTATTGTAGCCCAAATAATTTCTCTCGAGACTAAAATGGGCTGATAACTAAAAAAAGCATTTAATATCTAGAGATCCTTATTATGTGAAGACATGACATTAACTTAATTTTGAGATATAAAAATTTAAAAGTATTCCTACATTGCCATAATGTGTATTAATATTAATAGATTACATAATTTGTTTTATTAACACTGGATTTCAATAACCTATTGTCAGATACAGATGGACCTACTGTTTGGTTGCCTAGAAATAACAGAGTTGCCTGGTAACAAAACTCAATACCAGACAATAGGTTAAACTCACCACTAGCGCTGTAGTTCTTATTTTATATATTAATAAAATTGAATAAAAGATTCAAATGCTTGTAATATTTACAAATGCCAGAAACTTTTAATAGCAATTAAGTTACTGTAATCCTCTATAATAAATAAGTTTTGTAAACGACAATTATACTAACTAATCAGGCAAATATTTATTCAATTAAGTTTGAAATACATAGGTATTTATAATTTTAAAAATTATGTTATACACTGAAATAAAATTTTAGACAATTTTTTATGTTTCATTGTTTTGAATTTTATGTTAGAATAAATATGTACCTCATCCAGAATTCAGTTGAAGTTTATTAATATGTGAAAAAAAATTCATACAGTTATATTAACATCTACATACTACAAGGTGGTGACGATGTTATTTAGAAACAAAGATACTAATTTAAAGGGATCACAAATAACAATAAATGCGAGTCATAGATTTTTGGAAAGTTTATTGAATACTTATACTACGCAGATAGTACACACACTCCACCAACAGCCTTAATCTTCTGCTCAGCAGTTTTTGAGAAGAATTTAGCTTTAACAATGACTGGCTGCTTGGGTAGCTTGCCTTTGCCGAGTAGTTTGTAGTAACCCTGAAAATAAATTGTATAATCAGAAAAAAACTGCCATTGACAGACATAATATGTATTATTGTAAAATATCTATATGATGTAAATAAGATGTCCATATACCATCTTTCATATCAAACTCTGATATCTTACCAATGGACATTTTAAATGATTTATCGTCTTCTCCACTGTAAAATTCCTATAATTTACATATATAAACAGCATTTCTATAATATTGTATTAATATATTCTCTACTTTTTCACAATTCCCTGACACATATCTTAAATATAGAAACATTAAAATATACAATATAATAAAAAGTATATACATATAGGTATTACAATAATTATTGGTAGTGATTTTTTAGTCAAATAATAATGGAAAAAAAGTAAAGCTAGGCTAGAAGCAGCGGCTAGCGTAAAGCCTATCTTTTCGACTATGGTATGCAATTATGCATGTGCCTGGCGCGGAGTGGAGTAATTGGCGAACATAATTATAATGAGACAAGTTTTGGACAGCTGGAACTGGATTTGCAGATGACAAAACTATTATAGGTGCTAATGAAGAAGAACTGTCGAATCTCCTCCAAAGAGTAGAGAACATCAGTGCGGAATATGGGCTTAAAATAAACCAAACAAAAACTGAACGTAGCTATGAAAATTGCGAATGAGAGGTGATCTGAAGACCTCAGATTGTAACTGTGAAACATTTGGATAAGATATGGTGGAACATGAATATAACTCACATTACAAAAGTAAAACTGATGTGTTTCCTCGTTTTCTTCACATTTCTCTATACTTCTAAAACAAGGGCTCTAAAAGCACGAGTCTGGCTATAGTCCTCATATACTTTATGTATGTCCATTACTTTAGTTACTTATTATCCATACATTTTGCTTAATGTATTTATTGTAATAATTGAATGTATATTCTAATTCAAACCACTACTATAAAAAAACTTACTGCCAGAAGAGAAGCCTATACGGATTTGTAAGACGAATCCTTCCCCTATTTAGACATTGGAGTATGAAAAAAATCATAACTTACAGCTTTGACAATGTTGATAACGGGGACCTTGCCGTCTGTGGCAGAGGCATACTTTAAGCGAGCTTGCTCCGACACTAGAGTCCACAGCTTATCCAAGTTGAGAACTGGGCAGAAGTCTTTGTTTCTCCTCAAGTGGAAATTTCTCATTCCCAGCTGAAAGAAGCAAATCAATAAATATTATTTCACAATCATCTGGTATACCAAATTCACACAACTACCTAAAACTAGAACTAATATCCAATAGCATAAATGTATGGTAAATTCTGCAGATCAAATTATTTAAAATAGTAGCAAAATAAAAATATGATTGTAACTACATAATAAATAATTTATTGGCTACGTTGAACAAAATACGAAAAATCTTCTTGATGACAATGCATTTAGAGATAAGTTCTAAGATACAATAATATAACCTCAAAAACTGTACCTTTCCGAAGTAGCCCGGGTGGTACTTGTCCATGTTGATTCTATGGTGGTGTTCACCACCGGCGTTACCGCGACCTCCAGGGTGCTTGCGGTGTTTGCCTGAAATGTGGAAATACAAACATCGTCCCATAAAATTGTAAAAACATGACTTAATTAAAACTTTTGCAACATCTTCATAATAAAAACATTTTATAACACGATAAATCTACACAATTATATCTCCAACACTCACCGATACGACCATGGCCGTGGCTTACGTGACCCCTCAACTTCCTAGTCCTCTTCTTGGATGTAGCCTGCAGAACGATAAACAGGTTATGTCATTTTTTGGAATACAAAGTTTTACCAAAATATTATAGTAACCGCTTTTGAAAACACTTTTAGCACTGATAATTTTCGCTTATCCTATAACAATACACAAGATTGAGAAGAAATATTTGGATTTATTTAGTAAATTACTAATTCAGACACCAACCATATTTTCGGCTTCCGTCAAGGGTTTACAAAAGAAAGAGAAAGGTTTTATTAATTTATTTTGTTGTCAATGTCAATCTCTATCAAATAGTGTCAAACTGACAAATGTCAAAGCAATAATCCACAGATTCACCGATATGTAAAATAACAGACAATAAATCCACAATCCCACACCAACATTGCTAATTTAATATTTAATTTTTCTCCGAGTTTATGTCATTTTCTCGCACCACCTTTTGTTTTTATTTGTCTGGTCGGGATACATAATATATATAATATACTCGTTGAAATTATTTTATAAAACTAATCCATAAGTAATATTGACCGATTATGATAGTGACCCCTGACCCTTACCCTGACCCTTATTTGTCTGTGGTATCCATGGGTGGGTGCCTGGTACCATAATATAATCTATGACGTTTCAACTTTCAAGACATGACGTAGGTATCACGTATGAGTAAATAAAAAAAATACTACCCTAATAAATGAAAAGTCGTCATCACCACGGCAATAATACGGCAAATAGCAGAGAATTTTACTTATTCTGTTGGTCTTACTTATTCAATATTACTTTATTATTCAGTATCAGTCTGGATATCGTCGTGCCAAATATATACGTGCAATACAGGTTGAGAAACATTTTGGTTCATAAAACGTAAGTACATAGGTACTAAATAAACTAATTTAGTTTATTTATTTCTATTTGAGTTTCATTAGCATTAAGATTGTCTGTAACCCATTAATGACCCATTGCAGGGGCGGGTCTCCACAATGAGAGGGATATAGGCCTTAGTCCACCACGCTAGCCAAATCCGGGTTGGTGGACATTAACATTAATTTAAATTAAATGGCAATAGTACCCATACGTATGTTGTTGCAAACATAGCAACATCACACAAACCTATAATGCTACAACTCTGGAACAGCACCAATGCAATATACAGTAAACTTTATTCATGTGCACCACATTAAAAAAAATCAGGAAATTTGTGACTCATTTAAAATAGTAACTGCTATTACTCATTTCTAAAGAAGTGTAATGGAACTTTCCACATAATAATTAGTTTAAAAAATTCCGAACTTTTTATGGTAATGAATATTTTGATATTAAAGCTGAAATGAAGATGAAATATGTATTTTGATGCTTATCATTGATTGAAATTAAGTACACTTGAAGACTGCCTGGCATGGGCCAATCAGTCACCATGAACTCTTGATTCCATCATTTTGGTAAATATGCCACTTATGGGATGTGAGATGCAATTCATTTAATGCCTGGAATGCGGTTTTTCCTATTGCAAATTGGTCATGTTCAGAAAGCAAGACAATTTCTGATCATGCATATCTCCAAACTTAAGTGAGGTCTTTAGGTGGAGGGAGAGGGAGGTTGAATCTGATCAGACAGTCGGTATCCAATTATCCATAAGGGTTTCCTACTCAAACTTGGCTTGTTTGACATAATCAAAAAAAAAATAATCAAGTAAGTATAAAAAAAAATATTTGTTTCAGATCAAGATGTCTTTTCAATCGCCAATGCCTAGTAGGGAGTTTCTTTGGGATATTTTTAGAAGGTACAGTCAATATTATTATGTCATGTTAATTCAACATATTTATTCTACTTACATACAATTTTCAGTTGTATCATTAATGTTGTAATTTAGAAGCAAAACTGTATGGTTAAGAGGCAGAACTCTTAACCTCTTAACAATAACCATTTTCTATGAAGTTGATTAAACAGTTATATTGAAATTTTCAGAGTTGATAAAGACAGAAGTGGATACATTTCAGCAGATGAGCTGCAGCAAGCACTCTCAAATGGCACCTGGAACCCTTTCAATCCGGAGACTGTACGTCTCATGATAGGTCTGTATTTACCATTATCTATAACTTGTCTTGATATATATACAATTTTCGTGTCACAGTGTTACCGAATCCTTAAAACTACGAACATAATGTTTGCAGTGAGTTTTTGGGAGAGGAACTCTGTCTGGTAGCCATCACTGACTCTCAGCAGGTCAAGTCTCCCCTCACCATGAGAAGGCTGTATGCTTTAGTCCACCAGGCCTACCTCTATATGAATTTATGTGTTTCTCTTCTAGAAAACAAAATTAAAGTGTTATTTATACATATGTAAGGGCATAGCCTTACACATATAACATAATATGCTTTATATGTAGTTTTATTTTACATAGAAAGTCAACAAAGACCAATATGTGTTATATTTCAAATACATTGTATTTGCTCTATTTGTTTAGGTATGTTTGACAAGCAGAACAGGGGCGTGATATCCTTCGAAGATTTCGGTGCACTATGGAAGTATGTCAGCGATTGGCAGAATTGTTTCCGATCGTTCGACCGGGACAACTCTGGGAATATTGATAAACAAGAACTGAAGAATGCACTGACAGCTTTTGGATACAGATTGTCTGATGATATCATTAATACAATGGTTCAAAAGTTTGATAGATTCGGCAGAGGCACTATACTGTTTGACGATTTCATCCAATGCTGTATAACTTTATATGTGAGTATGACATTATACAACACCTGGATATTATTTAAATACAACAATAAAGGAATATATAATATATGGAAATATACTCTTTGTAAACTTAATCATGGATTTTTACCCAACTGTGCTAGAATATGTATAAAAGTATATTGCTTTGGCATGCTATGTAGACTAATTGGCTTTAAGGATTTTAGCTTGAGATGTGTCATTAGATTTATCTTTATTGTGAAATTGATACTAGGTCTAAAAAATTATAAAGGTGTGCCATGGTTTTTTGTTTTTTTGATTAATTTATACTATATTCATCAACATAATTATATGATGCCTCTTGATCCTAATTCTAGTACCTAATTTTTTGTCAAAAAATGTAAATAATTCCTGTGATTACAGATAAGATTAATCAAATTCTTAATTTATAATTAGTTAAAATACTGAGTGAGCATTGCTGATAGGTATTAGTATGCTTATCTATGTACTGTCTAAAAGGATTTTATATTTGTGATCTGGTTTTCAGTTCAGGAAATTATGTTGTTTTCAGACACTAACATCGGCGTTTCGGCAGTACGACACGGACCAGGACGGCGTCATCACAATACACTATGAGCAGTTCCTCAAGATGGTGTTTGGCTTGAAGGTATAAACCAACATGCTATTGTTCTGCTTATAGCAAAAATATGTGGTTGCTTTTGAAAATTTGTATTTACCAGTCACTGGCATCTTTCAATTTAAATTTTTGTAATATAATTTTACTGTATCATGCAATTTAATTTAATTATAAATACATAAAATAATTAAGTTGATAAGTTCAATAAACTTAATGATTTTGATTGATGGTAAATTATAATTGTATCTTAAAACATAATCATTGCGTATTAACAGAATTCAATGTTATAGATCATTCCAATGTATAATGACACAACTTTCAATAATATTGAGGAAGTATTTGAATGAAAGACTTTATTTTGTAAAAAAATACAAAATTATTATGTTTGTTTAAGAAAGTAGGTTTAGTTGAAGTGATTTTGGTTAGATTTGGGCATAGGAATAATAAATATTACGAAAATAAGTATGGAATATATTTTACATAATTAATTATTAAATTCTTAACTCTGTGCAGACTGGGCATTTAAGTATATCTGGATTTATTTTAAAGCTCGGTCTTCATGGCACTCGTGATTTTTTTGGCGCGAGAGTTCAATTTGTGTCAATGAATCAATTAATTAATTTGGGTTGTTCTGTGCTCATATATAAACTTATTGTTCGTAGATATTTGTTTAGGCTTCACATTTATGTCTTCCATGGCTTATTTACCTATCTTATACATTAAACATGATAGTTATTTAAGACAAACGTGACTGATGAAAACTATTTGATAAATGTATATTAATCGAACAAATAACTATAAATGCGTCCGATATGAATTAGAATTATTTAAAATAATTCGAATAACCTTTTATTGCATCCATATGTAGTTCAATAATATTTTTATGTAATTTGTAATCTTTTCTTCGATTTTCAGCTTTGTGTAAGCATGCTTTTTTACTATTGAGTGGGATTAGGTGGAATTTTATAACCCTCTGCTAAGATGTAGCTTTTAATCATTCGTATTTTATACTAAGGCCATGTTCTGGTATTATAGCAGACTATTGCAAATCTATCTCTTCATGGCAACATTGAGTAATTGCTTCTTGATATATTAGGAATGGATGCGATTAAAATCAGCGTCTAGTCCATAATCAGGGTACAATAAGACTGGCTTATAAACACCTATTGGATACAGTTTCACACAATCAAGTGACTGTATATTTAATAAAAAATACATAAAAATATAATAATTACTGTTAACTCAACCTGGTTTTCATAGACATATTCATAACTTTAATTAACTAATTTTTTTGACATCTCTTACTACTCTGGTGTATTTGTTGAGCGACAAGAATAGTACAATTTTTTTTTCTGTTGTGAGACTTGCAATTCGTCGTGGGCTTTGTTGAGAAAAAGATGTTTCAAGTCACTACATAGGCTGGCTCCCTTTGTATTTTTATGGGGCTAGTATACAATAGCTCATTGACCAGATAAAGAGTTGTTGCCAGAAAGACTTATTTGGAAAAGTATATTTCTTATAAGTCTAGTGCTGGCACAGTTTGCATGTAAAATGGATCTACATCAAGGCGGCATGACATGTTAAATTAAATATTTTCTATTTTCTAGCAGAATGACTTGCTTAGTTTTTTTACTTTCTATACATTTTTCTCCTTTTCTATACATTTAATCCTCATATTTAATTCCCCCTTCCGAGATATTTTACTTAGTCACTTAATCAATATCAAAATTATATTTTAAGCACGAAATAAATAATTTTGTGTCATATAAATGAGAAGATTTTATGTAGTTTTACTTTAATTTCACTGAGAACATTGTTGGTCTAATCTCTTATTTCTCTTCCGTCCAGTGTTGGCCGTAAGTCCCGTGTTACCAGTCTGATGGGTTAGTTCTTCGAAGAGGTTTGGATAATGATCTTCCACATTATACGAATCAACCAAACACCACTGTAGGTCTACAGATCGTGAATATATCATTTGCATTTATTTTTTTATTACAGTAAGTTTCGTCCCCACCTCTAGTACTTTTCTAGTTTTTTATCCAATGAATCAATCCAATGTTTATGACGTGAATTTTTGAAAGTAAATCCCAACGTCCCAGTTAATCACTTTTTCTTTCTATACTCTACCCACGCTCTTTTTTTCGTAGTGTAACATCACATACAATGTCTATACATAAAAAAATGCCAAAAAGGTTGAAATTCTCCTGTACCTGGACAAAAACGTTGGATTAGTGCATTCATTGCTGTGTATTTAGTTTTAATTATCGTAACATATATATATGATGTCATCTGTCATCATGAGTTTGGAATTGATATTTTAAAATTTGTTTATATTAACAAAATAATATTTTTGTGAACTTGCTGTTAGCAACATGCTGTAATTAACTATTTTATATATATATATCACAGCATCCATTGTATAATGTTAAAAGAAGTATCATTGACAGTACCCAGGTACAAAATGTGAGATCTGTAATGAGATGTTAGAATGTTTTGAACAAGCAGAATGCTCAAAATTATCACACAAGTCTCAATTTTACCCTAGAAAGCTATGGCTGTTGCATGAAATTATATATATTTTTAAAACATTGTATGTGTATGAATCTGATTAATCTTTTCTGTTTGTGCCTGTTAAATCTTTGTATAGCGTCAATGTTTAAGATTGTAATAATATATCTTGTTTATAGATGCTTGTTTTATTTAACCTAAACATTACCTATGTCTTAAATTAATTGCTCCTATTCGGAATTTAATTGGTGATTATAATATTGTAATCAACAGACATGGGCGTCACCCTCACATCTTTACAAAAGTGGCCACTAAAATGAGGCCAAACTGATTAATAAATGTGACTGAATAAGGAAAAACATAAATAATTAAATATACATTTATTGATAGTACAGAAACTTAAATTTTTGGTGTAAACATATTTTTGTGCTTAATCTATCTTATCAGCTCTGATCTTCCACGCACCAAGGGTGTATTTGAGCCAAATGAGGCCCAGGTCACAGCCCATTTGTATCCATGAGATCACTGGTGTTACTTTGGACCCATCAATTTCAGTCCATCTAATTGGAATTTCTTCTATTGGAATGTTCAATTTCTGTGCTATAAAGAGTAGCTCTACATCAAATGCCCTAAAAAATAATAAAACATGGTGATCATACAAATGATAGAATTACAAAATAAAGAACTTAGTAAAGTAGAGACTTCCTCTTTACAAGGAGGCATTGCAAAAAAAATAACAATATCTCTTACCATCTGTTGACATGCAAACTTTGAAAACAAATGCGAGCAGCCTTCCTGGTGAACAATTTAAAACCACATTGAGTGTCCCTCACACCTCTTACTGTAAACAGCCATACTAGGAAATGGAAACCATACATAAGAATATTTCTGAAAAAGAATATAAAATTTATAGAATTAATAAAAAAGTCATGATATAGTATTTTCAAGCAAAAGTAGTATTGCTTTTACCCTTTAGCTACCTATTGGCATTAGCAATCCTAACTACTGCGCCGGAGGGTGTGGGTTCAATCCCCGCCCAGGACAAATATTTGATTTAAATTACACAGGTTTAACTCCTAATTTGAAACCATAAAGGCGTGTATGTGAGTTGTCATCGAATATATTGATTTAATTTTTTTATTATCCAAGTAGAAAATCTGTTGAAATGTTATTACCTAAATAAACTTCGGGTTGCTAAGGATTCTTCTTCAAGGTGTGCCCTGGAGCCTATCACTATAGCCATCTTGTCAGATATTTGTTTCATCTGTGCAACAGGTTGGCTTGTGGCTTTTTCAAGAGCAGTTTCTAATTTTGCCAAGTCCTCAAACTTTGATGCGCCATCTGCATCTGCAAATAGTATAGTTGCTCCTCGGCTACTGAATACACCCTAGAATCATATTTTTGTAATTACTTTCTCTGACTACAAGTAGTAAGGTATAATTTAAGGGTTTAAAAAGCAGATTGAGCAGATGATTAGTAGATAGGTATTTAATGTTAAAATAGGTATTTGAAGTTATACCTATCCTTAAATCCAATAACTTGTTTGATAATTCTCACATGTAACTTTGACTCAGCTTCAAAATGAAGTAGGATTCCTATCACTATAATGTCCTTTTTTTGTCTCAATTGGTTGTAAAATAGCAGCACACTTGGTCTTAATATTAATAACACATTATCTATTTAGATCTATATCTGTAATTTCAGATAATACTCTACATTTCTATGCAGAGGACAGCAATGATGAAAACTACATACTATTTTATGAATTTGTATATACAAATTTATAAAACAGAATGTATATTTTGTCTTTTAAATAATAAAGATATCAAAGAGAGATTTACCATCCTGACAGCTCCCCCTTTGCCTCTATTCTTAATTAGCTCCAAACATCTGACTTTGTCACTTCCATACTTCTGTGCATAAGATTGTGCTACTTTCACAGTACCATCTTTACTGCCATCACTGACTATAATGATCTCATACCTATATAATGGTTGCTCTTTGACTCTATTCTCCAAAAAGTATAATGCTTCATCTAGCATTGGAGGCACTGCAATCATAACATATTAATATTTATGCTTATTGTAGACAATACAGTATCTAGGCCAGCCATTTTTAAGATAGTTGGAATCAGTACCTGTGCTAGGAGGATACCCAAAGCAAGAATGTTGTGGGGCTCACTTAAAGAAAATAATATCATGTGTTAATTTTTTGCTTAACCAATGTGAATCATCCCACTAATCGTAAGTGTAGTGTGGTCTAGGACCAACTCTAATGATATGTGCAGAGAATAAAGTGTAGCAGAGGGCATATAGCACAGTATTGTGTGTGGATTGCACAGGAGGCAGGAGACTCGTGCCCACTCAAATTCTTCTCTTTACACGACACGGATAACACAACTCATGAATAAAAAAACTTACATCTGTCTTCTTCATTGTATGCAGGCACCACTACACTTAAGTTTACACAACATTCTCTCTGGATATGTGGGAACTTTATGTAAGATTTTGACTCTGAATCGTAATAAGAATCCTCTTTATCATATCTACCCACCACTGGGTAGGGGTTCGTGGTAATGAAAATTACTATTGATAACTGTAAGAAAATACAAATTTTGTGATAAATGCATACATAAACCTAAACCATTCATTTAAAGAAGTAACTAAGTAATTTAATTACCAATAATAATAAACCAATAGCAACGATTATTCCATAATAAAATAGAATCAAAAGTATCCAAAATATGTCCATTGTTTATATCATGTGTAAAATTTTTTTAGCTAATCCACAATATTTTTAGTCGCTATTCTGAGTTTATCAGAGAAGGATTTTAGACTAGAATAATATAAACAATAAGAAAATTTATTATTTAGTATTCTTCTACTATTTAAGTCGCCGGTTTTTATTGGAAATGGAATGAAAATTCATGATGAATGAATGAGAAAATTGAGAAATGAAGAATAACTTGACATGACACGTAAAATGACAAATGACATTGACAAGAAATAAAGAAACCCGCTGAATGAAACACGTCATACTTAAGTAGGGATGCGGATATGTGTTTACTGATGAAAAATCGATATTAAGTTAAGATATAACATATCGATATTTAAGATAATTATTTCAAAAGAAAAGAATGACTTTTCAGTGGAGATGAAAATATATGTAGTTATTTAAGTATTTGTATATCATACGGCCTTTTAATGTTTGCGAAAGGATATTTAACTAAATATTTTGCAGAAAGATATATTTTTTAAACGCTGTAATCAGAGGTTTGTATACAAATGTATATATTTTGTTAAAAATGAGCTCTATCCTAAACTTTGCCGTATGTCATTCCTTTCCAGAATTTGTTCCTTACTTAATTAGTGACACTAGCGAATGGTGTAATAATACAGGATGTGACTTTTTTTTCAAAATCAATGAGTTCGATTCCTGGCTAGGCATATTGATTTTTCAAAAATCCAACGATACAGTTTTAATTTTCATCAAAATCGGTCCCCAGACTCATTTCAGCATTTTTCGATATTCCTACTAGTTTCGGATTTTCCCATCCACGCATACTTGAAAAATTCAACCTGTATGGGTATTATTCACAGGTATTATTATCGCACTTTAGTTAGCTTAAAAGTGACTTTTTCAAATTAATCAAACTCAAATATCTCGAAAACCGTTGGATTTTGGATAGAGCTTCACATGGTTTAAATGATTGCTTTTGAGCTTACCTACACGCCCTTAACGGCCTTAATACGTTACATAACAAATCACTCTGTATATATAATTATGTTCTATATAGGGAATATTATTAAAGCATATTAACATAATAATTACGTATAGTATTAAAGAGCGTGAAAATACAAAGGAGCGAAGAAGGGTAGTTTTCAGAAAGTACCTATATAGTATTAAATGAAACAAGAATTAAAATATTTATTTATTTAAAAATATAATAGCATCTTACAAATTAATATTGATTGATGGACATGGCTAACTGCCATAATTATCCGTTTTTTAAATCCCAAATCGAGCATAAAGGTATACATATAATGTTTCCTTTTCTTAGTTTACATTCAAATGAGTTTTTTAAAAACTCTTTTCACCATAGAGTGACTGGCTAGAGTGTTATGAGTTATTTAAGCATATTTTTTCAAGTGCACAATTATTACAATGTTCCAATTTTTAATTTATCTATATAATGCCAACAAAATCTGCGACCCAACCTGTTCCTCCATTATTCCTGGTAGTAACAAATAAAATTTTAATGAAATTGTCTGTGCTTATGTGATCTGCAGGTTTTTCTTCACAGAATCTAGATATAGTGTTTCCACTTCTATCTTGTAATTCAACATAATTTTGATCACATGTTCTTCCTAGGTCGAAAGTGCTAAAACGTAACATTAATCGAGTGCCAATTGGAGTCTGAAGTTCAAACTGACAAGTCGATATCTTCCGATATACTTCAGGGTACAATGGACTAGTAACTCTTCCTACTTCACTATGTAATATACCTCCGCAGCCTCTTCCACGGTCAGTAGTAATGTAATCCATGTCATATGTTATCATATTTTGACCAAGGGCGTTGTGATGAAGCAGTAAATAGCGACCAGTTGAAAACACTGGTAAATCGGTGTAATCCTTCGTCACCTTTAACATCAATTTTGAATTTGTATTGTTACCATCGAAAACTTCTAAGACAATGTTATCGTTACTGTAATTAGGTACGATATTCATGAAATATGCTGATATAGTATGATTTTCGGGAGCTGTTATAAGAGTATAGCATTCCTTACGTTCTTCATCGTTAAATGGGAATTCGTAACTGAATTGTATCCTCCCCTGAGTCCCTGTATAATTTCTACCACAAAATCCTAAGTAAGTTACTTCGATTTCGACACCCTTATGATTTTTAATAGTGTCGTCTGGTGAAGTCACTAAACTAATGCTAATACTTCCTTGAACGTAATAATCGGTAGATCGTTTGGAGCCACATAATTCAAAAGAGACTGGAAATCTAAGCGTATCTTCATAAAAATACGCATGCATAAAAAAGTCGCTTCTATAGTCTCCAATAACGAAATTAGGCCCAAGAGACATATTATGCGGTTTGGAATTACCAACTATAAGAAGTTTATCTTTATCACATCGACCTCCAGTATTATCCTCAAGGTCTAGATTATAAATTGTAATTTGAACGACACTATACGGTTCCGAACTTGTATCTAGATCATAAGAGCAATGGAGTCCTCGTGGTATGGATCCAGTTTCGTACCCAGGGGAAGTCCAGCGATATTTATTGTGAGTAACTAGTATGGTAGAAAGCCCACAGTTGGACTTTTGTATTGTCAGTGATGCTTTAAAACCTGAACTATTTATTTCTCCATCAGTTGTAAGTGTTATACTTAACACATTACGGGATGAAATTAGTGAAGGTGGCTTTGTATGTCCACAATATCTACCTATAAGTAAACTATTTGGGTTAAGCCCATCTCGTAGTTCTACAACATCGCAATCGCAATTACTGAAACCTAATGCTGTCTGATTAACATTTTCACATGGTGCTATATGGAAGGACTCAAATTCAACTTTAATTACATAGTCAATTGGCGCTCTCACTTCCCAATGGCAATCTAAATAGTTTTCGTAAAGGATATTAGAACCTATAATAGGCGATTTTAATACTTGGCTATTTCCTAATGTTAAATTAACACGGCCGCCACAACCAACTGACGCCGAGTAAGTGAAGGACACATCAACTTTAAAACCTTTGTAATTTAAACTGCTATCAGTGACGAACTGTAATACAGCCAAATTGCTGTTACTTCTGATGATATTTGTTGAATTGAAGAAGCCACATAATAATGCTATTCTTTTGTTTGGATCCAAAAGCTGCCCATCGAAAATACCAACATAATCATTGTAACAATTGCCGTAATTTTCCAGCTCCATATATAAAAACTTAAATAATATTATTTTATTTACAGGAGCTTCAATGATCCATGTACAGTTCATATTATTATCGTAAGAGTTCAGTGCGCCTGGTGTTATTATACCAGGATTTTTTACGATTCCACCGCAAGCGTAAATAGAATAAGAAAATTTAAAACCTTTCCTTTGAGTGTAACGGTCTGTCTTCATAGTTATTATAACATCATTGTAATTATGCAGTGGTTTGGGCGATTCATTGCCACAGTAAGTTTCAGAAATGTAGCTACTTTTGCCATTACCATTTATTGTAACGTTATCGTAAAGGCAGTCCGGATACGTGCCTTCAATTTCAAAATCTTCGAAATTTAAAAATATGTCTTGATCTGCTCCCAATATTTCGTAAACACAGTTTAAGTTAGGAATATATTGATTAGGATATCCTGGGCTGTATATAAATTGTTCCGTTTCCGTTGTCAAAAACTTACCCCCACATATAGCATCCCAATGAACTCTGAAACCGTCTAAATATGTTGAACCATCGGTGCGTAACATCACTTTCATTTTATTACCTGTAGAGTTAAATGCATCGGGTATGTGACGACCACATATTCTTCCCATTTCTGAATACTTATCGTTTTTCCAATCATAAATAACCAAAAAATCTTTAGAGCAGTTTACGCTACTTTCTATTGCAAATCTATCTACGAATTTCAAAGATACTCTATAACCCAAGTCAGCTTGAATTTCCCATGTACATTCTAAATTATTAGGATAGCCTTTTGGATAATTAGGCGAAGCAAAAACGCGATCATGCATTGTGAGAAAACCACCGCATTGGTCACTGACAGTTCTAACCATAACTTTTAATTTTGTCATATTTTGTGGTTTTGAATGATATTCTACTCGAGTGTACGTGAAAGACGTGCTGAGTGGGTTATCGGGCATTTTGTCTTTACAGTAATCTCCTATGGTTACGGCAAATTGGTCTAAACCTTGGTAGATTTGTAAGTATTCGTCTTTGCATCCTAATACAAATGAACCCTCTATTTTAATCTCTAAGCGAATGCCAGGAGGTGTCACAAGAATCCAGCCACAATCTAAGGTTTCGGTGTTATTATTTGGAACATTAAAAATGTTTTTTACACCTTGTTCTACGTGCACAATGCCTCCACAAGGTTGTCGACGCCACTCTAAATGAAAACTGAGACCCAAATTACTTCTTTGCATTGCTTTTATAACAATTGGCATCGACGGGAGTCTATATGATAAATTAGTTTTCTGACCACATAACATTTTTGAAAAAGATATTTCAGTGTTAGCAGCCCTTAAAGACAATACTGAATCAGATATTCTGCATAAATTGCTTGTCGATGTCGAGTTTAAATTTATATTTATGTGTACAGATTTATTCGGATTCGAAACAGTATTGTTGTCTTCGTCATCGGTGATCAAATCCCATTCGCATGTGTAGGATCTGTCGAGATCCGGTGAATCTAGTATTCCAAGTAATCCATTTAGTTGTCCACCACATAATGCTTCTTCATTTGAACTGAATTTAGCTTTGAAGCGATGAAGAGTTCCTCGTGTTGTTACAAATAAGTTAAACGCCATATTGTTCCCTGTCGATTCAATGAATTGTGGTATGTGTGATATGTCATTGCCAGGTATACGTTGTATACGTGTGCGAAATTTAATATCGTTATAAAAGTTTATGTCATGATTGTTCACATCAATATCGATAAGTTCTACACGCACTCTTCGTTTTTTATCTGGCACTCTAATTATCCATTGACAATATCT
This sequence comes from Erynnis tages, assembly GCA_905147235.1. NCBI lineage: Eukaryota > Metazoa > Arthropoda > Insecta > Lepidoptera > Hesperiidae > Erynnis > Erynnis tages. Next base: position 2,940,086 of record LR990077.1, on the reverse strand, counting down.
TAGAGATGTTTTACGCGGATATCCGGGAGTTGTTAAAAATCCTTCGGATGTAGTAATAACTCCGCCGCAAGACGGTCTAGATGAGTTAAATGTAAGTCGAAATCCTCTAGGATCAGACATATAAAAGTATTCGCTAGGTTTTCCAATTTTTAATGTTATTATTACTTCGTTTGTAAAAGCTTCAATTGAGTCAGTAACATCACTAGTTTCTTCGGTGTCACATATAGTTTTTATGATTGTAACGGAATTGTTAGCCGGTATTGGTTCTTCAATCACAATTTTCGAATCACAGGGTGATTCAGTCTCTCGCAGCTTTAGGTCTTTAAATTGCAATTGGAGGACCCGATTTGGAGTAGAGATCACATGCCATGTACAGACTGTGCCATAACGCAAATCAAGATTTGGGTAACTCGGTGACGTGATTTCACCAGAATTTGCTATTATTGTGCCACCGCATAAGTCAATTGAAATATTTGCCTTAAATCCATCTCTTGGTTCAACTAATTGTGTAATATATTTGATCCGTAAATAATTATTGGGAGTTTTGATAGTTCCTGGTTTTTCAGAGCAAAAACGTTTAGTAAATGGTGAAAGTTCTGAGGAGCCATCACTGATAATAATGAATTCTTGCGAACAAGATGTATCTGTGTATAAGTCAAATCGATCTAAAAAGTCTATCCTTAAAATTTCTCCCGGGGGAGCAGTGAAAACCCAAACACATTCAGTGTAAGGAACGGGAGGTGACGGATAATTAGGTGATGAAATAATTTCCCAGTTATGAAACGGATCTAAGGTCGATGTACCACCGCATTCAATATTATCTTCTTCATAGTGTAATCTGAAGTTCTGGAATTTTCTCGTAAAAAAATATACGCTATGGTAAGTTATGTAGACGGCGTTACCCAATGATATGATCTCATATCTATTTTCATGCGCATATCCACAATACTTTCCAATTAGTGGAGCTTCTCGTGACTCACCATTTCGTATCAGAACATAGGTGTTACATTCGTTTTCAGTGTTAGTTATATTAAAGTGATCAAATTTCAACATTACTTTTCGGCCAGGTCTCACCTTCACTGTCCAATCACATCTCTCGACACGTTCTAAATTACGTTTTTGCATAATCTCAACCCAGGTCACAGTAACTGTCCCTGATTTGTCTGAAATAATCCCTCCGCATTCCGAGTATACCTCAGCTTGAAAGCCTGTACGAGCAACTGAAACATCTGTTTTAAAAATAACTTTTAAATAAGACATTGAAGTGGTAAAATTGTGATTGTCTGCGGATAAGCAAATGTGTTCTTTTAAAGTCGTCCATTGGATTAAATTTTGCGATGAGTATATAGATATGTAATCTGCATAACACGCGGAAGTCTCTTCAATTGCAATATCATGAAAAAGAAGTTTTAAATGTCGTCCTGGTTGAGATTTAAATATCCATTCGCAATTTAATTCATTTCCATAATCTTTAGGATAATTCGGCGAATGAAAACTAGTAGATCCAGCGGGTAATATCACTTCAGTAATGTTTGAACCACAGTTAATTTTGTCTTTTGATTCCATGTTTTCAATATGTCTGTTAGATTTAGTCCATTGTAAATGGAACAAAGACCCCGTATTTGTGGTTGTCAATACTAATTTTATATAAGCTACATTTGAAGTAGTTTTTATATTCTTTGCCTGTAATCTACTGTTCCAAATTCCACAAAGTTTATCAATAACCGGAGCATCATCGTCGTATCCGTCATAAATAGCTAAGTAACTGTTACAATCGTCATCGTGCTGATGTATTTCTAGATGATTTACACTAATACTTATAATACCAGATCCACTTGTAATTATTCGCCAGTTATAAATACCTGAATCTTCGTAAGGATACGGGTAAAGTGGAGATGCTATTTCACCAGCATCTAATTCAGTTATATCATTGCCATGTAGAAATCCGTAATGCGCAACAAAACCTTGTCCCACAATATCATTACTGCTGTGGAATTTAATGTACAACTTTTTAGCCGCAGTTGTGTTTGTAGGTACATCGTTACCACAATACACACCCAAAAGTTGACCACCCTCATGATCTTCGCGAATCTCCAAATAGTCTTCATTACATCCATCTGAATATTCTAAATTAAAACTTTCGAATGTTATGTATACTCTATTACCAGGAGAAGTTTTTAGCGTCCATTCGCAATCTGTATTAATTGGATAAGAAAGAGGATAATTGGGTGTAGCAATGTCCCCTTCTTCTGAAGTTAAACTTCCTCCACAAGCCGTTGAAAGCGATGAATACTCCGCTGAAAAGATACCATCAATCGTATCCGCATTGGTTCCCAGTTGAATCGTCATCGCGCTACCATGACTTACTAACATTGGTGGAACTTTTCGACCACAATATTCGCCGATTAAAGGTGCACTGTCATCGTTCCCATCAAATACTTTGAGGTATGTACCTGGACAAAGTTTGTCGTTACTCACAATATTTTTCGATAACGACATGTGCGTTATTGTCAGTTTAATTTTTTGATCTAATTTAGGGGCAATTATTGTCCATGTACAATTTTTCGTAGAATGGCTACTGTATTTGTCATTTTTTATGGTGCCCTCATTAACATCTTCTATTATAGCACCACAAATCATACTAAAATTAGCTTTAAATCCCTTAGCTGTACCATAATCGTCAGTGATGAATTGTACAGCTAGATTGTTACTCCTTGTCACTATTTTATTTGCGTTAAATTTTGGACAAATTTGATAGGTATAATTTGATGTAATAATATTGCCGCCATCATAAATGTTTATAAAATCAGAGCAATCTGTTACGTCATCTTCCAATTGATATAAATCTAGCTCAATTATATTTAATTCGATTCGATGATTTTTAGGCACTTTTATAAACCAAATGCAATCTAAATTGTTGTCATAGTTCTTTGGGTAATTTTTGGAATAAATTAATCCCGACCGAGATTCAATTCTTCCACCACATTCTGCTGTTAACGAATCGAACCATGATGTAAAATATACATCACGTCGTGAAGATTTCTTAATAAACCTAACTAACATTATATTTCCAGTCGTCGATACCGCAGTTAACCCTGTATGACATATTTTAGTTATAAGTGGTGAAGACAAACTTTGTCCATTGTATATTTCTATGGCGTCTGTAGAACAGTTTACAGATGCAGCCATAGAGAGTTTTGTTATCCTTAAATTAATAATCGTGCCTGCAGAAGACTCAATTATCCATTCACATTCCATTTCACCTGGAAGAATTGCATTATTTTCCAATTTTAGAGTACCATAACGTTTTTGAATGAATCCCCCACAGCCGTATCTAACCCATTCTAAGCGAAATCCGGAGCGAGAAAAGTAACCATTGGAAACAAATTTAATTTGCAAAGAATTACTTGTGCTGTGTATTTGCGCCGGGACTATGGAACCACAATATCTTTTTGTAAAATTCCTGTCTGCAGTTTCTTTTATCTGTAAATAATCTGTATCACAGCCACTATGTCCGACCACTGTGTAGAACCTATGAGGTAAAAGGAAAGAACTCCTAAATGGGGGCGTATAATATCTTCTAGGTCCAACATTATTGAGTATGTCAAAGTGTGTGAATGTTATATTAATTTTACTTCCTTTTGGTACAGTTATTGTCCAAAGGCAATTTGCATTTGAGGGATAATTACTAGGGAACCCAGGACTTTCAATAACCCCATAAGCACCGCTAACATTGTTATTGCATATAGTCTCATAGTTAAGAATAAATCCTTTGGCTTTCAAAAGAAAATCAGAGCGGAATTTTATGAATGCAAAGTTATTCGTTGTTATAATATTATTAAGTGCTGGAGTCATGTCACAGAATTTCCCGAAGCTTGTAGAGGTCGTGTCACGGCCATCAAATATTTCTACGTAATCGTCAGTGCAACTAAGAGTATGCTCCAATTCTAAATCCAAGAAAGTGATGTGAATCTTTGATCCGCTGCTTGTGACAATTTTGTAAAAACATTCAGAATTTTCATCATATTCTTGTGGATAATTCGGTGATGAAATGGTACCTCTACTACTCGTTAATGTACCGCCACAACCTATTAAAGAACCATCCCACTCAATTTTAAATCCTTTCCCAGTGAGATAAAAGTCCGAATGAAAGTGTAAGTGTATAGAATTTGCAATAGACACGATTTGTTTTTGCATAAAACTTCCACAATATGTTCCTATCAATGGTGCCGAGGGCGAAGCTCCATTTCTGATTTCTAAATAGTCACCAAGATCACATTTATCTCGCATTGGTCGTTCAAGATCGAAATTAGTAATATTAAGTAATATTTGTTGACCTACTGGTACTGTTATTGTCCAGTTACAATCTCGATTGGGCTCATATGGCCGAGGCCATCCAGGCGAGTATAAGTAACCATGAGTTTTAACGAAAAGTCCACCACAATGCATATTTTCATCCAAAAATTTGTAAGAAAGTGAAAAGCCAGATCGCGTGACAGACACATCTGATTGAAATTTAATCATTAAACGATTCGTTGCAACTGTTAAAGACGGAGGTAAAGAGCTGCCACAGTACGTTCCTAACGTAGTGTTCGTCATATCGCTATCTATTTCAACAAGCTCTACATAGTCCGCGCTGCACGACGTCATCTCTTCAAGATCGAATCGATTCCAAGTTATCGTTATATGCATTCCTTCAGGTGCAATCAATATCCATGTACACGATTCATCCCTACTGTAAACGTCGCCTACGGAAGGGTGATTAATTATACCTGAATTTTCACGGTAAATACCTCCACACTTTGTGTCTACTGTAGTATAGTTTGCATAGAAGCCTGTGCCTGTCAAACTCATATCAGAGTTAAATCGAACGTACATGTAATTAAACGTAGATGTTTGTACGGGTGGTATACGTTGTGAACCACAAAATCGTCCTAGTAATGAAGCATTGCGATCTAACCCATTTCTAATTTCAACATAATCGTATTGGCAACCGTAATGTTGACTATCCTCAATATCAAAATCTTGAAACGTCAATATGATCGATCTGCCGGGACTTGTTCTGATTACATATTCGCATATTTTATTATTTGGGTAGCTAAAAGGATAACCTGGTGATTTTAAGATACCACTATCCCCCAAAATATTGGTGTGACACATACTTTCATAAGATATCTTGAAACCGCCGGAAGCCATGCTATGATCCGTTTTAAACTGAAAGAAGAGCATATTAGAGGAAGATGTGTAAACTTTTGGATATGTAACACCGCAAAATTTACCAACGAGTGGGGAATCAGATGTCGGTCCATCATAAATCTTAAGGTAATCGTATCTACATCTCATTGATCTTTCTAGCTGGAAAGATTTGAATTCAATACGAATTTTTGTATCTGCACCAGTTTTAATTTTATATTCACAAAATAAGTTATTCAAATACCTATCGTTATATGAGGGTGATACGATTTCACCTCTATCGGCAGTAAAGAAGCCCCCGCAGCCTGGCACACCGTCAATGGGAGCAAATGCTATTTGGAAACCATATCCTTGTTTTTGTGCATCAGAATGAAAGTGTATCAGAATTTCAGAACCGGCAGATTGAATCGGAGCAGGTTGAGTCGAGTTACAAAATTTATCTATTAATGGATCCGTAGTGTGCTCTCCATCGTAAATAGCTAAATAATCAAAACTACAATTAGGGTGCGTTTCTATATCAAGTTGAAAGAAATGTAATTCGATTCTCTTACCGAGGCTGGTTGTTAAGTGCCAGTAGCAATCGCGATTCGGTGGGTATGGCCCGGGCGAGCCTGGCGAGCTGATTTGTCCGTGAGTTGTTGCATCGATTTCGCCTCCGCAAAATGGTAACACACTGACCCAATGCAGAGCAAAACCTTCTTTAGCTACTGTTCGATCCGATCTAAACCAAAAATATAAATTATTATGGCTCGATAAAATATTTCCTCCCTTTGGGTAATTGGTTCCGCAAAAACGGCCAATAAGTTGACTTGCAGAACTTCTACCATCGTGAATTTGTAAAAAATCGTATTGACAATCGCTATCTTCTTCCAAGTTAAATTTACTAAATGTAACGTTTATAACTTTATCGGGTGTAGTATGAATGACCCAAGCACAGCGGGAGTTATGGTTATAAGTTGTATTGGACATTGGATACACAATGCTGCCTGCGTCAGCGTTTAACACTCCTCCGCAAGGTCTTGAATGTATTTCACAAAAAGTGCCCGAGTACAGTGCTGTGCATTCACATTTAAATCCCCTTTCAGATCCCACATCAACCCTGCACGTCCCTCCGTTGAGGCACGGATCACTTACGCAAACGTTTCTATTGTTATCACAATGAGCTCCTCTGTATCCGTTGAAACAAATGCAGGTATAGCCATCACGAAGTGGATGACATTGTCCATTTGGTCCACAAGGGTATCCTTCACAGCCCCGGGTAATATTACTACGAGCAGGAACATAGCAGCCGTGAATCCCTATACCATTACCTACCATTCCCGGAGGACATAGGCACTGAGCTGCTGGCAGAGGCCCAAATGACGATGAGTCGATACATCGAGCAGAAGGATGGCATCCGCCATGGTTTATGAAACACGATCCCCTCCAGGTACATGTGACGCCGTCTCCTTCGTATCCGTTGGGACAAGGCCCGCACACGCGCGAGCCTATTGTGTTGTAGCAAGACACCAAAGGACTCATGCTGCAACCTCCATTCGGTGTAACTACACATTCATCTATGTCGTAGCATACGAAACCGTCTCCCTCATAGCCAGAAGGACAGCGCCCGCATCGGAAAGTACCGGGAAGATTTATACAATCGACTTTAGGATTGATCGAACAACGTGGACCTTGGCTTGAATCGCATTCGTTCACATCGGTTAAACAAGCAACTCCAGTACCGTTGGTCGTCCAGCCTTGATTACAAAGACATTTGATTCCCTCTCCAGTTTCAGTCTTTATACAGGTACCATGACCGCACATTTCAAAATCACCCTGCTGACAATCCTTTGACTTCCGTGTACAATGTAGTCCGAACCAACCTGTTCTGCAGAGACACTCGTAGGAGCCGGGCCTGTTTATGCACGTTGCACCATTCTGGCATCCCAGATCTGTTCCTGCGAAGTTTCGGCATTCATTCACGTCGGTTTCGCAATTCTTACCTTCCCAGTTCGAGGGACATAGACAGTGATAACCTTTAACTAAATTCAAACATGTACCGCCATGTTGGCATTGTTGAGATTCACACTCGTCTTTGTTTCGGCTATTATACAATGTTTGAAGAGTATTTACTCTATTAATTAGTCTGGACACTCTTCTTGATAGAAAACTCACATCTGAAATATTATATTGTAGCCTTGATGTTATACTTTCTAACCTTTCAATTCGACGCAATAGATCATTAGGAGCGTCAATGCTGTATGAGTCTTTATTCGGTTGATGGTCCACTGAAGAATTTGTAGAAATCAAATGTAGCAAATTCACTTGACCAACATATATGCCGGATTGCGGTCCATTGGGTGTTAGGTAGATATTTTTGTCTGCAGCCGGTTGTACTATTAGATTACCGTCAGCGCTCTTGATCTTCGGGCGGTCTTGATATATTTCACAGTCTAATTGTACCGCCCACGCCAGAAGAAATAAACACTGGAATAATCTGACCCTCATTGCCAAAATGTTTCCCGATAGACATTTGGCTAAAAACTGCGTTAAAATCTAATGAAACAATATGATTCAGATCGGTCATAGTTAGATTCGTGTGCCGCCCCTTAGATTAATTTCACCGTATGACCATGTGGCCCTAGTATTGGATAACGTTTGATAACGTATTTTTGTAACTTAATTCATAGCATAATTATGTTGAAACATATTTAAGTAACATAGTTTTGAATTTTTATATGATGTAATTGAGTTTATATACTTATATACAGTTTATAAAATTATCAAAGAACAACCTTGTGACGAATGTAAAATGTTACTATCGTACCTACTTGAGTAGGTTCTATTGTCTGCGGGTTGTTAATTTGACAGCATTATAACAGAAAAAGAACGGGTGCTTTAAAAAAAATCACGTTTAGCTAGGGTTTAGTTGGAAGAAATAACGCCGAGCTGAGCGGCGGAGTTGAGAGGAGAGGACCGTGCGTTGGCCAATTTCGCATCAGTGGAAACAGTAGTGGAGCGCGGAGTGTAGGTACGTCGACGTTACGTTCCAATCTATCAATGACATCAATCGAACAGCTCGAATAAAAGTGATTTGTTTGAAATTCATCATTATGAATTAACTGTGCACCTCGCTGGAATGCGACCCCTCTCCTGCTTCCCCGCGCGGCGCCCCGAGTTCGCCATGAGCGTTCTGTAGCGATAGCATCTTTGTTACCGTAGCGTGTGTCCGTTTTGAATTGCCAGTTGATATTAAGTTTTTGAATTTGTTGTTATTGTTATGGTTTTCGTTAAGTTTAACATTTTTGCTGTGTTTTATTGAATAGCCTGTTTGTGTCAAGAACAAGTCTCGGAGGCGAAGTAACCAGCTCTGAGTCTGAGAGCGAAAATGACGAAGATTCGGACACCACGTCGGGGGTTGAAGAAATTGTTTACAGTAGTGACGATGATTAAAAATATTAAAATTTACCATTATTAAATTTAGTTTATATTTATTACCTTTATCATTACGATAAGAACTATACCTATGCATCTTGAAAAAAAATCGTAAAAAATATTTTTACGAAATTAACCGACATTTTTTTGCTAACCATACTGAAAGAGTGACGTCACAGCGCCAGGTGCACAGTTAATTCGGACGGATTGTACCTACGACTGGTTTTTTTTGTCTCATTGGGTAGAATAAAGTGGCACCCTGCCTTGGTCTTCTAGAGTAACATTTAATATCATTGTGGTCTTCATACTGATGGGCGAACGTGCGTTATTTATTTGCGATTGCCTTAGTAACTAATAAATAATTAATCTGTGGTGAATTGTGTTGTATAACTGAACGTGGGCAGCTTTTTTGATACGGTCTCAAAAATCGGTTCGACAGTTCGACTATCGAACTACTGGTAGGACTAGATGGAATAAAGGGCCGCGCGGCATTTACGAGGGTCGCTGTTCGTTAGCGTCGCTAAAACTCGAGAACGGCTGGAACTATTTGGCTTATTTAAGTTTTGATATGTTCGTAAGTCCAAGGAAGGTTTATATAATACGGATAGATAATCTGAATGAACGCAGTGAAAATAGTAGAAATTTCTATATTAGGTAGAACGAAGTGCTCCGGCACAGCTAGTTATGAATAAAAATCATCATAGGGCTTAATAAATTTAATTCAAATGCATTTGGTTTATTTTATAATACAACATTATAATCTATACAAAGTTAATGGATATATTTTAAACAATGTTAAAACTTACGGAGCATTATCCGGCTACCCAATTTCTTACAAATAAACTTGAGAGTTACAAAACGATCACATCACTCCAAGCTGTCATTTAGTTATACAATATTATTAATACTTATTAATTAGCATATATTTTGTAGAGGATAAAGATTTGTTCGTCTAGGGATAACTCGTATTTTAAATAATACAAGTTATTGATATGAAGCGTAGTTGCGTTAAAGATTTTGTGATAATTTTTTAGATCTTAGGATCCAACGCAGACACGTATGCCGCCGCGCCGCCGCACACCCGCGACGCCGGCGGCTCGGCGCGGCCTTGCGTTAACATTAAGTGGCGCCCAAACACCTGACTGCCCTACGCAGTACGATTTAAAAGTTTTGTAGGCTACCTATCAATGCCTGAACATTATCGTAATATTATATAAATATTAAAAATTTCCGTATCTCCTTAGGAATAAATGTATAGCGACCCATACTCCTACCGAACAGAACTCATCAAAAGGCACACAAACATAATATTTATGCAACGAAATAACACACACACAGTACTTTCAAAAAGTCCACGTACAAATATCACTAGGACATACAAATGCCGAATGTCAAAATAATTATTCAAACTTTTCTTAAAAATCAGCAAAATAGTTATTTACACGGTGCGAAGCTTAGGCACAATGTACTTATTTAAACTGTGAGTGATTCTCGAACGAATACACGTAGATTAAAGACTGACTATAACGAAATAAATAAATTGTGACCCTACTGAAGCGATTCTATCCTTAAACTAGCAAACGAGCGGCCAAACGCTCACTAAGGCCTCGTGAAAATACAATATACCCAGTATATGCTTATACAGGTTACCTGTAAAACACTAGACCGCGCAGCACTAGGTAGCTAACACCACAAGCAACAACTTTTGTTCTATGAGTTCGAACATAACTCAATACATAAAAAATAAATGGTGAAACAAGTTTTTGTTGCACTGTTGTGACATTTGTAAGTTTACGAAAGTATGTTCCATTCATGAATGCTGGCATGACCGACGGTCGACTGGCGGGCGAATAGGTCGAGTTCAATCAAAGGTGGTAGCGCTGCACCCCCCCTTCGGGACACTTCGCACGGGTTTATTTACGTAATCTTTGCGATGCGCGTAGAGTTAGAAACATTCAAGCGGGAATTTAAATTAATAAATATTTTTAACATATTACCAAAAGTCGTAGAATAAAAGTTGTTGCTTATGGTGTTAGCTACCTAGTGCTGCGAGATTGCTAGTGTTTTAAAGGTAACGCCTGTTAGGCGTAGGCGTAGGCGGCGTCGAACGACCCACCGTCGGCTGGAATGTCTCATGTCGCCCATAATATATCGTACGGATTTTAAAGAGGTAATACGCTCGCTACGAACGACAGGTAATTAAAAAATATGTTTATAAATACTATCGCAAAAATATAAGGCATCACGATATATAGCTAGGGTGGTTCCCGAGCACAATTATTATTAGCCCGATAATTCCGTCGTTGTGGAATAATTTTAATATTAATTGTAATACAAAAGGAAGACGTGATTCTAACGTCATCGTTATGCGATGGGGCGACCGAGCGACTCGATTCAAACGGTAAGCGAATGGTTTCAACAGTCGGGAACAGACCACTCCCATGTGCGCTTTCGTCCGCTCCGAATAGAATCTACCTATTTGTAGTAGACTTTCCTCGAATACAAAGAAAACACGACCAACTATGTCGCACCTCGTCAGCCGCGCGACTTGAGAGAAAAACGGCGTTCCGTATATTTTCGGCTCATTAAAATAAATATTTAAAAAATTATTTCTAAGTTGTACTGCACAATTAATATCACGATGCGTGTAAAGTACGCGGAAAAAAACGTGGGAAGAATCAGTCGTAGGTCGGAAGAAGAAACGACACTAGTGATGCGCGGCGAGGCGAGCCGACGCGCGCTCGCGTCCTCGGTACACACACGGTCCACATTACGTTATCCACCTCGCAATCCATCAACACTCCGAACACTAGAGGGAGACATAATAACGGAGGAAAATATTAACCGAACACATCGACCACCTCAGTTCTCTTCTGCGTACCGGGCCGTCGTGCGGGCGACATTCGAACACGGCGGGGCCGGTGGACCGCACGGGGCGCGGGGGCTCGGCGCGCCGCGGCTCGACACCATGGTAGGTAGAGAGGGGAAGTAAGGTATCTTCATACAAACGCACCGCGCGCGGCTTGCATGTGTGCGCCATACTATCTATGCGTCGCCGCACGCACACTTAAACAAAATCTCGACGTGTTTCTCAGTGCGCCAGTCGGGGCTAACACCGCAAGAGATTCGCACGTCACGGCTTTTCGGCACCGCTAAATGAATGAAAAATGTGTGATAATCGCAGGAGAACGTATTGCTGTGTGTTTGGGTGTCTTAATAAATCATCGATTCCAGAATTGTCTCTGATTACCTACCTATTTAACAGGAAAGATAAGCAAGTCTTATTATGTACTTATTTTAGCATATAATTTTTATTTGATGAAGAGACTTATTTTTTGTTGTATTAGTTTTCTATCAGACAGAGGATAATTATAGGCACTGAATAACTGATACAGGATTATAGGCACTGAATTAAAATGTAGCTAAAAGTGACAACCCTGAGACAGTGGGCAATCATATCGCGGATTGGGCCGGAGATAGCCTACTTCCCCTCTTTATACTACGTCGACACGGGCTGGCTCCACTCGGGCGCGGGCGCTACACGAAGTCGCCATCACTAGTGCCGGGCGCGGCTCACACGTAGTGGTGCGCGGGCAGCGCGAGGTCGTCGTCGTCGTCGAGGCCGGCGGCGCTCCAGTCGCGCGGCCGCGGCGTCAGCAGCCCGCACAGCCGGCACCCGAAGAAGTCCGCGCAGTTGTTGAGCGGGCCGCGCGTGAAGGGCGACCGCCCGCCGCGCGCCTGGAAGTGTCGGTAGCGGCCGTGGTTCAGCTTCTCGTTGGTGGTCATGCCGAGGCACACCACCAGGTACAGCTGGCAGCAGGTGAGCACGGCGACCCACGCCAGGTGGAACAGCGCGTTGAGCATCACCCACGCGAGCCACGCGTTGCACTGCACCCAGCCGAGCGCGGCCGCCGGCAGCTCGCCGCCGCCGCACCGCCGCGTGAAGTACACCACGCCGCCCCACACCATCCAGCCGCACATCACCAGCAGGCTCGCCAGGAACCCGATGAAGTAGCGGTGATTGTTTGCGCCTGCCAGTAGGATTCAACTGTGAGACGTTTGCTACATACAAGTGTTTAAGAATACCGCCAAGACTCCCCAACTGTATTCGCAACAATGGTGGATTTTTTACTATATTTTGTTTTCGCTGACGTTAAACAAGCTATTCTGTATATCCTTCCTTCCTTTTTTCCTGACAGCCTTTCCAGTCTTCCGTAATTAACGCCACTCCCCCCGTTACTGGGCTCTTTGAATCCAGCGATTTCTCACTGTCTTCTTCAGATCGTCAAATCCACCTGGGCGACCTGCATACCTTTTGCCTAAACGTGTATGAATTCCTACAGCTACTTGGCACGTGGTGGGGAGGTGGGGAGGTGGGGTGTAGGGTAGCTCACCGATGCAGTTGCCCACCCAGGGGCAGTGGTGGTCGAACTTGGCGACGCAGCGGTTGCAGACGGCGCAGTGCTTGGAGCGCAGCGGGCGGCGCAGCAGGCACGCGGAGCAGAAGCGCGCCGGCTCGAACCCGCCGCCCCGACTCTCCGACAACTCGATTATCGTCTGCGAATTGCAACTCGATTGGTGATCGATATTGTAATGTTAGTAATAAGGGTGGTCCTAGTGCGTTTTTTGAGCTCTGCCAGGTATGGCTAAGGATCTAAACGGTTTGGTGCCTACCTGCCTATCTATATTTATTGTTGAACAGGCCAGGCTCGTACATAGAAACAGGGAGTAGATATAAAATTATACGTGGGCAGGGCAGGCTGAGCGTATATTAATTCATTTTATCACTCTAAAATAAAATGTTTGTGAGTTTGTGAGCGTCAATCGCTAACCCAGTTAGCTACAGGGGATTCGGGACAAACACTTTCTTACTGCTGTTCTACATATTTACTTTTTCTACAGTCTTGTAGAGTATCCCCAAAGTCGGTACCGTCTACAAAATTAACTCACGCGAAACTTGTCGTCCTTGGAGGCGGTGATGACGCCGGGGTCGCTCCGCCAGGAGAGCAGGAAGCTGTACCACAGCAGCAGCGAGCACAGCACGAAGCCCAGCGAGCTCGCCGCGCTCACCGCCGGCGCTATGAACGCCACCCACGTGATGTAGAACCACACCTGGACGAACAGACTCGAGGGGTCAACGATCGACATTTTATTCGGCTTTTAGCCGGAACATTCATTTTTAATTTGGTCATGGTCATACCAATATCTTTCCTCTTTAATACATTTGATGTCAATTTTTGCAAGCTTATTGATTGAAAGACTCAACATTGCTGTCATTTACAATGCTGCAAGTTACACGGAACCGTTTACCCCGACATGAGAAAAGAATATAATATGGCTGAGATCAAGATGTAAGGGGCAAATATGTTTAATAGTCACCAGAACCTTGTAAGGTGCCATGAGCATATACCAAGAGCCAATCACATGATGTTTTCCTTTACTGATACAGGAGGTTTAAAATTAACTATAATTCCATATAACTTAGATGACTCATCCGTGTATTGGTGGGATTTGAACCCAGACTTTTGAGACTGAACTCTGAACTGAGCTATCACCTCATCAGTTTCTATTTGCAAAATCGAATCAATTCGGCTACCTTTGTGGCCAAGTAAACACTGAGGGGGAATATATTCTTGAGGTCCTCGTCAAATAGGATGTTGCTGACGAAATGCAGCAGAGCATAGAAACAGACGAGCAGGAACATCTTGATGATGTAGGGCACACCCATTTCCAGCACCAGCCCCGTCAAGTAGAAGGCCACAAACGGCATCAACACTACGCACCACCACCGGAACTTCTGCAACAGATCGGTTGTCCAAATATATTCCAAATATCTAAAAAACTTACAAACTTCCTGTAGTCAGACCGATAAGAAAGAAAATCCTGATTCTATCTGACTTTGCGTTCACACCTTTTTTGTACATCAGAAATAAATATATTAAGGCATTAAGCTTTAAGCAATCTCATATTTACCTTGTCATATGATAACCTGCGCAAGAAGTTTTTACGTGAGTTGATGAGAGAGTGTTCCTTAATTTTGTCCATAACCTTGGAATTGATCCATAGAGAGTCGCCAGTGCTCTGAAGCATCGATAGCGGAGTGCCCCCACGGTGATTGGGGATGTCTAGACTTGCATTGCCCTGTAAACACATAACACTCGTATTAGTGTGCCTTATGGTGGGCGTCATAAATGCTGACGAAAAAGAAGTGTGCCTTAGACAAAAAAAAAAAAAAAGTAAGTCAAACTCACATAGAGAATCAAGGTGGTTATAGCTGTGGAGTTGCGCGCCAGGATCGCCCAGTGCAGCGCCGTGTTACCGTGCGACCGATCGACTGGGTTGGTCGACGCCCCGAGGGTGATGAGAAGCCGGAGCGGGTCTATGGCGGAGACCTTCCAAGCGGCCCACATCAGTGGCGTCATGCCGGCGGCGTCGGGAGCGTCGGGGGATACGCCACGCGCCACTAAATTAAATAAAAACCTTTATGTGAAGGTGTAAGCTTCTACCATGGATAGATAGTGCACATTAAGGGCTGGGCGACGCCTGTCAGGTCGACTTGTAATCGTTTTAATCATGGGTAAATAATGGTTTAAAAAACATATTATTTGAATGGAGATAGCTACAGCATAATATATTTGCAGATATTGGGTATTTTCCCCACTTTTACTCCCAGTTTTTTCAGGGCTCATCTGATTTTCATTGAACATATTATTTTGTAATGTGCACGTGATGCGGTTTCATTTGAGACCCCACTCAATTATCTTTGCAGACATTTGTTTATTCTTCCCCACTTTCACCCCCCACAACTTTTTAACGATTCAACTGATTTTCATAAAACATGTCTAAGAACACTCGCCTGTAACTCACCTTTCATACAAAAAAAAAACTAAATTGAAATCGCTTCATCCGTTCGCGAGCTACGGTGCCACAGACAATGCAGACAGACAGACAGAAATCAAACTTAAAACACCCCTCCTTTTGCATGGGGGGTTAAAAATAATTGTTATTAATAGAACTTTTTTATGCTTCGAACCAGCCTGTTGAGGCATTGAAACCTATTGACACAAGTTTGCCTGCGCGTTGCAGCTTTAGAGTAGAGCTCTTTTCCCCAACCACATAATTTCAATAACGATACCTAAATAGGCGACGACAGCTGTGTGTCCAAACTGCGCCGCTAGCTGCAACGCCGCACAGCCCTCGGCGTCGCGCAGCGAGGTGTCGGCGCCCGCGCGCACCAGCAGCACGGCGGCCTCCAGGTGCCCCTGCCGCGACGCCCAGTGCAGCGGCGTGGACTGCAGCTCGCCCCCTATGGCGTCCACCTTGGCGCCCTTCTCCAGTAAGTACTCCATAATCTCCCGTCTGATGAGTAAAATAACCTTTTAAACAATCTATATGAAATGGAGGCAACAAGATTTTAAAGAGCATTACAAATGTTGTCATTTGTTTAGTATACAAACTAAATACAAGCCTCAAGGTAGAGGAATTCTTGAGAATGTGCATTCCCCAGAAGACAACTCTCTCATTAGTATTTGGTGCTGGCATGCATAATGATGCTCCAGTGAGTGGTCGGAAGTAACCATCTGACATGCCACCAATATAATAAACATCAATATGGGTTCACACAAGAAAAGTTCGAGCAACACTCTCTTCTAAGCTTTTTAGAGGTAAAATAAATAAAATAACTTTATAAATAAACTTATACCTTCAAAAATCTCAATATAAAAACCAGAAATAAAACATTACAGATGGTTATGTTAGCTTCAGAGCATTTTTTAAGTTAGAATCTTTATAAGCTTATAAGTCTACAAATATGACACCTTTCCCTGGTGTGAATAACATTTCGCAGCATATTAGCCTACCAATTCAATAATAAAATAAATATGATGATGTAAGCACAATATATTGTTTTAAGCAAGGTCCTTATATGTATACTTAAAAATCTTTTCTCTGGATGTGTGCTTATTATAAGTATCAGAAGAAAATGTCAATTGTAGATTTTAAGATGAATATGGCCAAGTTATATAAAAGGGATGTCTTAGTTGCTAAGCAACACCAAACAAGGCTGTACTGTTATAAGATTAAATAATTTTGATCTATGAAATGTAAATGAATTTTATAACAATCTCACATAATATAACATCAGATTTTGTTCTTCACAAGTCCACATTTACTAAGCCAACCACTTAACTCTGATCAGAAGCCCTACTATAAGGCTAAACTTAGAAGGTCATTTTCAACATTAGATCAGGTGTTCTTATCGATTCATTTTCAATGAGTATTAAGTGAATATCTGGACAATTTGTTGAGTAGCCACACAGAGGTGAGGCTCTTTTGTCACCTGTTGTTGATGGCCGCCCAGTGAAGCAGCGTGACGGTCTCATGGTCTGGCTGGTTCACGTCCCAGCCTGCCTCCACAAGCTCCTTGACGCGGGCGAAGGCCCCGTACTGCGTCGCCTTAACGATGTCGAAGCCGCTGTAGTCACGCTCGAGCGGCGGCGGCGGCGGATCGCGCGGCGGCGGCGCTTCGCCTTCGCGCTGCGCCTTGCCGCACTGCCCGCTGGCCGCCGCGCCACACGTACTGTCGTACATGTCGGCGGTCCTCAACGAGCACCTATTCCTTTCAACATTATCTTTGCAATTCCAATCTACGATAATCAACTTTCATGAAATTGCGATCTTCTTGTACATTTATTGATAACGAAAAGAATTTCATTTCATTTAATGTCAAATTCAATTATTGACATATCCATCCAATTCTTTTCTCTTTGCTCAATGTCTTGTAAGTGTTGCCGACGGCTAAACCTAAAAAATCCCCTGATCCTCCAAAAATATTTAGTATTTTCCTTCTAAAATTTTTAGTATATTTTAGTGTTTTAACGATTGCATTCATGATCATGGATTTGCACTAAATATTATCATGTAGATGTAACATGTTAATTAGTAGGTAATCCGCGAGAATTGTCATAATGAAAAAATAATTATGTGATTATAATCTATGTGACGCAAGAATTTAAAACCTCTCATATTATATAGGAGGTAAAGTACATAATATGAGAGGTTTTAAAGGAGATACTTAGAAGACAATAATCTAACGCTATAGGAAACTTTAATAGTATTATATTCAAAAAAGTATTGTCAAGTAAGATCAAACATTAATTTATTCGCAGCAATACAAATAAAGAGATGTACCAATGAACTAGAAGAACAACATATTAAAATGACAATAAAAAATTGAATTGGGTTGTGTGAAGTTTCTGCATTTGCAACATCTTCGACGTCAATCGCAATCGTTCGGAAACTGAACTATTTTATTACTTTTATTAGTCTACTTATTTAGTATAAAAAAATCATAAACTTGTCTATGGAACATTACAAATACTGGGTCCAGCGACATCTTTACGTGGCACTCTAAGTTACGTGTACTTTTTGCAAGTGGTTGTTGTAAATTTCAATAGATGGCGCTATCTTGCTATTTTCTCGAGCATTATTCTTTACATTTTTTTTGAGTTTTTTTTCTCTTTCGCTATTGTGTCTGCCTATCGGTTTTATCCAAGCTTTATAAATCGATTAATAGTTTGACTGTATAAATAAGAAGAAGAATCGGATTATTGCACGTAGATTTGAGTTAAATATTTAACACAGGTACCTAGATTTTTTGTGATTGTAGATTTTTGATTTTTTATGAATTGTAGATTTGTAGATTTATTATGAATGACTAAGCATTCATAAAAAATCTAGCTGTAAACAGGAGTATAGAGTAAAACAGAAATTGCAAAGTAATTTACTTATACACATAATAATAATTATAGTATCTGAAAACCCATCGTGATATTGGTGGGGCTACAAAACTAGTCTAGTTTACAATAAAATTAAAAAGAGGGTCCAATAAAACTTTGCCCGGCTACCATTAATTTGTGTGCTCTCTCCGAAAATACTTTATACCCGGAGCAGCTACGTCAGCCCTTTAAGGAGCAATACATTACCGGGATCATCGGTAGTCTGGACCGACCCGATAGGAGTTTAAGTTATGACCGGACGTTAAAGCAGTCTAGGTGCACTTAATGGGTATCCACTTTTAAAGCTATGCATGATAAAACTACATTTTATAATTTGCTAGTAATGAGTTATGTTTATGTAGGTAACCCATAGTTACCCATATGTTAGATTGATCGTATTTTTACCATGCCCTTGTTATATACAAGAGTTATTGAGTACCTACTCATTTACTTACAGTCAATGAGTCGGATAAGCTTGTGTGAAACAGTGTGTGGTGGGGTAACATATTATCTTTTTTACATAAATATTGAATAACATTTTTCTTTCCCGGTAGAGAAAAACAACGGTCTATAGTTTGATTGAGTAGCAACGAAACTTCCATAGGTCTACCTACTCCTTGTGGATTGGATACCTAACTACTTAGATATAGTGGTGACAGCTGGTGATCAATATCAAATCTCTCTCCGTCGGATCGAAAACTAACATACAAACTATTTATTTGAAGAAACGTATTCTCTTAAGATAAAAACTACAGTATCTTCATTATTCATCGTCACATCCGAAAATGTCAACGCTGAATACTTGTATAGCTACATTTTATATTTTTTAGGGTTTAGTATCAAACTAACTAACATAAATGTAAGCATCTACCTACTAGTAGAGATGGTCCTGAGCACCGATTATGGAAAGATAGCAGAATTTCGGAC
Source organism: Erynnis tages (assembly GCA_905147235.1). Lineage (NCBI taxonomy): Eukaryota > Metazoa > Arthropoda > Insecta > Lepidoptera > Hesperiidae > Erynnis > Erynnis tages. The sequence continues at coordinate 2,920,776 of LR990077.1, read as the reverse complement.
CTACACTTAAAAACATAGAAAGCAAACAGTATTTTGAAAATAAAATAATGGAAATAAAGGTTTTATAAGGAACGTAACGAACGGAAATAAATAAACGTCATTATTTTTCTGACAAAATTTAAAAAATACAGCATTCTTATGTTGGTGGTACTTAGAGAAATTATAAGATAGTATTTTGGTAAGTTGTGCTATAGAAACTTGAGTACATTAAAATTGGAGTAGATTTGACATGAAATTTTGAAAGTCCGTTGAATTTCGTTACTAGGTACTTTGTGACCAAAAATTACGTTACTACGGGACAATTAGTGTCAGAATTAACTACAGCGAAGTGGGGCCGAATTCATGAGCTATGTATATCTACAGTACCCTTATTGGTGTCAAAACGGGCCTATGTAATAATCGGTAGCCATAGCAATGAATGCGGAGGACGATACAGGAGAACACCCTCTTGTGTGACTGTTAGGTACGCCTATTAGTATTGCAATAAATTAGATAGAACATTAATACAAGAATTGAAGCTATTTAGGTTTTATTGTTGGTAGAACAGTTGGTTCTTAGCTCTCGGAAAAATGTCTTGGGTTGCGATTGAGGAAACACTTGTTTTATTTCAGGCAACTTAGTCCTCACGAGTTGCTAGATGCGTTCCATGAGTATTTTTTTCAATATTTGAGACTTTTATGACTAGGCCTTCGAGATAATGAGCAAGTTACCCGTTAAATTATATTATTGTACAGCATTGGAATGCTTCTGCATAATAGCTAACTTGAGTCTGAGGACCAGGGTTCTTGTACAACTTTAAAGGCGGACCTTTGATACGGTCACACAAACATTGTCAAATTAATTTTTTTGCAAGCTCGAACCACGTGTCCATTGACATTATTCGAAATGTTGTAAAGGAAATTAGTTCAAAATTATTCCGCAACATGGCGAGGTGTGCAAAAACTCCGGTCGAACTATACTACATTGCAACGTTTTACAATTCCGCGACAGCACTTAGCATTCTTAAATTGGCATCGAATCAGCAATGAAGGTGAGTTCGAGTGAAGATCAATACTATGAAAGTTAATTGGAAAGGATGGGGCTTGAATTCGTAATTGAAAGATTATTAAAAGTCTGTCTGAAGAGTCATGACGATATTGGCAAGATTGGAGTCGAACGGGCTTTCTGTAGAGCATTTTGTAGTTTTAATCGAAGTAATTTCACAGTATTCAGTAATGGTTTTACTGTTTTTTGTTTACATTAATCTTGTGCTAATTAAACAACCATTTGTTAATAGATTTTAACTGTGTTCAAAAAGCTGTAACGACCTACTTAATTTATAGGTAATATTATTTACAAAAATCCACCGTCAGATCGGAGACGTAAAAACTAAAAGTTCTAGAAAATGAACTGTCACAATTAGTTAAATGTTTTGAAATATTCGTGTGGTTTCGTTCATTTCATTATTTTACTTATATTGATAGATACGACTTATATTGTAATAAAAATGCGAGAGATGGCATAAAGGCAAATATATGCACCATTACAAAATTACGATCTTTTCATGGCAGGATGCAAGGGACGCAAAAAATAAGCGAAAAGCAAATTTGCTATTCGAAACGCTCGCGAAATGCAAATTTGTGCAAGAACGCAAATAAATGTAGTATCACTAACAAGCTCCATTCAGGCAAAAACTTTGTTGACATTAACTTAAATTTAGTGAACTGTCGGGTGGGTTAATTCCTCCCTTTAATTCCTTGTCGTTTTTTATTCGAGCGAACGTAGTTGGCGGATCCAACCAAGTTATATTTTATCCATGTTTTCTGATTTTCTAAGTCGAAAACCGAGTGCGATGGCGTTTGTGTTACAAAATTTTGGAGTGAAGTTGAGTGTAGTAAAATTGACAACAAAAAACGTACGATGGTAACAAAAGTATAGGTGGTACATTTATGCATAATTATTATGAGAATTAGTCCAACAGTTTCACAGTTTTTGGACTACCATCAACCAAAGTAATTTGGAGTATAGACGTAGAGCTACTCGTGTATACGCTTTTGGAGATTCTCCACTGGATATTATCCTGTTATTGGTAAAACTCTGTTTATCTATCCACATCACAATATTCAAAATGTAAACGAGACATTTTTTTGTCGTCTTTTAGAACAGCAGAAAGAAAAAGTTTTATAAGGCAAATATACATATCTACATTTCACAAATAAAAAAATATTTTCTAGTAATTTCCACGTGTAATTTCGAAGAAGAAGTATCACGTACTGTAATAAGGAAAGTGGGGTGCTAAAAATGAGAAATTTTACTGTGCCATCTTAGCACGCAGTGCACTCTCCAAAGGAAACATGTAAAACATTTTATGATCGTACATGGATCGCACACACACACAATATTAAATGCAGAATAGAATTCTGGGTCCATTTCTTGTCTCCGATGATATTTTAGAGCTTAAACTTAATCGCAGTTCGCAGTTTCAACGTTTGTGTGATTTATGAAAAAAGTGAGTAAAATTAGTAAATTTTAATTTAAACTTCTCTGTTATCAACAAGTCTTTCTCCATTGTTCCAATATTGTCCAGTCCAAGGTTCACTACATTGTTTCAATGCTTAATGAAGATGAATAAAGGCTTATTTCAAACTATCCATAGGGCCCAGTTGCCAACGTTTTTCACTGTCAGTTATCTTAAACGGTACCATCATTAAAATTTGTGAGAATTTCAAATTACGAAACTAAATTAAGTAATTTCGATAACTAATCCCTCGGAAATTCCGGCAAATTGCTTCTCAGCCCCAATTTAGATTTCATGAATATTAATAGGGAGTTTGTTTGTTTGCTCAGTATTTTTATTATAATCAATAACTATTCTGTAATAATTATTCAGTCATGGTATATAAATTAAGAAAATTACTTGTTTATCAATTACTGTATTAAGGATAAATCTTAATTTTTGAGTTGCATTTAATTTAACAATTGGTCATTGGATTCGAAATATGTCTTGATATTCTTCTTGATGCGTTACGCCGTCCTGGTGCTTTTCACGAGCTCTGTCACTGTTCAACAGGTACCATTAGGCCTATAACAAAAAAGGAAATTTCTTTCAGATTAAGATCAAAATATTTTCTTGATTTTGATAAACAGGTGAAGTAGCCGCAACCAACTCTTGATTCCTGAAACATACACGTTGTTAAGATTTAAATGTATGAGTAAGGCATTAAAAAAGTTTCTGTAATACTCGTATTGTCATTGAGGCGACATATTCAATTTTTATTCTACAATCTCGTTTCATCACTCTAAAATCGCTAACTTGCCTGTGTAACATTGGCCTTATCTTCTTAGAAATGGACACCAAGCACCACTACCGGTGCTCATCATTTGCTTTCGCGATGTTGTCCCGAGTTGCATTGTCCTTTGTTATTTTTATTCTGTACCTCATCGACCAATCACACTCGTTCAAGTCGGTGCAAGAACTGAAAAAGCAATACAAGAAGATCGAGAATGACGCCTTCAGCACTTCAGACCACTTTGTCGGGAAAGCTATAGATTTTATCTATTCCAACAGAACGGTTATGAGTCTTATAGCAAGAGAGCTTTGGAATGTCGGTTCGAGTGCTATTGACAGGATAGTTGAATTGAAAGGTATCGTTTAAATTTTGACGTGTTCTATTTGTTTGGGTTCGATAGTGCTACAAATAAAATGAAAAACGATAGAACTTTTCTTCCTAGATATTGATTGTGTGTAACTTGTAATGAAGTAGAATAATTATTATAAAAACAACGTCACCATGGAAATTGTGATGTTAAATAAATAGAATCAAAAACGCAATTTTGCATTCTTAAACGCATTGTAATAATAAGTATGAGTTAGTTTTAAGAGTTTCATTTAGACACATTATAGAGTGGTGTTTGTGTTGTTTAAACTTGTATATATAATAACTTTTATAATATCTTCAATGATCAGTTTTAATACGACATGCGTAGTGTCGTGTAGTCATGGAAATATATTTGCTTATCCAGAAAAATGTATATGGGCATTTATTTGGAAGGTATTATTTTCTGCACCAATTTAAAACAACCTTAGAACCTAGTTTAATTAGGGTATTTGCTGATTGTGTTTTATTTTTCGTAAATAAAATATTTTTTACTTTACAGATACGATGTCAACAGACAATAAATGAAGTTAAATGTCGCTCTTTATAATAAATTAGACGGATAAACTTTTTTACCAAATCAAAATAATATTTATTAACTTTATTTATTAATTGAGTTATTATTTTTCATGGTTTTCCTTTGTTTTAAGCCCTTTTTTTAATAAAAAAAAATACAAGCTAGAGTAAGTATGATATTTTTGCTATGAACTAAACGTGAAGTTTTAACAGAACAGTTGCAAACAAAAGCGGGTTATCCAATTAATTCAAAGACCCTCATTGTGTAGTCCCTCCTTCCCTTTCAGATTTCGTAGTCTGTATTGTCCAGAAGGACATGGGCCTCCGCTAATCGAAACCAGTTTGCCAACTCCAAGGCCTTTGAATTCAACAGTTTCCCGCTGTCTTCTTCCTTCCTCAGGAGTTGGAAAAGTGTTTGTACCTCTTTTATCTACTTCAAGGATAGCCTGAATTAAACTTTAAAATAATTTTATTGCTAATTGGAGTTTAATAACAAAACTAGCAACTGCTTGTTGGCTGCATGCAGCCAACCTCTTTGTTTTGTTGAAATATCGTGAATCATTTGGCCTCTGATGATCGGATTATGATGCCTCTAGTTAAAGAATAAGATGAATTTTAGATATATTTCGATACACCTTCTGCTAAAACTTAGGTCATATATACCGAATGACGCTAAAACATACCAAAAGTTGAATGCATCCCCATGGCGACTTGATTGTGGATACAATCGATCACCTACGGCATTGTATAATCAAAATATCCTGTTTCAAAGACTTTTAACGGTGTCAATCGTCTCACGTAAGCAGACAAACTCAAGATGGCAGTGAGGGCAGTTTTGAAAATCGTGTTAATACTAGTTAGCGCAATAAATCTAGTTTCAGTGGATACGAGAAGGCCTCGACTGAGAGCTGATGCTGCAAATCCACCGAGGGACTACAGGCCCTCAGTGTGGTTAACCAATAGCGCCATGGACGTGTGGTATGGCAACAAAAGTTTGGTGGATATCTTCTCAAGAGAAATTAAGGACGTTATCGACAGAATAACTGTTTGACCAGGTATTATGACTATGTATTCTCCATTTATGTTTATAGCAGAAGTACCTAAGCCAAATATCAGATAGTAACGTCTTTTGTTTGTTTTACTGTTGGAGAGGTTATAATGTTATTTCATTTTCCTTTCAGTGCGCTTCACCTAAAACTGAATTGCAATTTTTGCAAGCGGATCTTGATTTTTTTTTCAAAAGTCGTCTACAGGCCATTCCGAATCGGCAAATGTTAACTGGACTACTGACTACTCACGGCAATTAAAAGAAAATATTTTGCACAGCCGAGACTTGGAGCTTCAAAAATGTAATTGTAGCTAAATAGCTACAACGAAAATTAAATAAATACACAATCAAAATTAGATTATTATCAATTTTCCCTTCGTATTTAAGGATTAACTTACTAAGGATTAACTAAATCTTAAGTTTAATTATTTTCACTTGTCAAATGTTAAAAACACCCCACAGCTTGGTCTTTGATGTTGTAAAAGCCACTTCTCGAGTGCACCCTTTTTGATTAGAAGGCATTTGGAGTGCGGACTCGAAGACTGAGGGTGTCATTGAAAATTCGGGAGAGTGACTTTCACCTCCGTGAGCGGTTAGGGATGAGAGAGCGTATACATTGATTCTGTTTAATAAAACTATGTTTCTGTGCGGCTTTCTTTGAAATTGTATGTGAGTGGTAAACTCTGCAATATGGACACCTATGTCCAACCTCAAATGTGTATTCTGAGGTCGAAAGTGCATGCGTTGTTACTCCTGATGATTAAAGTGTTCAGCTCAATCATTCCGTTATGTGTCATAAACAAATTTCAATAAATTATAACCGAATGTCGACTACTTGCCGATATCTAGTTTTAATAAAGAAACCGACAAATTGCGAAAATTATAATTAAAAGGTATCTTTGGTATATCACTAGTTGATGTTGAGATGTTTTCTTGTGGTTTGTTTTGTAACCAATCGTTCGCAGTGAGACAATTATCTAACCTTTGGTTTGTGTCTTATATTTCGTATAATTATATATTTACACGCAGTATTATACTAAGACTGAGTATCACCTTTTTATTGTCATTCTTCCTTTTAGAAGTCCTATTCAGCTGAGCTCATTGCTTTGATGTCAAGATTTCTTACAAGCTGCTTATAAGAGATGTTAATAGAGATCTTTCTTTAAGTTACATGAAGCTACATTGTATTGTTTGATACTGTATTGATTGATGAAAGGAAGGATAGCTAGTCTAATAGATTACAAGATCTTTACGACACTAATAACAGTGATAACTTTGGAGAGGTCAGCTCTAAAATAAGTATTGATTAAAAATATTACAAACAAAAAACAAAAAAAAATGCGAACATTTAGGCAAATAATAATTTATTCTCTGTAATCTTCTCCGAGTAATGTTGAAAGACGAGAATTATAACTTGAGAGTTGCGAAGATTGATCATGTTTGGGTCTTCGAGCGAGACGACTGTTTCTTCAGCGAACAATGGGAGCGTTCCCGACATTATACAAGACAATAAGTCGGCCCTTTGTTAAACATGTTGGACCAGTGAAACATAGTTTGCGATTTTGGGATTAATTTGTTTGGGACCCCTGATGTTTGTTACTTTCCAGTTACTACGGTTTATTATTATGGACTCTGGAAAGTTCGGGAAACAACAAAGCGTTTTCCTATCCAATATACCTCTATAAGGAGAGTCGAGGGTATTTGAAATAATTGTATGTTTCCAGCAACGGGTATACCGTATACGAAGCTGAGACATGATTTTCACTGCAAGGAGGTTTTGGGTTCAAGGGGTTTGGGACATGGAAGGTTGGATCTAAAGAGTTATGCTCCATTTATTTGACATAGACCACGGTATTGAAATTTGAAGAAGAATGGTTACTGCTACCGTTTTAAAATAAAAAAACGGTTCAACTTACGCGTAATTTAAGGGAAAATAATCAACTGGAGTGGAGTGAAAAATGTAGAGAATTGGGTAGTAGGTAACTAGTTTAATCAATGACCTTAGTATATTAGTAGACCTACATCATTATCTAGCCGTAAACCGAGGTTAAAACTGACTCACAAAAGTTAGCAATCAAACAAAAATCGACCATTTACTTTCCTACAACGAGCAAAACAGAAGTCAGTAATGAAGTGAGTGCTACATTTTTAATTAGCGACTTTAGCGTCAAAGCCGGTTGTTCAGCCCCTAGATCTAAAGTCATCCGAGGCAAGGTGTAAAAGCGAATCACAGCTTTTGAAGTAGGTACAAGGCGAGGTGAGTTAGGGGCGCTTTTGACTCGCTCCAGACATGTTCGCGGAGTGCCACTCAAAACATCAAAGGCGATTTTATACACCGACAGATGTTGTTCCCAGAGTGCGTAATGCAACGTGACTTGGCGACTTGTTCGAGCTTAGGGGGTAGCGACTGCGAGAATCTATATCTAATAAAAAGAAGATGGTCGAAAAATATGGTTTGTAGGTATTGATTTTAATTGTTTTTTTTAACGAAGTAAAACTTAAAAACACAGAGACAAACGATCGTTACGATTTTTTATATTAATCGATGAATTTTGGTAACTGTGGTAGAAAATATAATTATAAAAGATATGTAACCCACATATGTTGTTCTTAAGACTTTGCGACTTGTTGGAGCTAGGGGTAGTAGCAAGAAACTACGGGGTAGAAAAAGTAGAAAAAGGCTCTCTTTTTCTACGCGATATTTTGCAGGATGTGAAACACATGTCTTTCGGCGATTTCGTAATCTTAAGAGAAGTTTCATACTGGCGATTTTTAGAAGCAACATATTTGCCGACATCGTTAAAATATATTATTATCACCGTGGCAAGGCGATTGTCACGCGACAAATAAAGAAAAAAAGACAGCTACGCCTTTACTATTTCCAGAATTGGAATTGGTGTAATTTTATTGTCGCGGCATTTCAGTACAGTATTGCCTGCGTCAAAAAACCGTTTATATGATAAGTCGCTAACATTAACTAACTAATGAAAGAAATTTTCAGATTTATAGCCATTGAATGGCATTTGAACCATCGTAATTAAAATCTAGGTATAAAGGCAACTGGCGGGGCTTATTTAGTAAAGTAATGAGAAAACACCCCTTTTGATTGTATGTTGAAAAGTTCGCTCAAAGATAAGTAAACAGTGACTTAGCGCTTTGACTAAAGTATTTTTGAGAAAACTTAATAGATATTTGAACGTTTAGAGAAATTAAATAAACATGTTAATATAAGTGTATGTAAAAGGATGTATGATCTCTTTGTTGTATTCTATTGCATGGGTGTCTCCTCAGACGGAACTTTTGTGTAGTGTGTGGTCAGAATTAACTTAAAATGAAAATAAAAAACAACCGATTATGTTATGGGTACTCTAGTACTTATCCAGTTAAGGTATCTCCACTATACTACTTAGCCCTAGCATAAAAGGAAATGAAACGATATTGAACAGACATTTTTCATCGTTAAAATTCTCACGTATTTACACAGAATGCCTTTATTCCCGCCAAAAATGGGGTTCAAGGAAGAGGGCACTGAGTAGCCCTTGAGATCAAAGGGCTTGCCACGTTGCGTGGAAAAGAAATACTAAGGGCGTTATGAAAATCAGGTTTTGTTGGACAAGGAGTATTTTCTAGTACCGAATTGATTTTTAACAAAGAGAATGTACCTTAATAGAGGTAATGGGGAACAAGGCTTTGAAATCAGCATTGACGTGGTCCTCTTTTATCTACTAACATCAGTGTACTGCTGAGCAAGGGACTAGAAATGATTAATTATTATTAGTTATATGTTAAAGATGTAAAGTAGTTTGCATGAAACAAAACACCGTTTGTATCGCTTTCAATGAATTGGTCTTATTAGTCTCTCTCTAGATTCATATAATTTGGAGCAAATACGTATGTTACACGTTATGTTAATATTTATTCCAAGTAAATCATCAATATTCTCAAATTTTGAGTATCTATATAATTGTATTGTATGTCTAAACGGAATTAAAACAAATATCATAAAGTATTTAAGTAAAGTAAACTTCTGAAAATAAATTTTAATTAATTACTAGAAATATGTGTATAGATTTTCTTTGATAAACTACTCGTACCGATCCTCTCATTCAGAAGGTGTTAAATATTAAATATAAGCTTGTAAAAGCTCTTATAATAAAATGGCGGTTTACTGAATTGATTTGTAGTGCGATTGACTTAAAAACCAACAGCGTGGTCCCAGTGGCAAAATATACAAGGCTCCAAATAGGACATCACGTCCTCTTGCGGAATGGGGTAGGGATGCCCAAAAAATGGGTTGTGTCGATATATCGCATCGTTACTGTAGCGCATTCCTTTGTATCGATACGCGAAAATATCGCTTCTTTTTATATTGATATGTATCGTATTTGTATCACAATCACATGCTTTTGTATCACATGATTTTAGAATTTTGGGATTTACAATTTATTTTAAATAAAAAACGGTAGAATAGCAAAATACTATTTACCATCATTTCGTTATGATGTGATAGGAATTTTCAAGTTATAAAAGTAAAAAATCCGTATGATACGATACGATACTTTAAAGTGATACTATATTATATCGAAGCGTATCCTTTAGTCAAAATATCTAATTAAATATCGATATATCGTATTGCGTTGTATCGATATTTAGATATATCGTATCGTAATGGGCATCCTTAGAATGGGGCTCTATTCGTATACGGATGGTATCGTAATAAATAATTTGAGGTATCATAGCGTGATTTATGGGCCCATAAAGCGGTGCCGTTGCAGCCTGTATAATACGACGCCTCTTACTCTGTGATATATCCATGAAACTGTTCATAGGTCTGTTACTAGCTGTTGCAATTTTGTGAAAAATCCTTATTGGTGTTGAATTAATACTTCTATAAATAAATAAATAAACGCTTCAGAATCATATTTCCACACTAAGAATCCCTGTCGTGAGTGCTACACACAAGACAAAAACAGACACGCAGAATACAAACAGAAATTTACAGAAGTAAGTGGTAACAACTATTTACTACGGAAATTACCTTTTTCATTTCTACCTACATGTTATGTTAAGAAAGCCACTAACCTGTGTTTTTACAAGTTTTTTCTAATAATAAAATAATTAACATTTTTTGGTCGCAGTAATCAACTTTACTATGTTATTAAATTGCAAATAGAAAAAGGAAACGGAGAAAATATTGCCTCAGTAGGCATAATAATTATCCTACGAATTATATTTACCTTTAATAAAATCACCAACAAAAGTCAGTCCTAAATAACTAAAGGTCTCGTGCCTATAAATATTTAATGAGAATTTTCCTAATTCGCTCTGCTCAGACAATCTTTATTTTTACACTTCCTCCACAATTCCGACTTAACTTGTTTATTTTGCGAAGGAACGGTAATCAAAAATCTCGGAATGTTTTATCTCACTGAGTGTTTATTTTAAAAAAGTCAAGCATCATCTGGCGGTCTGAGATAAGGATACAGTCAACACGAACACCGGCCACAGGATAGATAGATCAGTTATATACGAGTTGGAACTACACTGTAAGGGTTCCGAAGTACAGTGTATACTGTATATAATACACAAACGATGCCGACAGTACCGGCACAGATGACAGAATACATAATACTGTACCGGTAAGTAAGATAACAAAGCAATATACAAAATAGCCTTTTTATAAAAATTTTGGTTATTTAGATTGTATGACTGTAACAAGGGGAAGGTACCTACCGCCAGCTTTTTAACCCGTCGTAGAGCAGAATGTTCTTCATGTCTTGTGTTTCGATATGTTATGGGTGCCGGCACAATTGCAATCCTTTATGGATGCATAAAAATGCAGATAGGATTTTTATCTCTATTTGAGGATTGATGCAGACGTCCAGCGGCTGCAGTGACGAAAAATTAAAAAAAATTGCATTTTGTGGGTGCGGAACTCCAAAAAAAGGCTACAGTGACTTCCTCTTCAAAACAGGTCTTATCTCAACCGGCAGACAAATCTTTCCGACTTGGCTCCTACAATATTTATAACTTGAAATCCTTGGTAAAAAATACAAAGCGCTCATTACATAAACACAAATCTCGAGGGTTATCAAGTAATCCTTGCAAAATGAATTTCGTTCTTGCTTGCTCGTGAGAGTCTCACCAAACTGGAAATTTTGTTTTAGAACTTTATGTTCCCGTGGGGTAATTGGGTCCTAGCAAATCTAAATATAAAATAATAATGAATAATTAATGGAGAAGCTGATGGATTTGTATCAGGAAATACAGCAGATAATTTACGCTGGTAGCACACCTCCGCCGCGAAATGCGCGCGAAATCGCGAAATGCTTGAATGTTTCGCCCGTATTCAACGGACAAACGGTGTCAAGTTTGACGTGATTTTAGTCTAAGATGCTTTAGTGTCACGCAGCACTGATGCATTTCCCTATAGGTACTCGTACTTAGGTACAGTGCAATAGGTAGGTATGATTCCAAGATTGTTTATGAGGCTACCTTTACCCCGTGCATGAACACTACCGTCAAAGTCTATACATCTATACGTAACATTAGTATGGGAAAATGTTAGACAGACTGACATAGGATATACCTACTAATACTGAAACCTACTACGTTTACCGTATGAATACTTAGACAAGTGTTCATGCTCACGGCATTTCACGGCCTTTTTATCAGCACATAGAAATTAATCACGGAAATTTAAACGACGGAAATTAACAAGGTCATATGTTTTTTGTGAAATTAGGAGGTGATCTGTTGTAAGGCTCATACATCCCAAACGGTAAGAAGATTCATGTCAACTTCCCATTAACTGCTAATGAGGTCTGAGGCGGTTTAATCGTTTAAAAATAAAGGCAACAACAAAATGTTTACTTTTTTTAATAAACTTTATGACTTAATGAAACCGGAGGCTGCCGCGGGTGGCCAGCTATTAAATATAATGATACTTACAAAGGATTTAAAAAGCAATTTAGGTGAAAAGAAAAGAGTAAAATTACTACAATGTTTGAAAAATTAACCCTTTAACCATAAGAAGCTAGGTTCTATAAGGATTTAATCGCTATTCTATAGAGGCATTTTCCTCTACCAGCTACATATTTGCAGTTTTTGATTTTTAAAATGTAGAACTAGTAAATGAGGCTGCGGGCCCTCTGTATAAGAAGTAAGTTAGTTTCCTAATTCGAAAGTTAACCTAACTGGTACACTGCGAATAATGATTTGCTCTTGACAATAACCATCAGTTTTATTAATCTCACATGAAAACTGTATTAATTAAAAGACTGAAATGCGAAAATTAAAACTAAAACCATTCACCATCCGGACGTGTTGCATTTGAAAATGTCTTCAATCCAGTTACCTTTTATGAAATTACTCCCAACATAAAAGATTACCTACCTAAGTACTCAAAAAATTGTGGCTTCATTGATAATAAGATTTCGTTTCGTTTATACCAAGGGCGTAGTCATGAAGTATTAAGTCTATTTTGCCTTTTAAAATTCATAAAGGGATTCCCTGAGAGGTTCGGAAAATTCGGAATAAATTGGAAAATTTCATCGAATTCATTGAAATATGTCGAGGGTATATTCCGGGGGTTGTCACGTAGGAGACCTTAGGGACGATGTTTCCAAATTTGACCAAGGAAAAGGAAAAAGTAATTCCATTTTCAGTAAGAATTTATTGCTTATCGTATATACGTAATACCTTTTAGTTTAGTCAGGAAATAAGTAGAATTGTTACAGTCGACTATAGGATCCATTGTTGGAAGCATTGTTCTAAATTTTGTTTTCTTCGCTAAGTTAGGCTGGCAAAAATCAAGTGATCAAATAGGCTTAGTTCACTACATAAATGGAAAATGCCTTGAAGACTTGTGGGTTTTGCAAGGCCCTTGGCAGTTGCTATTCACTACTCGTACTATGTTGGACCTGCCGTTGTTGTATTATGTCATAGCATTGTGCAGTATGTTCTAAGCCGCTACTCTTTCGCGAGAGCATCAAATTAACAGTGAAATGAAATCAAATGAGATGGTATGAGATGAGGGGAAATGATATATTTATTTGCTTAAATATGCAAACATTTCCAGTAGTAATACGCGAAACTGGGCTTATAACCAGAACAGCAAAATTTACATTTGATGCTCGAAAACTGGTAACCTACATCCATTTCTTACCGCACCATTTTCAGTCCAATACGATAAGTTCAATTGAATGCCATACCAACGTAAAGTGTAGAACTGTGTAATAAAAGGCACTAGAATTCCCACCCCTGTCCATACGTCAGCGTTTAGCCACAATTGCAGAATAGCAAGAACTTCGAATACCTCCTTGAGTTTTGTCTCGAAAGCGTCGCACCATTTTAATATAAGAGCAGTTATGTAACTTTTAAAATGTTAGATTTTCAATATTTATTTTTTATTTTATTTTTGTTTCCTAACCGTTCCTTATTATTTTAGTTGCTGATATTTAATGGTTATAAAACTGTATATATTTACAAAAGCCAATGTCGCCTCTGACTGATCAATGCCCAGCCCAAATGGCTCAAAGATCGAAATAAGAAGAGGATGTTGATTTAAGTAAAAGGTACTGTACGAAATTTCTTTCTTGCTTTTTGTTTCTCCGACAGCTAAATAACCAACTCGATGACTCGATGACGCGATGACTCGAGTCACGACGAGTTATGAAGATGGTAAGGTCAACTCTATCTCTCGTTGATCTCAATTGTTTAATGTTTCGTGCTAACAATAATACCTTAGCTTACGTAGAGATCCCTAGTAGATGGGATTTCTTTCAATTGGACAAAAGGTGAAAGTAACTGAAACGAGGTAAATTAATAATGAACGTTGTTATTGGGAGCCATATCTTACGATGAAAGCTATTTTACGTATCTACCTACGATGCTCGCTCAAACTATTAACTCATACCGTTCTTCATGTTAAAGATATAATAATCCTAGTTGTCATCGCAAGCCGGCTGTGGTCGGATCCACCTCACAGACCCTTCTCCATATCTCTAGGGGACTGAGGACTGTCCCATTCTGAGTACTTAATTATTTTCTTGATTAATCATTTATTCCATGTTACCATGGCTGACTGGCCACGATGGTGAAACATTAGAATCATTTTATATTACATGAAATCTATGCATGAAACGAAAATGTTGTGTAGAAATTACAGCTCACTATGCGAATGGAGCAGTTTGAACATTTTTATATAAAATGCATTAGAAATACATGAAATTCATCAAAAAACACGCCATGGATACTACCACAAGTTTGAGTACCTACTTTGAAATGCACATATAGACAAACATACCGTGTCAAATTCAAATTTCAATAAATCATAGTTGAATTTCGACTACTTGGCGATCTCTAGTAAGTAGTAATAAAAACGTAATCGAAATTAATCCAGATCGCGGAATGGTTACTCGAAGCGAATAACTCCATTTCTCAAATGTCATAACACAGATTAATTAAATTAAATATTAAGTAGATTGAAACACTTGAGCGTTTACACATAATAATATTTACTTACCTTGCCTATGAAATCTTGGCTAAATTAGTTTTACCTATCTACTTGAAGCTCATCAAAACTTAATAAGACGCCGTTATTTGTAGAGCGGCACGTCAGAATTTCATGTTTCTGGGTTTAAATTTTTTATTAACAGGTAAATATGAAACAAAGGGTCACATCTTACAACGAGAAGGATGTAGAACTAAGTCCACCACGCTGACTGAGGACTGGTGGACTTCATGTCTTTTAGAACATAATAGAAAACTACTACGCATGCAGATTCATGAATTATACTCTAAACCTCCTCCAGAGATGAGGTCGATGCTAAGTAATGGTTCATATAAACTGGCTTACTTATAACCTAATACATACGAATACATTCACAATTTATACCCAATAATTTCAAAGTCCGAAAAAAGAAAATGAAAGTGTACACAAAATTTGCAGCTTTCCACTAGTAGAATATAGAATATAAAAAACATACAAAACTAGTATCGTAATTATTCATGCTACAGTAATTTTCTCGTATATATGACAAGAAAATAAACTACGAGTTTAATCTATAATTTCCATTAAAAATGAGAAAATATTATCTAATAATACATTATAAGTTATAATCAACGTAACTCGTCCGCGTGTGCCGACATTTGGGTCCCAACAATATTGAATATTAAATTTAATATGAGCCGGAAATAAACTTGTCCATATTTACTTACGAGTAAGTTAGATAAATTAGCTTTACTTTGTCAAACCTGAGCGACAGAGCTCTGCTCGGGTTCAAACAGAAGAAAGAAATTTTGTTAGAAATGAGAGAGGTATTTGGATATATCTAAACAGATTTTATACAAAACCAAAAAAATAAATAATGAACGATAATTTTTTGTATAACAAAAACAAAAAAAATATGTCAAAAGAAATCAAAAAATCCCATGATATTGGAGGGCGGCACTCAAATTACGAAGAATATTTTTACGCGCAAGCTTTTCGCATATAAATATCTACTTAAAAACTTTGACTTTTTTCCATAATGATGTGCTTCTGTTTTTAATAGTAGGTAATCAATTTAATCCTTTGCAATATTAGTAAAATAAAATTAATTCACTCAATAATACTAAAGTAACTTACTTTAAACTCAGATAATAATAGATCCATAACCCAGTCTAATCTTTTCTCTTTGCCAAAAGATCTTGCCAAATTACGTGATTGTGGATCACAGGGATGTGCTCTATAAAGAATGTGTGACTGCTTAAGAAGACACGAATTGTGACACTGACTTAATATAATACATATTATCTTTATACGTATATTATTTTTATTTAAGTATAATATCCATCCATTCATCGTTGGTCACACCTATGTAGGTTACCCTTAACACAACATTTGGCCCAGTCTTGCGCTCTCGGAATCTTAAATATTGTTATTATAGATAATATAAGGCACCATAAATTAAATATGCAAATTAGGTATATGTGTGTGCGACTGTGCGTGTGTGTATCTAATGTGCAATTGAGTATCTAAGTTATAGTAAATGGAATATAACATTTACTTATATCGCCGAATTACAAGGTCAATAAATGTTAAATTTAATATCAGGCGAATCGAAAATATTGCGTATTTCCATACTCACTCTCAAGTACGCTTGAAATCTCTGCTAAATTAATTTCACTCCCGCATATATTCGGTTCTGGTTCATTAAACCGTTATTAGACGCCCGCCGTTCATACGGGGAATATTTCGTGTAATTTTCTCGCTGAATATCGTTGTAACATTCATGATATATTAGTGGAAGGCTTGAAGATTAGGCTCATAATAGCTTCCATACTTCACTCGGTGGGAAGTCTTCGTGTACGCGTGTGTGTTGAACCGGAGCCGAAATGCAGGGTTGAGTTAATTTGCAAGTGTGTGCTGACGTTAGCTATTAAAACATTTCGATGTCTTAGGTATTTTTAGAGCGATGATTAACTATTGCTGATAAATAATTTGTAGCATTATTTATTGCAGTTATCTTGAACCAAGGTCAGAAGTTAATTGTATCAAATTTGTTACCAATATGTTATAACACGCCTCAACGTGGAACGTTACAGTTTCTACGGTCTACTCTCAAAGTCAAATCGTTTTTTCGACTTATGTTAATTATTATAAGATTATAATGTTAATGTATGTTTATTATCAAAAATATAGTTTGGTCATCTTTTCATCCAAAAATCGTTTCAGAACTTTCCTTTCTTTGATTTCCTTCTAGAAAAAACTACTTTCCGTGCCAGTAATGGCCATTCTTCTGGGACAAAAATTGTACTTACATTAAGAAGTAGTATGTAAAATGTAAAATTTTAAAGTAGGTGAAAAAATATTGAGTGAATATTCTGAAGATAATGCTTTCTTTCAATTTTGTACTTTATACTACGAGGATCCTCTTTGCAAGTTATTTCAAGATAATATTTCTTTAAATTTTCTGTTATTGTTTCGGAGCCGGAGCTATCTGCTATCGTACAAAATGAAATAACAACAAAAGATCAGTAGTTTTAACGTCTTTCTTGGATTACTTATTTATGTAGAAAAGCGTACGAAAATGTGGTAAAATTTACACCTATTTACATTAAAATCATCGTACAAGATATGCAAAAATAAGTATTGAATTTTATAACATGAAAAAAGGAACTTTTCTTGGTGTATTGTATTTTACATTTTCAACCCTTTCATTTGATATCCATATTGCGTGGGTTATACAAAAATATGTAAACAGCCATTTTGTTGCAGTGGCCAATTTGCAGTAGGTGTCAATATTAATTAATAATTACATAATTTGAATTGTCATCAGAACTTAGGGTGTAGATCGTGTAGGTGTTCCAAACGTGTCAATTGGAGTCTAAGAGTTGGGAGCTTGCAATATTTAAACCACTCTTATAACACGGCAAGTTAAATAAAACCTAGTAAAAAGTTTTAGTTGAGGTTAAAAAAGTAAAAAAAATCTATATGATGTTAACCAAATGAAGTCACGTTTTTCATCGTAAAATCGATTCCCAGCCGAGTTGAATGTTTGCACGGTCCAATGAGGAATTATCAAGATATGATACCCCGGGACCGATCAGTACCAACTGAACAATTTTCAAATTAATATTCATGAAATTCAAATTGGATATCAAACGACGCAAGTTAAGGAGCTTTTTAAATGATATGATATTAGAACTTGACGTGCGTACATTATTAGATACAGTAGATTTTGGACATTAGATACTATAGTACAATATATCGAATATATCGGCCGAACTAATCGAACTTTTATACTTTAGGTACCGAGGAAGGATTTTTGGAAATCAACCTATAAAAAAGTCCTAGAGTGGTACCTTAGGATTTTTTTTAATTTCCTTAGGGATTGATTTCTTTATGCACGGATAAAAAGTTATGATTCATTATAGAAATATTAAGAAATTAAGTAGAAAAAAATTCCGCAAAGTACCCAGTCTTTTTAGTATCCCAGGAAGTTGACTTTGGTTTTGTGTCAGTTTTCCTACCGGAATTATTGGTCGCACGTGACTAATGATTGTGAACTGTGGCTGGCGAATACACAGTGGGTTTGATGTATCGACATAATGGATCGCCTGTCAAATCTATCTCGAAACTATTTTTTGTAACAGAAATTCTTGGTAGTCCAAAAATTGCAAGGTAGACATTCTCACTGACTGCACTTCACTGACTGCACCTTACAACAGTCCAAAAACTGGACCGAGAAGGTGCTAAAACAGTTCTTTATGAATTTTTTTACATAAAAATTCTTCATTTTTTAGATCGTTATAATATATGCCGCGATTGAAGCAGCGGTCAAAGTATCAGTTGTTGCGAAATATAATGTAATATTTACAACTCACATAAAACTCATTTTCCTGGCTAAACATTTTATGTATATCTGTCAATTTTCCCAACGGAAATATCGGTCGCACGTGACAAATGCCTTTTGAACTGCGGCTGGCGAATACACTGCGCGATTGATGTATCGACGCGACAGATCTGTTTTATGATCGCCTGTCAAACGTACGAGAGAAATGTTTTTGGAAAATATTTATTATGACTACTCCTGGTGATCCAAAAACTACAAGTTTGTCTCTTTTTTACTGACAGACTTTTGGAAATACAAAATTCTCTTTTTGACAGACTTTTGGAAATACAAAATTTTGGGATTTCAAAAGGCTCTTTAATAAGTGTCACGTGTCGAACTCATCTAAATACTAAGTCATTTTCCTGGCTCAATAATTTATTTAGGTGTGCCAAATTCCAAAGGAAATATCGGTCGCACGTGGCAAATGCCTTTTGAACTGTTGCTTTTGAATTTTGGAAATTCAAATGATTCTTCCAGACTCAAGTCGTTTCGCAACTTGAACACACGTAAACACCAAGTCATTTTCCTGGCTATACATTTTATATATGTAGCTGTCAGTTTTCCCAACGGAAATATCGGTCGCACGTGACAAATGCCTTCTGAACTGCGGCTGGCGAATACACTGCGCGATTGATGTATCGACGCGACAGATTTGTTTTATGATCGCCTGTCAAATCTATCACGAAACAATTTTTTGGAAAATAATAGTATGTAGAAACTCGTGGGGCTCCAAAAGTGACAAGGTTTTTATTATTATTCACTGGACTTTTAACCTTTCAGCTGTTTAAATCGTACAAGTATAAATTTCGCTTGTAGGTAGAATATTAAGTCGGGGAAGTAAGCCGCGCGACTTATTCCCGACAACCGGCTTACGGGCTCTTGAAAGTCAGATCGAAAATTTTAAAGGCAAATGGAGACGGGGCTGCTGAAATATCATGTTGAACGTGCTATTATTATGTTAAAGAATATTTTTTGTTGGTGTGAATATTTGCAGAAGTTATCTGCCAGGTGGATAGTTGGGCCAATGCGTGATATGTGACGGCTGAGGGACCGGTCAACTGGACATTTCGAACTGTATCTACCTATGGCAGGAAGAATAAATTTTAGATCAGTTCATACGTTTCCCATGCGGCTAAGATAAAATCAACCAAGAACTACGTTTTTGTATTTACAGTATTAACGTGGTCGTCTTGACCTAAACAATATAATATGAAATTGCTATTTCAGAGGACTGAGATGGTTGCTGCTTTTTTTCTTCTGCAATCACACTTCCATAAACAAAGCTCTTGGAATGGAACACCACCGAGGATGAAGCGGTTTTCTCAACTACTAGAATTGTTCCACCATTTATAAAGTTGATATCTGTAGAAATTTATTGAATACTCCGATACATTTGTTACAATTGTTATTGGAGTTTTATAATGGTCATCGTTGATAACTGTTCTTGGTTTCATAGAGGATTAAATTAAAAATTAAAGATTTCTTTAGGCTTAAAGTTACATACATGAGTAAGTATAAACTATAAGAAATACATATATTTGTTAGCAATGATAGTATATTAAAAAAGAGGTCAGATATGGTATCTTCTAACGCACGGTGATTAGAATTTGATCCGCTAAGCTACACATTCAAACGTACGTCTAGAGGTAAAATGTGTTTGCGACATGTGAATGCGAAAGCCATAATATACGAAACATAACGCTACGCGAAAGAGCTTAGATAGCTAGAGCCCGCGCCACGACTCATATCCTCTGAAATAAAGGATTTTGGTCCTTATTGAAAGAAGCATAAAGATCTATCTATCTATCTATCCCTATCGCACTACAACTGCGAACATATTCGCTATCCTTTTTTGCGATGGTTTAGAAATAATAGATAATATTCTTTTGTAATTTAGTAAAAATTTGGAAATAATGTAAATTATTGATGTACTTAAGTGTGATAAGACACCCAATATTCGTCCTTTTTTACTTTCTTACTTTAGTAAGTTTTTACACTTTCGAAACACACAATTCGGCATTTTGATTATTTTTAGTGCGCAATGCCCACGTGTTTCACCAACCACTGATATTATGCGACTAAGTTGCATTGTGTCAATTGACACAATATAAGCCGTGCATTTTCCGCGAGCTAGTGCGGTATCGCCGGTATCTACCTCTTTTTTAACACACTATCAGTGTTTGTTAGAATCTTCGATTTATGAATTATATTGAGCGGCAAATCGAATACAGAAGCAATGTTGATGTGTGAAAATTTTGCAAGTATCATGCCGAGAGCGTTTCTTATTCAAAATGAGATCCGGTCCGCATTTCCATTCAGAATCCTACATGTTTGTTTTAAGTTGTTCCGAGTATTTCTCAGTAAGACTTTGAAACCTTTATACGTCTAAGATAATATACTAGATGGTAAATATTGCGTTTTAAGGAATGCTCTAATCTATAAGTATGCACTTTTGCACATTAACGTCATTCGCGCAACACGTGTATTATTGCATTTGGTTCACGCACACACAAACATCGTGTCTGAGGAAAGGACCACACACACACATACACACCCATAGTACCCTTCGCTAAGATAAGTTAAAGTAGGTATCTATATATGGAGTATACCAAACTGTTCAAACCTTAATTCATTCATTAATTCCTTAATTCATTAATTGCTTTTTCTTTTATAAAACTGTATTAGTGTAAAGTGAATGTAAACTTTTATAAGTCTTTATCACTTACTTTAATTCACACTATTACAATAGGAGTTTCTAAATTAACACTTTACGCGTGTATCTTTGTTTACTAACGAGAGTAAAGCAGTTGACTCGTAGAAGGTGCGGTTTCATTAGTATGACTGTTTTCGTTCTATCAACCCAATGTTATTCCGAGAAATACATTGGACTCAGAATAACATGAGGTTAAGATTCCTTATGAACCTCATGTTATTTGTGCCGTATGTGTTATATTCACTGTATTCCAAGTAAACGTTATTATTTATATTATTTTAAATGCAGACTTATGTGTCCGTAGAAAGGCTTTGGATGTACCCTCCCACGTATGACGGAGTTTTGTATATATGCCAGCGATCTAGAAAACTTTGATAGCGTGATTCAGGATCCCGTGGCGCCATCTTTTGACGAGCGGCGGGAGTCGCCACATCATTAATGAACAACCTAGACAAAAATAGGATTATAGCGACGTGCAATGATTTTCATAATCATTTACAACTTTTAATGTTTTCTTTCTGTGAATATTTGAGTATCCAACACAATGTAAGTAAGTACATCCTTAAACAAGCTATCCGTACAACTCAAGATCCTTTGGGATTCTATAAAATATTTTTTCGGTTACCATAAGTTATATGGATGAATAGATATCAATTTTCAATAGAGGTATCATATTTTATACGAATACGCATCGGAGGAAGCCTATCGCGGCTTGATATATTTTGAGTTTAAGGTGGATTGGGCCCTTTTCTTTGTGACAGTGATTTGTTCGCGGGACTTGCTTTGTTTTGTCGTTTCCTCCCGATGTGATTGAAGGTTTCTGAATTATGGAAGTTTGCGCACCTACACAATTTTGTGTTAGCTGTCTAAAGAAGTCTTATTGATGTAAGAACTTTTACCAAAGAAAAGTCGACGAATTTCATTAACTTCGACATAAGTATACAAACAACAAAAATGAACGAAAAAAGTACGAAACTATTATTTCTTTTAAAAACACGGAACAAAAACTTGATAAATCAAAAAATCTTACTACTACAATAAATGTTAAAGTTTGTGAGGGTGGATGAATGGGTGTTTGATATTCTTTCAAACAAAAACGGCTGAACAGATCTGGATGAAATTTGGTATGCACGTAGTTTATAAACTGGATTATCCCTCTGGATAAAAATAATCTTATATGTAAATGCCACGTGGTCGAAGCCGCGGTAAGTAATGAGGAAATCCATGAGTCCACGACTGCGCCAATCAATCAGTGCAACCACATTTAAATACTTCTTCGTAAAATCAACCTACGCTTCAAAAGTTATTTTTTGGAGACAGAAGTTTTGTAAGAAATTTCGGAATTCGGCGTGGGTTGTCTAAAAGTTAAGTTTGTCCCTTCTTAGCCCACTGCTGGACATGGGCCTCGCATCATCGACGCCACTTCGCCTGGTCCTGGGTCCTTTGAATCCAACGGTTCAGGTCGTCAGTCCATTGTCTTCTTCAGTCGTCAGCCATTTGGTCGGAGTCTTTTGCCTGTACGTTAGTAGTTGGGTTTAATACACTTGGTACTTATTATAATTCATCTGATACATATTTAGGTATTAACCAAGTTAGACGACGGTAAGCGGAAGACAGAGCGGAGATTGAAACTTCATGTCTCGCTGCTTCATTAAAGTTCGTGTTTCTGTATAAAATTATAATACACTAGCATTTTCCTGTGACATCGTCCGCAGGGGTTTTGGAATTGGATCCGGAGAGAAAAAGTATAAAAGTAAGATTTTTGGCAATTTTGCGCTATTTTTTACTTTCTGTTTACGCAATGGAATTCTACATTTTTCTGAGATGTTGCCTTACAAACTCCTATATGATCCAAGGAAAGCTCCATTAAAATACTGGCGAAAGGCGAAAAAAAGGATTGTTTAAGTAACAAAAGTAAGCTTTTGGAAAAATGAAGTGATTTTGAAATCACAGACAGACAATTCATTTTGAATGTACATAGTATCTATGTGTAGATTGTTAAATTTGTAATGAAGGTTCCTTCTTCAAGTTAAATTAATTTGCGGCTTATCTTAGAGTGAGAAGTCCACCATGCTGGCCAATAGCCGATGATACTATAGACTGCACATCACACCTTTTGAAGACTTTAGCGTATGGTCTCATTCATTATGGGACTATGGCATAATGCTTAGTGCGGACCATTTCTTTTGTAACACTGCAACAGAGATGAACCTTATTTTACATGCGTGAGGGATTTATGTAGCTATTAAGTACGTGAAACTTGCATGTAACAACTGCTGTAGTTTTATAAATGAAAAAAATGTTTTCTTTTTTGTTCTTTCAAACTATTACGAAGAGCTCTTAGGCTTGCAAGTTTCTAAAATTTAAAACTTAATGGGATTACACACAACACCCTGGGACACACGCTGAGATTTGAACTTGAACCTTTCGTGTAAGATACCGAATTCATAACCACTGGGCTATCATTGTTTTTATCCCATATCAATGAGGTATTAACTAAATTACAAGGACGGTAAGCGGAAGATTAAAACTTCATGTCTCGGTGCTCGCTTCATTAATGTTCGCTCTTGTGTATAAAATTATTACATACTGTTAAATTTTTAATGAAGGTTCTTCCTTCGAGTTGTACGGTGAATAAAGTTTCAACTGAAGAATGATCCGTGTTACGTCCATCTTTTATCTTCTGCGTTATAATTAAAAAGTACTTATCACGAGATTCTTGTTAAAAGAAATGAGATGACAGTTTTTTTAAATAAACCACGGGATATCAAAAGTTTACAAAGTTTTAATGACTCTGATTCTTTCTTTTTCGCTTTTTGTCCAACTTCATTTTTGCCTTTCAATGCGGTTGTAGACCGGTAATCTATTTGTGTCTACTCAGACTCAGATACGTTTCGTAGAGCTTCATTCGTATGATTGTTTTTGGTGTTTTAGCGCCTTTCTTTTTGTTTTATAGAATACTCTAAGACAGACGCCAGAAATGGACGTTGTGTGCGAGCTGCTAGCGAACGTTTTGCCGTATTAACACCACCGCATTATTTATTATGATACATTTTAACAGTAAATAACTCAAAAGACTGAATATTATTTATGAACATACGAAATATTTAAAATATTTATGACCATTTGTGATTACAAAAAATTTAATTATTAATCCAATGGATGATTTACCATCCAGTGTAATATTGATCCAGTGTATTTTTGTCTGTTGAGTTGCTATGAATTTCTGTTTCAGTAAATTTATTTTGAATCAAAATTAGGTATTGCTATTTTGTATTCTTTATGCTATGAGAAGAAACCAAAAATCTTTACCTGGCACTTGCACTTTGCTAGGGGCTAGTTTTCAGAAGTTCTAGGAACTAGATAAGCATTGAGACTATTATATTGGTGAAGATACATCGCACGTAGCTTGTTGTAGATACAAACCAAACGAACTGTAACGGTTTGACAAATCATAAAAAAACGCCATTTAATCTAGCGGGGTGCAACATCAACCAGTATCTAAAACAAAAACTGATTTTTAATATTTCTACTCAAAGATCTCACTATTACCACAAAGTTATGTATGTACCTACGCTTTATAAAATGAAATGTCACCCGCTGTAACGGTGAAGAAAAACATCGTGATGAAGTCTGCACGTTCAAGAGTTCTTCATAATGTTCTCAAAGGCATGTGAAGTCCACCAACCTGCACTAGGCCAGCGTGGTGGACTAAAACCTACGGCCTTCTCATGAGAGGAGACCCCACCCTGCAGTGAGTCATTAATAGGTGTGGGTATGAGTCAAGTACCCAAATCGCTGCCACTTGTTACTTGTTCCCCAATATTACCACAACGCGAGCAGGTGTAGGCGAATAACTGAGTCGTCGCAATGCGGTGTGGGATCTTATATTCATAATATTATTGTTCGAGATGCATTGGCCAGGATACCAGACCTGCTAGACTTTGATGCGGCGAAGAAATGCCACGTTTCATATTTGACTACTGTTCTGAAACAAAGTATTCGAAGAATTCGGAATAAATGTTCGATTTTGCTCGGATTTTCGTGATGCTATACTCGTAAATGTTGATACGGTGTATAGGATTATTTGTTTGCAATGATGTCTGGCTTTTCGGGCTTAATGTATCTAGTTGTGTTGAACTTAGTTCTAATCAGAAGGTGAGGGGAAAATAAAAATAAAGCATCGTGATCGGTTAGTTCAAAATCGCGATATCCCATTTGTTTCGAAATAGTGAGCTGACCACTGTAAGATGAGCTCTAAACAAATTAGATAACAGCCGTGTTCTTACCGACATATTCGAATTAAGTAGTTCTTATCGAAGGAGATATACACTATTGTACACGGGTCAAGGAAGTGTTCGGTACTAGCATAGATTTCGCGCTCTTTATCCTTTGGATGAGACTTATAAGTCTACGATAATGTGTTGTCTGAAAGCGTTCGCCTAGCATGAGGCGTCTATATCGCTATGTAGTCGTTGGTTCTAATAGATAATAGGGGTTTGTGAGGGAAATTTCATTCAAAAATAACGTATATACCTAATAGAGTTTTATATTATCTTTGTATAAGAAAGATCTTTGGTGGTAGAGTCTTAGTAGCTCGCGTGAGAGATAGCGCCACTCTCTTAACTCGTGAGCGGCGTGTTCTTCATGAGTTGGGTCTTCTAGTATTAGCGGTTATCATTGTCGTTAAATCTGGTATACATACAAAGGCACATATTATACAATAGGCGATATAATTTTGTTATCTTTAAGTCTTTTTTACGTTTCGTTTTCTACATTTTAAACATAGGAAGAGGCAAAGTTAGCGCAACTAAAACATTGTCTATATTTGTACTCTCACGGGCTCTACAAATTGTAAGAGGTTTTATTTTTCTTCGGTCCTGTAAGGAACTATTCTTAAATTGAATAGAACTACTTTCAGAGAATAACTTCTTGTGAAGTTTTAACGTATTACGTTTTTGAAACAGAGTAATATTTTATGACTATACGTTTTTAGACAAGTGTTAAATATGTATGTAATAGACTTCAAACTCCTGGATTTCTTTATTGGTATATAACCATTTGTTCTAGTTTTTTCTCTCATGAGACATCTATTCTGAAGTCCGATCGGACTCTAATTATGTAGTTGTATGTTGCCCACTGCTGAATGTTCATAAATATTTCAAGAAAAAGTAGCGAAATGTTAGAACAAAAAACGTATCAGAGAATGAAAGTATTGACAAATATTTTATAGAAACAATTTTATCGTGATTCTTACAAAGATTTTCTGCTTTGAAGATTACTTATTTGTTGTCAAATAGCATTTCTTTGTACCAAAATAAAATAAGGAATAAACTGGAAGTGATTTGTTCAAATCAGTCCGCTAATAAATTATAAGAGAAAGGCGACCCCGGATTCCAAATAACTCACTTCTAGGTCATTAAACTGGGATATATTGACTTGGCGAAAGGCTGAAGACGAATGGATGAAGGGTGTGCGTGAGTATTGGTATGCCGCCCTTATGATGAATCGTGTGACTAAAAAACCAGTCGATGAGTTCTAAATTTTTAGGCAAAAGGCAACCCGACCAGGGCCCTGATTCACTTAGATCCCAAAAGATTTCGTGACGATATCGTGTGACATCACCGTACGTCATTTCATGAACTCGGCACGACAAGGAATCTTAAATGTCTATACTGTAAGGCACACAACAGATTGTCTCGATATTTGACTTTTTAGCCTTTTTTGACTTTTTATCACGGGTAAGACACGACATTGCCGCGATACGAGTGTGAATGGTCATTCAGAATCAGGGCCCAGGTGGACTAACGCTTTGCTTCATTTATGAACTCGGACCTGTGTAATATTAGATTATTAGTAATGTCAAATGAACCGTAAATCCTTCCTTGCATTGCAAGGTCGACTGCAGTGATTAATTTATCTAGTAAGTAGTACCACATAGTAAACAAATGTAGTTTGTTACGGTGGTGAAGCAATTTCGAAGATATATTTCGAATGGATAAAGTAAAGATTTGAAGGTAGCAACGAATCTCAGATTCTTAGATAGTCCTCCATTCTTATATACCTAAGTTTTGTATAAGTTATGTATTGCCTTACCTTATACCTCTCATTAAAAAAATCTATCATAGATAGGTAAGTAAAATCCTATGAAATTATTTTCATTATTATACTTCACAGCAATATCACGTAATTAATCATCACCTAGTCTCTTAACCGCGAGTATAATAATAGGGTAAAAATGATCTTGAAACCTGCACACGACTCTTGGGAACTGCTTTAAAACAAAATAATTTCTTCCAAAGGCAGAATGAAAGTTTCTGAGTGGGAAAAAATTGCCATTAATTCACTGCGAATGGCATCTGATACCTAGCAAACTTCGGACAAAAGAAAAGAGTTCAGAGTTCAAAAGTATTGAGAAGTTAAGAAAGTTAGAGTTAGAGGAGCTTGTTTTGAATAAAACCTCTGGTTAGCCATTGTTTCTGTGAAGTCTGTTGCGGTCAATGAACTTTTCGCTTTTCTTTTTCCCTCGTCTCTCAGGCTTGTATAAATTTTAATTCCTGCTGTATGTGTTGTTTTTAAACGAATAATGTCGATGGCGTCGTATTTCTAATCGTAACTGAACTACAAAATACGATATTACGAATAAACTTGTGTGTTGTGTGTAAGTATATAATTTTTATCGCAATAGGTATACGATTTAATCTATTAATTTAGTACTCTCGCCGATACTGACTGAATATATTAAAACATCAACAGATATTTTGTATTATATTGGGTCCCTTTTCGAGGACGCTGCACGCATAGAAAAGAGTTAGTTTCGCTGTGGTTTCGGCAAAGGTACTTGGGGCGTTTAGGAATGAAGTGATGAAGGAACTAAGGAGCTATGACTTATGATTGAATGACAGTAGTATGCGTCTTTTATCACGTAGTAGTATACGCTCATCATCAACAATCACAGTATAATAAGCGTTGTTGTTCAAATCTAAGCGTTTCAAAAGATTAAAATATTCAGAAGTTTAATTATTCACCTATACTATAGTTTGCTATCGGTCCCATAGCAAACTGCAGTTGGAATAAATTCAATTAGACCAGCCAAAGGATAGAGTACGAATGAGCACGTAAATAAACCTAACCAATTGCCGTTAGTGATTCCGATTCAACCCTCCCCCAAGCTTCCGATGTAGAGATAAGGGAGATTTTACATCGTCTTTTATGGTCTGACCAGGAGAATAAACATTTTTCTTTTTCCTTTGGTATAGCAACACTAACACCGACCTTCAATGATGATCACTATCATCAATCTAAGTTATTATCATTTGCTAGGATAACACTGCCGTCGTGTTAACCCTGTGAATCTACGTGCCTATTGCAAATGCCCGCAAAATCATTGCTTATAATTCGGAATGTAAATTACAAAAGATAATGATGTAAATGTCCCAGTTTTTCATCGTCGTCGTCATAGTTTTTTGAGGCAACTGACTATTTTTTTTGTTTTCCCGCTGAGCAAAATTCATTGTTTAGACATATTGGAAGAATTACATTTTGAAATTAATTTTGAATGGTGAAACATCCCCATATGTTTCGTGTCTACCGAACTAATTTTATTGACATTAAGTTCGGTAGAGTCTATGTCATACCGTAACAAAGATAATACTTTTACAATGTTATTATATACATTTAAGTTATGTTATATGTTAGGGATGTGACTATAAAAAAACAATATACCTACTTATGTGTAACTTTAATCATCGTCACCACAAAAGCCATTGCATAGTTGATTTTTTTACGTTTCCTGTTGTTCCCATAAAAAGAATATCTTGTATGAAATTCATCGTGGAACCCCAGACTAGCAAGTTGGGATCGATTTGAGGCCTTCAATTTTTTCCCTTTGACTTTGACGTCACTGTGAAATTCGTTAGGCTACGTGACATTTGACGCAGGCTATTCGGGGCGTGCAACAAAGTCAGTAAAGTCAATTTTGGTGAGCCCCGAGCCCGAGCTAGAGCTAGTAGCTACACTATCGTCAAAATATTCGTATACAATACACAATTAACGTATTTCATTGGAAGATGTTTCATGGGAAGATGTAAGAATGGGAAGCACTATGGGAGTTGTTAGGTGGTAGAGCCATAATAATAGCTCGACCAGGGAGCTACCGTTCCGCCAGCCGCTTAACTCTTCGTAAAGCAGCATTTTCTTCATGTATTCTGTTTATGCTGGGGAGGTATAGTTGTCGGGCATAATTTATTCGAAGCGAACATCTTAGTCCTCATGAGGATTTTTTTCTTTATTGGAGGTTAGATGCAGGCGTCTATGGGCTGCAGTGACATTTCACATCCAGTAGCCCGCATGCCCTTGTGCTATTAGTATTAATATAAAAATTGACTTATGACGTACTAGACTGACGTTTAACGAACGAATACTTTGACGATTGTGTTCATGCTCAAAGAATAGCTCCGACATCGTGTCGGCTATTGCGAAGCACGTTAGCACGTTACTCTATCCATCGCCAAAAGAACAGGAGCGCACTCTTCTAAAATTTATCTGCAATCTGACTCAATTTCCTAAGTAGTTCCATTCGACTAACGAAGCAAATGGAAATAGTCTACGAAAGTTTTTTTGGCACGGGCTAAGAGTTTCCTGACCGTTCATGGCATTGTCGGAGCAAATAATGCAGAGTTTCCTTTCCACGTTTTTCACAGGCTACATTGATTTTGGTAATTGTAAGTATTTTGATACAATTGGCTTAAGTATCGGCTTAGGCATTGGCATGCTTCCACTGATATGCTCTTTTTCTACTTAGGTATATTAAAAAAAATCTATACAAAATTAGTTTATTATATCTGCATTTGTGATCAGAAATAACAAAGTTAGAAATGAGCTACGTTGATTACTTTAGTTAAACTTTTTTCAAAGCTAAAATCGAAAAACAGGTTTCATGTCTTGCCTTTGACATAAAAGTTTGTTAATTAGTTATTTGTGGGAAGGTTTTTTGATCTTGAACAGTGTGTAAAAAGTTGGATTATTTTTAAAATAAAATCTACAACGGGTTAAAAGATAGGTACATCAGGTTTCAAAAAATTTTAAATTCCTAATTTTTTCGCAGAAAGAAAAAATGTTCTAAATTCTTCTTCTCAGTAGTTTGTAGCACGTAGTATACACAAAGTAATTAATTATCTAAGTGTCCTAATTATATAGTTAAATTACTGTATATTAGGAAGAAAAAACGACAAACTAGGTAAGTCAATTATAGCCAAACTAATAAATACTGCAGTTGTATCATTATACATGAACTAAGTACATTCTTGGTATCCTTATAACATTGTATGTCGGAGTCTATTATGCATTCCCCTGATTTAAGAGCAATTCATCCAAATTTTGAACGCCGAAATGTGGCCGATTACTGCCAAAAAGAGAGCTCCCTTTAATTTGCATCTTTTATTGAGTTTAAAATGGAAATCCTCTGTGTCTACACACCATTGGCATAAAGACAAAGTCCTACTAAGAGTATCCGATAATGTAGCCCAGTTAATGTGAACTTGTTGGTGTAACGAGAGAGTAGTTGTTCTTAGCAGCATTGGGTTCAATTGGTTTGGTAACTGTGGGACTCATGCCCAACAGTGGGCCATAAAATATTCGTAGCCAACGATCAATCGATTCAAACGAACGGGCAACCATAGATCCCCAACTACATCACAAAAAAACACATGCTGATCAAGGAGAAAGGAGGATAAGGGCTAGTGGTTTGCACCGGAGAAAAATATTGCCTCCGGTATTTTTTCACTGGTTTTGACAAATAACCGGAGATTCTCCGGAGATTTTACCACTTAATTTAATTTCAATAAAAATCAATTGATTGTTGTTATTAAAAATGTTTAAAAAAAGGTAATAGGTTACAATAGGTAACTAATGTAACTATGTATCCATATATCGCATCGTAACGGTATCGAGTACGTTTGAATCGAGACTCGATTTGCGATAATTTAACTCCTCTTCTTGTATCAACATAATATATCGTATCGTAACTTACGTTAATCATATTTGACGGCAACGCAAAGTCCAGAGATCCAAAGCGCAGTGATATCTCTCATCACCAACAGCAATAAATTCAATGTTAATAACAAATTTGTTATGTTGCATGTAATATAAATTTGGAAATTATATAAAAAATGTTGATAAAGTTTGATACTATACATTAATGCGATATTTTTATGTTAATATTTTGTATTGAAGCGTATCCTATAAATTATAATCTATAAAATATCGTATTAAATATTCATACACGATATACTGCTGTATCGATATTTCGTTATGTAATAATAAGTAACTAACGGTCTGACGTCCCTAGCAATACCACAGGCAATATAATGTTCAATGTTGCCATTTTGCATAGAAAACGTGCATGAGACATGACGTAACTGGACTATTTAATGTACTCTTAAGTTTTAAATAAAATGATTAAATTTTCGGTAGGTACTATTCGGAAAAATACTGCAATTTTTTCTCCGGTGATTTTAATAAAAACCGGAATTCACCGGTTTTGCCAATCTCCGGTTTTTCTCCGGTGATTTCGGCTCCGGAGCAAAGCACTAATAAGGGCAGTGGGTGTCTTCATGGGCGAACATTCAATGGTTCCATTCGTTCAACCTAAAATCTTCGTCTTGATTCCGGCCCTAATGGGCATACCTCGACATTTGGACCGCATTAAAGTTACAATAGCGTTATAAGTCCATTAAACGGGCCTCCTTCGCTAATTCCTGTCCAGATTACGACGATATTACTCAAGATATTAATAGCGTCATTCTCCATTCAGAAAGTCTCTCCACAATCACAATAATGGCCTCATCACTGCCAAATGAACAGGAATCTCGGAATTATTATTTCGGTGAACCCTATACTTGGCGGCGAAGGTCGGAAATCGCGTGGCATCCGACCATCATTCCCAAGACAATAGACAATTACGCGAATAGTAAATCCAATAAACGATTTGGTGGAATTGTGTGCTTTAATCATAATCGTCGTATCGGTGAAATTATTGTTTCGGGGCTCTGCCGAATGTTCTTTAATAATCGCACTCTCGATACAAATGTATGAATAATTCTTTACGCATTTATCATAGCTGTACTCAACAGGTGTTACACGTACGAACATCTTTGCGTTTACTTCCCAATCGCAAGGACATTTGTCTTCGCAAATGGTTCTTAGTCTACTGATAAAATGTTGCGTGGTGTCATTACAAGTTATTCGGTATAATATCAGCATAATAATTATGCTTTCTCGGCGATTGGCTTGCTTTTGCTTTAAGATAAAACAAAATATTTAAAATATTTAAGAGGTAGGTAGGTATATTGCTAGCTATCCTATCCTAATTTGAATAAAACTGTTGAGGATGGGTATAAGTAACAAACTTTTTTACATCGAAAGGACAATTTTTTTTACATCGAATGACGTTTATGTTACTTTTTTTTTTTAAATAAATAAACTTTATTCAGTTTTTACATTGGGTTCGAACTAGGTGTTACCCTGTATTACGACACCCATCGCCCACCAGACATAAGGCTACTGTTACATAGTATCCTATAGCCATTTATAAATCCAATTTTTTGTTATTTTAATAGCTTTTATATTACATTACCTAACCATATAGGAGATCATTAACGCTACGACGAGTATGAAACACTGTAGCAGAAATACAGAAGTAGAAACACTTATACTTATTGCGATTTCGTAAAAGTTCATTCCCCGTACCTACAATATTGTCTGCGTATTATCATCCTCCCAATAATAACTTTTCCTAATCAATTACTTCCTTATGTTATGAGATAACTTTCCCTGTGAAGTCATTCGTGCAAATCGAAATTCTGTCGCAAAATCGAGATTTTCCTTATCACTGGCTAAAGAAAGTTTATTTTCTACATAATTGTATGTACGTTATGGTAAAAGTTGTTTTAGCAAAAACTTAACTAAGGACGTTTATAAAATTGCTATTAGGGATGTTTATATTATAATTTAGTAAATCCATTGATTCCGACGTAAGAAAGCCCAAAGTTTGGTCTGTGGTTTAATTGGACGAGTTGCTGCCATTCTGGTATGCTTAATTTTTTAGGAATTTTTTCACTTACAGTTTTTACTGTCTTTTTATTACACCAAGCAGATATAAATGAACTGCATACTTTTATTTACAAATTGCAGTATATTTCTTTTAAACCTAAAAATTACCCACATCCCTAATTCTCCACAGTTCTATTTTTTAATATTTAAACGCTGCTGCTGCTGCTGTAATTTCAACTTAATCTCTAAACTGGATTATTGCTGAAATACCGAGGAATATATTTCTCGATATTTCAGCAATAATCCAGTCCAATTAGGTACAAGTCAATCATCCTAGGTCTATCCAACTTATCCAAGAGGGGTTGCACTCGAACGAATCAAGGATCGAAATTCATAGCCCGTGAAAATAGCTGCGATATATTCGGAAAAATCTGGTGATTTTCTCTCCTTTTTCCATTTCGATTGACAGCAGGTGCACGATCCCGGTGCTTCGGAACTGGTGAAATACTTTCTCGAAAAATGGAACATTTCATATGAAGTGACCGAATGTTGGTAATCTAATGTTGGTATACTAACGTTCAGTAACATAAAGGTCGCCGCATAGGTGCGTTATTTTGTACTTTACAAATGTGTTTTTTAACTTAATACATTTGTGCAAATTGTAATAAATTTTATCAATAATTTCATCACAGTTTCAAATTTTTATTTTAAACTAATATTGTTATTATTATTATTATTATAACTCTTTATTGCACACACACAGAAAGAAACATACAACATAAAACATAAAAGATAGAAACAAACATAAAAGATAATCAGTAAAAACAAAAATAGGACAATGCACAAATGGCGGCCTTATCGCTAAGAGCGATCTCTTCCAGGCAACCAAGTGGTAAGGAGTTGAAGAGTAGAGAGAAAAGTGAGAAAAAGGTAGGGTATTGTTAACTAAATGACGCAGTTATAAGATATGAAATATGAATAGAATCGGACGAATACCTCGGTGTTTTCTTATGACTACCCGTATTATGACTACCCGTGTCAAAGAAGCGACTGTCCATGGTCACAAAGTTATAGGCTGAAACCTACTCTGAAATAACTCGCGCTTCCTGAATCTTTTCTAACTTTCTTAAAAAAGTTATGTGCGCTTTATAAAATTAAATATCACCTGATGTAACGATGAAAGAAAACATCGTGAGGAAGCCTGCATGCCTGAGAGTACACAAAAAAATGTTCTTAAAGGCTTGTGAAAACCACCAACTCGCACTAGGCCAGCGTGGCGGATTAAGGCCTACATCCTTCTAATTTTGAGAGCAGACCCGACTCTGTAGTGGGTCATTAATGGGTTACAAACAACAAATAACCCACAAGACACGGTAAGCACACAATTATAATTCGTATTCAGGACGACGTAACGCAATAATTTAAGCTCACGAATACAATTTGTGTGTCAGGAGAAACGAATGAAGAACGGAGTGAATAATTCGTATCGGGGAGGCTCAGGGCGCGTTGTGGATGAAGGATGCTGTTGGCTGTATGTTTAATAATTTAGACCTATGAATCAAATTATGACGGTGGGAAATGATAGGACTTGTTTAACTAAAATGTACTTTAAGATGGAATTAAGAGCTCGTAAGCGGTTGCTGAAGATGGCTGAAGCTACGGGCCTCACGGTCAATTCAAGAGCCAGGACTGGGTGGCGCAAAGGCAGAAAAAGAAGAAAGAACATGGATTTTGGAGATTAAAAATAAGTAGCTACTGCCATTATTGTAATCGGCCAAATATAGAACATATTCATAACATGATGAAAATCAAATATGTATGAGAAATATTAAGTAAAATGACAAAAAAGGAATAAAGGTTTGTTGTTAAATCAATGTTTTCCAGTTACGTTTATTTATATGAATTAACAACGAACTAAATCACACACAATGAAGTCGAGAGCCTTGCCTTAAGAGGGCATGACGGCATAAGAGAGCGTCACGCAGTTAGCTACCACGGCATAGGTACTAATCGATTTTACTGCCAATTCGTACCAAAAGATGGTAAATTATTTCGTAGTTAGTATTTGTTACGGCCATTTTTTGTTGTTGTGTTAAAAATACCTACGTTATGACTTAGTTAATTCAAAAAAATCACCTAGGAACCCACCTAATTACAACTCATTACACTACTCATGGATGAGCTACATAGTCAAACGTAGCGCTCATATCATTAAGTAAAGCAAATTATTCATACGATAAGCTTTGTGCGTAATTGCTTCCTTTGTCGAACTAATTTCGAGTTACAATGCCTGTCATGAATCTGTAGGTACTCTTAGTTGAAACCTCGCGAGGGCTGCTTAAAGAGACCCCGCGCACTAGGCAGCCATGGCTGCGCAGCCAGGCTGCGGCAGCCAGAATATTTGCGCAGCCAGTTATAACAGCCAATCAACGACTAGTCTAGATCCTTCCGTCGAGCGATATGGAAATTATCAAAGTTCGGAACGCAAAATACGTCTGGCTGCTACATCTAGTGCGCGGACACTGACCGCAGCCACATACATTCGCCTACACACGTTCTGGCTGCGCGCAGCCAGCTGGCTGCCGTGCAAACAGGCGCGTTTCATTGCTGGCAGGCTGCAGGCTGCCGCAACTGAGATTTCGTGGCTGCCTAGTGCGCGGGCTCCCATACAACGTCATATGTTTGACTGGCTGCCGCAGCCTGGCTACACAGCCATGGCTGCCTAGCGCGCGGGGGCCCAAAGGAATTAACACTTACTTACTTAACTTTGTTTAACTAAGTATTTGTATATGTATGTATACCGTTGAATATAATTTTTTCTTAAGATTATGTGTTATATATTAAATAACCCAGTAAGGCTAAGTAGCTACTCATTCTAAGAAATACATTGGCAAATGGCATCCTACTTTGGCCGTACCTACCTGACAAACTTTCACATATTTTCATGGGAGAGGTGTTTCCCGATATCACTTTACTTAAGGCGGACATATTATTCCCAATGTATTGTCCAACATATCCAACTCAGATAAGATTTTTATCCTATTCGAAGTTTGAGGTATACGAGGGTGGTCTGCATCCTCGTTTTCTTTTGATTGAGAAAACGGCAGAAGTCATCGGATCACTTGAGCTTGTACCTAAGAGAATAAAGGGGTCCGGAATCCCAAGAAATTCGTAGCAACTTCCCATTAATCAATACATTTTGAATACGTACACCTGTCTGCAATAACTGCCATAGACTTGATAATAAAATAGAAATATCATACCTCATAACGATAATCCCTATGCAACGGACAATTTTCGCTTATTCTATTTTCCTCTTCATTCGTTGGTAGTTGTCATTAAAATAAACTGTATATATACACATCTTTACAAGGATCATGAGTAACATGAAGATTTTCATCTGTACATTTATTTACTTTTCGACGACTTCCTGCAATCTTCGTAAAGCTTAGCCGTAAAGTGCTGTTTACTTTTTTGCTTAGCAGCTTTCATCCGGTTGTTTCATTTGATTTTGTCAACTTCAAAAACTGCGTCGTTAGCGTTAGTGTCTCTATAGTATGTAACTGTATTTTGAGCACTATAGTAGTTCATACACCGTAGGATGCATAAGATTTTATCACTCCAAAGACATCAAAACGCATCCAAAGTACTCGTAGCTATCACTTTCAACTGGGAATTTCTACACTATATTGCTTCTGTAGCCAACAGTGAGTGGTCTCGCGAGAACGATGTACATTATCGCCCCTATTACCGAGAGAGCGTCATTATTGTAATTACCATAATCGAATTCAGTATTCAATACGAATTTATTTACAGTGAATGTAAAATTCTGCTCAACTCCGGCTTAATATGGAAACCAATTGGGGGTAACGTTGTTTTCGATTAATGTAACTTTGTACACATGTGTTTTGTTGCAGGACTATTAAAGATCTCTGCATCCCAATGTTCCCAATGTTCTGCGTCAGGATTGTTCAAGCTTGAACGTACGAGTACGTATAGAATTCGTACAAATCGTATCGAAACTGACGCGGCCTTTGAATTGTTCAGAGAGGAACCCAATGAAAAGACGTACAAATTTTGTGTATATTCTTTATTAATACTTACTCGTATATAGGTGCTTTATAGAGTCGTGACATTCAAAGGCGATACAGCTGAATAAGTGCCCCATGACACCCCCTTAAATGTCACCTTCCAAATGACAAACAATGCAATTTTAGTATGGTACATTTTTATGGCAAGTTTTTTATCAATGTCTAAGTAACTCTTATATTAATATGTACTCTTATAAAATTTGATATAGAACTAGATAATTATTGCGGAAAATGTCTTCGATGATTAGTAATTATTAAAGTGCTATTCAGTATGCTCAGATATAATACATTTAATATTTTGTTCACTTTGTGCTGAGAAAAAATCTTCGTCTTCTTAATTATGGTAGAAACAAATTATATTGACAACCCTTGTGGTAGTGAAGGGAACTTGTTGTATTAACCCATTAATGACCCACTACAGGGTCGGGTCTCCTCTCACAATGAGAGGGATGTAGGCCTTAATCCACCACGCTGGCCTACTGCGGGTTGGTGGACTTCACATGCCTTTGAGAACATTTTTTTGTGAACTCTCAGGCATGCAGGTTTCCTCACGATGTTATCCTTCACCGTAACAGCAGGTGATATTTAATTTTATAAATCGCACATAACTTTTTTACAAAGTCATTGGTGCGTGCCACTGGGATTCGAACCCGGACCCCTCGATTCGTGGTCGAATTCTAAGCCACTGGGCTATCACCGCTGTCACCGCTGAAGGGAACTTAATAAAGTGAAATAGATAGGGAATCTACATCAAAAGGCTAATAATTAATAGACTGGTTTATAATGACATGAGAAACATTTATCAGTCCTTTTAAAGGTAAAGATAATAAAAGAGCGCAAGGTAAGAATAAAAATATTAAGAATAATTATGTAGGTATTTTTATCATCCGGTCCTAATGAAAATTATTGGAATTGTATCAATAAGAAGACCTTATTGAAATTACCTCCCATATACTCGTAACTTGCCCTTTTAGGTACATTTTATAGCTCACTACGCGAATGGAGCAGTTTGAAATTTCTCACAATGTAGTTTAAATGGAGAAGAATTTCGGGCATTCTGATATTTTTAAATAAAAAGCACTAGAAATACATGAAATTCATCAAGAAATACTCACTACCATAGGTTCGAGTACTTTGACATGAACACATAGACAAACATGACGTTATGACGTAACGGAATTACGTGTCAAATTCCAATTTCATTAAATTATAGTCAAATTTAGACTACTTGGCGATCTCTAGTTGTATTAATTATATGTTTTAAGTATGTCGAATAATTCAGGATACAGGTATAGAGGCATGTTCTTTCCGGAAATAAAATCCAAGTGATTACACTGCGGTCTGGGAATAATTTTGTATCGAATGACGTTTGGGAGCTGACCTCGTAAAATTGCCACATCTGGTAGCGTTGCTAAATAATCGTTTCTACCTGCAAGCAGTATTACCCGGGTAGTCACTTTGCTAAGATCGTATGCTGGAGGTACACTGGAGTTGTAAGCAATTAGATTACCAGCATTACCGTAATCGTAACGAGCAAATCTTTTGTTCCTTCCCACCTGTCCAAAATGACGAAGAGTTTTCACTGAAGATGCCATTGGAAAGTGACCGGAATAAACACGATAGTAACACGGTTCTAATTCAGGAGGATCGAAACCGGTCAAAGGAAACGTTATCCCGAGAGCACACACACTGTAGCCTATAACTGGAAAAGGACAAAACAGTCTCTCAGTTGCAAGTAGTGGTGAATTTTCATCGAATATTGCGTAAATTTTCAAATCTAACATTAGGGCTGTAAGTGTCTGTGATGCAAAAATCAGCGTCGACAGTGGCGGTGGGTTGTTCTGCAGATATGCTAT
Source organism: Erynnis tages (assembly GCA_905147235.1). Lineage (NCBI taxonomy): Eukaryota > Metazoa > Arthropoda > Insecta > Lepidoptera > Hesperiidae > Erynnis > Erynnis tages. The sequence goes on along the minus strand of LR990077.1, from coordinate 2,881,487 downwards.
CGGAGCCAACGCTGCCAAAAAGTTTATTTTATTGTTATATTCCGGTTTTGTGGAGCACAACACGTAAAAAATTGTGTTTCCCTGGGAGTGGCCGAAAGCGTTGATTTTCTCAGCGCCAGTTTCGTTCAACACCAAATCTATGGTAGCTGCCAAATCGTACATTCCGTATTCGTTAAAGGTGAAGTTCCAATACTCCGCTGCGTCCACAACTGGATCGAGAGATACATGACCTTTGGAGTACCTGTTGCCTCTTACATTACCCAACCATATGTCTTCTTCATTTCTTGCCAGTGTTATGGAGAAGGAACTGTTGCCTCTTATAATCCACGTATCTGAAGAGTCCAATAAGCCGTGAAATAATAATATAGGAGTTGTCTTCTTCTTGCCCGGGATCCGAAATACTGTAAGAATGTATCCATCTTGCGTTACCACTTCATAGGAAACGGCAGGGTGGCCATATTTAACAGCCAATTCGGAAAACGATAGTACAGCATCTTCCGGTACAAGATCGGCGCAATCGTAATTTGTATTTAAATTTAAATTATGGACTGAATTAAACGCGTTAAGTAAAAAAAATACTTCTACAAACATGATGATTGGTTTAATGAAAATAACGCAATGAGCTTTTACATTATCACTTTTACATTAGGTATGGTGGTAATTTAATCGGAGTTGTTTATAGATCGGTATTACTTGTAAGGACTGTTCTTTGGTGCGAATATTAACATTTTATCAAATGCTTATCTAAGACACGGCCATTTATACGCCTTAATTGAGCTCTTAATGAGTCACCTAACCACTAGGGTTTGGGTTTTATAGTTTTTCAATGTTTTCCTGCTAATATGTTTATTGTGATATTTGAATAACCCTTATTTGTGGTAGGAAGTCGTAATAGATAGCGGTGTTTTAAACTAGCAAACGCGCCTTTTAACCCACCGCAAAGCAGCACGTTTTTCACGTTTTGTGTTTCGGTAGGGACTAGGGAAGGCGTGGAGGCTGGACAAAATCTATTTGAAGCGACTATCTTTGTCCTCAGAAGCAACGCAACCAAGAAACTTAGAAATCATTAGGTTCCTTTAATTTGCTGCTGATATGATGATTAAAGCATTTCAGGAAAATTAAGATTTTGGAACACCGTTTCAAAACTAATTGTATTTTTGAAGTATGTCAAATAACTCAGGATATAAATATATAGGCATATTTTTGCCAGAAACGAAGTCTGAGTGGTTACACTGCGGTCTAGGAATTATTCTGTATCGAGCGACGTTAGGGAGCTGGCGCCGTAATATTGCCACATCTGGGAGGGTTGACAAATGATCGTTTCTACCTGGAAGTAGCATAACCCGAGTAGTCACTTTGCTAAGATCGTATTCTGGAGGAGCACTTGAGTTGTAAGCAATTAGATTGCCAGCATTACCGTAGTCGTATCGAGCGAATCTTTTATTCCTTCCCACCTGTCCAAAGTGACGTAGATTTTTCACGGATGTTGACAGCGGAAAGTGACGAATCGAGACGCGGAGAAAACACGGCCCGAATTCTGGGGGATCAAAACCAGATATAGGAAACCCTATACCGAAGGCACATATAACGTACCCTATCACTGGAAGTGGACAGATCAGTCTTAAAGCTTGAACAATTAGAGATTTTTCGTCGAACACTTCGTAAATTTTTAAATCTAACAGCAAAGACGTCAGCACCTGTGATGACGAAATCAGCGTCGAAACTGGTGGTGGAGTGTGCTGCAGATACGCGATTGGAGCCAACGCTGCTATAAAGTTTATTTTGTTGTTGTATTCGGGCTTTGAGGAGCACAACACGTAAAATATGGTGTTTCCCTGGGAGTGGCCGAACGCGTTGAGTTTCTCAGCGCCAGTTTCGTTTAGCACCAAATCTATAGTCGCTGCCAAATCATATATTCCGTATTCGTTGAAGGTAAAGTTCCAATATTCAGCTGCGTCCGCAACTGGATCAAGGGATAAATGCCCTTTGGAGTACTTGTTGCCTCTGACATTTCCGAGCCATATGTCTTCACCGTTTCTTGCTAACGTCATTGAGAAGGAACTGTTACCTCTTATTATCCAAGTGTCTGCAGAGTCTGATAAACCGTGAAATAGTAGAATTGGTGTTGTTTTCCTTTTCCCTGGTATTCGAAATACTGTAAGAATATATCCATCTTGTGTAACCACGTTATAGGACACAGCAGGGTGGCGATACTTTAGGGCCAATTCAGTAAACGATAGTGTAGCATCTTCTGGTATAAGATTGGTACAATCTTCGTCGTCATCGTTATTTATTTCTGTGTTTAGAACGAAATTTACCGCGTTAAGAACAAAAATAACGCCTACCAATATTTTATCAACGGACATCTTGGGTACAGTGGAAAGACCAGAATGGGTTCGAGGTAAAACGATGTTGTGTTATCGAAGTTGTTAAAAAACTGCAGAAAAAGTTAATTAAAAATAGATTAAACATACGCAAGGTATCTCTTTTACTTGTAAAGTAATTGTACTAAACTACGACTGTTAACATTTTTAAATTCTGTATAAAACTGTAACGTCATGTTCGCACGCATAATTTTAAGGCCCCAGAACAGTGTATGTAAGTATGAAATTATGCGTACCTTTTATAATAGTTACTGTATAGAGTAACGAAGATCGAATTATATTAATCGAATTAATTAATTTCAACTTACTTAAGTTGAAATTAAAATAAAACCAATTTAATTTTAATGTCCTTTTGCCGTATATTTGAAATTTTTGCAACTTCTTAATTGTTTAATTATGAGACTACAAACTAAATAACTTAAAACCTGTATCTTTAGCGGACTCATAAATTATTATAAAAAACAATTATTTCACTTTTTACACGACTTATATTATCGTAGCTGCCAGTATAGGTATGTTCATATGTAGCGTAACCGTGTTTTGGCTGGTCACATGTGCCTTGATACCTACTTTGAGAATCACTTTGGCTTGTCTGACGATGTGGAAGGCACATAGGTTTTTTTAACTAAGCGTAGCGTAATTATAGCGTAATTATATTTGACTAGCAAAAAGTGCAGACCGCCCGACGCTGAAACAAAGTAATACCTAGGGTTCCTGATAACTATTATAGTAGCCCAAAATTCGACTATGCGGAAACCAAACCTCACTAACGTATCTTAAAAACTGCTTACGTCACGGCGAGTTATTTGGCGGCTATACTGTGAAAGAATAGCTATAGACTTATGGCGTAATATACATTTTAACTCATCTAGGCACGTGTCACTATGTGTGAGTTAAGCTTGTATAGAGACAGTGATTGTGTGTGCGTAACCGGAGATACAGCGATAAGCACACGTCACACAGTGCAAAACTGCATAGTTACTAACTCCTTGTCCTAATTGTCAAGTCGTTCGACGACAAAATTTGTCGTTCGACAATGTGTGCGTGGCATATGTTTGTCGCATGTCAGTGCGTATAGTCAATTAGGACAGCTCCATCGACAGACTGTGTTATAATTTTATCGTGTTGGTTGGTCGGTCGGATACGCAAACAATTATGACAAGTCCTAGTCGTAGTGTCGCACTGCTCACCGAACACAGTGGCTCAATAAACTCGGCGGCATGAAGTTTTCGTATCACGTCGCTCTGTCAAAATTCTCATACGTACTGATCGCGTTATGACGTGCGTCGCGCAAAACAAATGAGGAGCGAACACTGAATTTCGGAGTACCTACTAGATGTGACAGCCAATAATGCACTAAAATGTTCGAAGGTTTCCACCAATCACAATCAATTCCAAAATGTATTTCTGATAAAAAACTGCAATGTTTTAGTATGACTATTCTGAAAATACATTCTGGATTTCGTTCACCGTCTTCCATCTGCCGAAACTCTTTTCAAGGGATTTTAAAACTGATTTTTTTTACAGAAAACATCACTCCAGACACACCAGTTTATCTATTTTCTGGCGTCATTAACGTGATATACGAGTAAAATGCGAAAAGGACAGAGTTAAAGCTTCAAAAATAATTATACTCGTAGTCAGTAGACTTTCAGCGTCTATTTCTATAGCCCGTTGCAGGACTATTCAGACTAGTGTGAGTACGGAAAACAACTATCTCGTAGTTCGAACTCAATATCCTATCCCGGGCGTCATTAACGTGTTCTACGAGTATCATGCGAAAAAAGGAATTAAGGTTCAAATAAAAAATGTACCAAGGGATCTTCCAGCAACTGTAAGTATGTGGTGAAGCCAGGTAAGTGCGTAAGCTCCACTCACGTAGCGAGCTGGCTCCAGAATCACAAGTAGTCGTATCATGCTTAAGAGTGAAATATTTTCATTCAAAACTACCTGTCTTTTGGACGTGAATTGAGTCGAATTGAGCTTGATAAGGGAATTTGTCCTACGGATATGTCATTGTATTATGGGATCGTTTTTGTTGATTGATGTTTCGGTTTACAATTCAATATAGGTGATTGTTGGTAACCTTTTTCATTTTATTTAAGCATAATATTTTAAAAGGGCACAAAATCACAAAAGTATTAATTAGCGTTTGGTGATGGTTATCGTACCTTGACCGGTGAGGTAATTTACCGCCAACACGGCATGAAGGATCATGTTCTTTATGTCTAAAGTTTTGTTTGTGGAGATGTAATTGCTGAAGATACTTTATTTCAAGCGAAAATTTTAGTCCTTATTAGCCTCGGATAGAATTTCTTATCTTCTCGAATTGGATGTTCAAGGGTTGCAGTGACTACTTCTATCCAAGTGAACACCCCTTTTAGAAATATAAAGATGTCTTTTGTCTTGATGACTGCTACATTTTATTGTTCTTAATTAAAAAACGTGGAATCATTTCTCAAACGACTAGTGTTGTGATTACTTTAGGATCTTTCGGTGATTTCGGACGTTGTACTGAATAAAAGATCGGTCCGTTGCGCTCACGAACGAACTAAATTATTGAGCGCTTCTGACCATTCGCAGAGGGAATAAATCGCGGTTGCCTATTTATTGCTTACCTACAAAGGGAGTTGGAAGATTTGTAATTGACTCGTAATTCTACGGTTGGTTTAGTGACGACTGATAGAATTGGAGTCATCTTATGCCGGTATTTCAGTAACCTCTGTGACTCACTACAGGGATGTATCTAAGCAGGTTTAAGTTCATCACGCTACTGCTGGCTATGGCGAATTATTGGACTCAAGTCATAATTAAATAACGTATATTTTTTACGCTTTTAATTCCGGATTAAATGTACGGTCTGTAGAATAAGAAGTCGGGCCCAGTGTTTAAATTTTGTGTAATTAGTGGGTCGGTCAGTAATGTCAGCCAATTAGGACGAGACTTAGCATTATTAGATAACAGTTAGGCATCTGTAGTAGGAGTCATTGAACTCTATGCAATAAATGCAATTTAACCCTGATTGTATCGTAGTATCCAGTCTACTAACGCCATATAACACACATACATCTTTAAACCCCATTTTAAACTCCTGAAGCCTTATTAACACATCAAAAACTTTCCCGTGAAGTAGTTTAGAACTCCACCAGTTAGTCTTCCTTTCAACTTACTAAAAAGTTGCTTTTAAAACCGATGCTAAGCAGAATATAAAGCAAGTCTTTGTGTTTTCTAGGAACATTATAAAATAGTATACCGCAACAGACAGACAGACAGCGTAAGCCAGTGGATTTCAAGCTTTGAAAGGGTGATATTTACTATGATAGCTGGTACCTTTAACGTCACAAATTCTAATATTGTACATGCGTATACTTTTGTACGTACTGTTGTAATGTTTGAAGCTAGACTGCTCTGGGCAATATAATCTAAGTAGGTTAATTTGCACATGATATTAACATTTATGTTCAAATTCTATGTACGAGAAAGCCATTACGGTTGTTGGTATTTGTACCTCCCATATGATTAATATTAGGAATTTAACTCCCATAATTATGATTAATTTTAATTACATTCAAAAGAACACATTCAAAAAACCATTACTTCGTTGCTCACACTGGAAAGCTTTAGGCGTTTCTAGGTTCGTAGGGAAAAAGGACAAAATCATGTACTTTAAAATTAGTTATGAAAATACTTCAAAAAAACGAAGATTAACGCGTACACATTTTTATTTAAATTTATTTTCAGGGTTCGAGTACAAGAGACCATTACACAATATAGAAGAGATTATACCAAGACAAGAGGTTATTCATAGCAACGCATAGTAAATAGGCCACAGCGATTTATTCCCTGAGCCCGCAGTCAGAGTGGCGCGCTCAGTAATTTAGTTGAGCAATTCCATCGACTGAAGTTAACGCATCAATTATTCAGGCGGTGGTCGAAAACGAGTGGCTCTCAGACTTTCAAACACCATTTTACACTGATATAATCCTAATCACACTATAGTTTAGTAAATTTAAAAGTTATTAATTATTATTAATAGTATTAATTTAAAAGTTAACAACGTCGTAACGAATAATGGAGATTGCATAGAGAGAAACTGCTTAAAATAGCAATGAAAAATTCTTCATTTTAAATTTAAATTCTTACATCAGGCACAACAGCTAAACATGAAATGAGGAACTTCACTTTGGATTTTACGAATGCTTTTGACACCATAAATGAATTACTGCCACAGAGGTTTGACCTTTATAACAAACCATAAAAATTAATATTTCAAGAATTCAAAATTTTTATTGAAACCTTTTCCCTCCGATTTACTTCGTAGCAACGCATAGTAAATAGGCCACAACGATTTATTCCGTCCGTCCGCGGTCAGAGGTGGCGCGCTCAGTAATTTAGTTGAGCAATTCCACCGACTGAAGCCAACGCATCTATTATTCAGGCGTTGGTCGAAACTTGTGAGTGCTTCTGAAGTGAATTCTGCTCTTTCTTTTTTATAATCTAAATCTAGCAAACAGTCAATCTAACAACCTTCTGGATAGATGGATGGTAAGTTGTCAAAGTCGGGCGGGAGTAGAGTCTTCAATGCTTGTTCTTGTTAAAAAGGAGTTTTTTTAATTCTTCTAAAGTAATAAAGTAACGAGTACCTTATTTGTAGGGGGAATTTGCAGAATTGCACAGTCAGAGTTTTATATTTTACTGCTGCTTGAAATTTCTATGAAATCTTACAGCCTTACTATACGAGAAAGATTACCTTGCAAAACTGCAAGAGGTAACAAGTTTTCAGAAACAGACGGACTGTTAGTATAGATATAAAAAGAAGAAGAGTTAATGGCTTATGTTTGCTCGCGACTTATTATGTGGTGCAGGGTTAAATAAAAAGAACCTATATTAAAAGGTAAACTTCGAGTATGTGTTCACAAAATTCTTCAAGTCCGTTCAGCTACTTTTTTCCTCATAGATTTTATAGTACAGTGTGACATAAAACCATCACTTACCACGGTGTTGTATTGAACTGTTTTGTGAAAAAATAGTCATGACGTTATAATTTTGTAGGCGAATTTTTTACTTACAACAGTAAAAAAAACATGTCTGGTAAAAAATGTATGTCTACGAAAGAAAACCGTAAGTAGAAAAACGCTCATGTCTCAAGGAAACATAGATTTTTCTTTTCATACTTTTATGGATAGTCCGCTCCTTCATGAATAAATCAACTTTCTTAGCTTGCCGTTGAATTATAGGACATTTTGTATTAATAAACTCGATACAATGAAATGAATTGTTCCCGTGTTTGTGTATACTTTATTGAACAACCAAAATCGTGACCAACCAAATATTGTAATTAATTGAATCAAACACAATGCAAATATTCATTAATTTAACTTTACAGAACAATTACGTTGTCCAAATATCGGTTGTATAATAATATACAAACACTTTAAATTAACATGAATTGCGATGGTTAAGTATTTCCATCAAACTCGGAATGGTCACAAAAATGTTTGGATGCTATTAATTAGGTACCTACTGAAATGTATTGTTTATTTTATTAACAAAAATATTGTTTTAAAAGTGTGTTACTGTGACAATGTATTTCAATATAATAAAGGATGGATACTCTAGACTCGATACTTGTAATCGTAATCTGCAATCAATGCGTTCTCTCTGAAATCTTCAACTATCCAACTAGAATAATGGACACTCTATAACTTGAATTGAACTGGTTACTGCAGCCTATGGAATTTATTGTATCATAAATAAACTGGGCTTTTACATGTCGACAATTAGCCTTTCTCTCTTTTCTTCTCTCCTTCCTTTTTATCTTCTCTCTCCGACTAGATGGACTGATGAACTGTAGAAGACAGCAGAAAAACGTTGGATACAGACGGCCCCGGACTGGATAGGGCAGCGTAGGTGAGAAAGGCCCTTATAGATTAGAAAGAGGCACTTATTGCGGTATTATTGAAAGTGATTTTTCATAGTGACAACTTAACATCATCATCATAGTCTGTAGTGATCACTTAAAATCAGTTACTGCACTGACGTCTACCGTTACTACACTAAACGTCAGTCACTAATGGCACACGTTAACTATACAAATATTTCGACGATGGCGTTTACGCTCGGGGCACAGGTCGTGATCAATACGCTTGTTTGCTACGTATTATCTCCTGCCTTTGAAAAAAAGATAATTGTATTTTAAGGCATGAAAAATGGGGATGTTAAAATAAAACTTCATATACACAACGACCCATTCCTTTATTTAGAAATTTCACAATAAAAGTATTGATTGGATCTTATCCATAAACGGCAATATGCACAGCGAATGTGATCCTTCAGATAACAAAACTTACTCATATATATAACTTATTTTGCACTTAAGTCATACGATTCATACAAATATTTACATGGGCCCTTATTCATTAACAAATAAAACTGGCAATTGTAATGACATCTAACCTATATTGGTTTATATTATTTTTGAACAATGTGTGGGTATCATATACATTTTCTTTAGTATACACTAAGTTTACGTATAAAACATACTCATAGTAATACAAAGTGTTTCCAAGAATTTTAATATCTTTTTACACAAATGGCAACGTACAGCTTTAAAGCAGGAAGTCTGCCCTTTTGACGTCACGTAGCGCTTTGAATCTTTCTAGAAATGTTATCCACATCTGCGTTTCTAAGAAATAAATAACAGGCTTTCCTCATGTGTGAGGGACCAACTATACTTATTCAATCCAATTTACGTTCTGCTGATTTATATGTATGTTAGTTACACGTCAGCTTATTTTTCTCCTAGTTTCAAAATCAGAATGTAGGCAACAAAGGATATTTGTGCGCCGTAATACGAATTGGTTAATGACTAAAAAAATTGAAAGTGTAGTTAGTATGTGTAGTTGTCCCCAAAATATGTGTAGTTAGTCCCCAAATACAACCTCTAACACATAATTTGCAGTCTATCCATTTTTAAGACAAAGGTTACCGACCTTTCGCTGTTTAAAGCAGAACCTTGTTATGAAGGTGTAATAATAATCGCTTTAGATAGAACCTTTGATTGTGATTTAACGTTAAATTGATAAATTATATAAGTTGGACGCAAAAATTTCATTCAGTATTTGAGAAAATAGTTTTAAACATCTTAAAACAAGTTAATGATTTTTATGTCGATTTAAAAGAACCTATTAAATGTAACTTTTATTAAAAAATAATGAAATAGGCCTTGTTAAAATATTAATACGTACAAATTGTTATTTTTAAGATACGAATAAGGGCGAAATCTCATTTTAGATTTACATAATATTGTCCTTTAATTTTAAATCGCGAGCCCGTTATACTTTACGAAAATAAATTAACTAAACTTGATACCCTGTTGTGAAGGGCATCGCCCTTCTTTAATAAACGCGTGACTAAATAATAAGCAAATATTTTTTCATTTTTAAAGGAGGCCCATGTCCAGCAGTGGGCTGAGATGAAGATGATGATGACGGTGATGATATTACAAATAAAGTTTTTAGTTCAGTACTAGGTGAACAATTGTACGATGTAGCATCTGCATAATTGTACACCATCCCATACTAATGACACACGTTAACTATAGGTACGAATACTGTGACGATAGCGATTATACTCGGGGCACAGATTGAAATTGGGTGCGGATGACGAAATTTTACACAAATTTTTGAAAGAGTTTTAAACGTCATTTTTAAAATACATTCACGGTAACAATGTCAAGCAAGGGATTAATAAATAAATTTTAGCGTCCAAAATACCCATTGTTTACGTTCATTGTTGTCAAAAATTCTGTGAAAACGAGCTTCCAAAACCACGGCCAGAAACACTTAAAAATTCACAATCCATTATAAAAAGTATCATACCATCCACAGAGATGGAATAAATAGAGAGAGATATTACGTAGGTATTTTATTAAATTTACAAATATACATATGAAGCAGTTTTGATTATTATTGATTTAAATATATTTTGTTATGTATAATTTATTGCACACTCACCCAAAAGTACCTAAGAAAAGATACTGTAAAAATTTCTTTACTTTTAATGCGCAATCTATCGATAAAAGTGATTCATAGAAATTGTTTTTTCATAAAATGTAAGTAACAGTTATTCAGCTTCATAACATATTTAATGAACTGACAAACCCCGGATCATTAACAGAAGATGTCGTCATAATGATAATATTATAATAGATATAACATTATGACGCCCCGAGTATGAACAATATGGTCAAAGTATTCGAGTAGTTAACGTGTGCCATTAGTTTGGGAACATGACAAGACAGCCTGACATATTATGACAAACTAATGACTGACATTTACCATACGAAAACTTTGATAAGGAAACGAAGATAGTGTTTATGCTCACGGCACAGTTGTCATCTTACAGAACCTTGAAGGCATGCTCCATGCATAGGGACGTGCCCTTTCTGTTCCGCGTTCAGTCTGTATTTTAAACATTGGCTGTTCGAAACTTTATCTCTGACATAATGTAGTCGAAATTACGCTTAAGCTCTCCGCCGAAAAGTTGTTTAATAAATAAAACCTCATCAAAATTTTCATTCTGTCAAGGGTAATGGGACTTTCTTTACGACCCATTTCACGTCTGATAAATTGCCTCAGTTGGTTAATTTTTAATATCTTCGGGCTGTATGTTCAGGGAAAATTAAAAATTCGTCACACGTTGGGTTGTTGTTTGAGAATTAATGACTAATGATGTATAGACTTTTTTGTTATTGACGTTAGCCTAAAGATTAGTTGCAAAAACACATTATTTTTGTGGACTAAATCGTAGTCAAAAATTTTTAATAAAATTAATAAAGTATGGATTTTAAAATACCTAAGATACATACTTAAGCTGGCAACTGATAGCTGTTGTATACTAACACACATGTACAAAAATGTAAGTGTAGAACTAAAATTCAAATAATTGTATAAGCCAAAGTATTTACATCGGTTCTTCGTTGCAGAATATTGTGTGTTCTATAAGAACATATTTATTTCCATGATGTGATAGAATTCACCGAATTCACGCCTAACAGTTGGGCGGCTTAGTGAAAAATGACAAAATGAAATTCACTTTGAAATATGAACAAAAGCAGTTTTTTTAAATAAATATATAAGCTGTCTTCTAGACACATTATATTACTGTTCCAAACCAAATAATATAGTAGAAATAATAAATTATAATAATAAAATTATGAAATTAATTTCGCAATCATTTAACTATTTTAAACAGTAAGTACAAAAGTATTAATTAAGAATAAATTAAATATCAAAATATATTATAAGTCTTGGCCAGGAAAATAAAAATATATTTGTATTCCCCTTTATAATTTTCACATAATTATTAACAAGGTTTAAAGTACCCATTTGCAAGTCCACTGACTACAGAAGATATTATTATGCCTTATCAATAAATTACAAATTATTAAAATAAGTTGTGGTAGATCTATGCAAGAAAACATGGTAAGCGTGATTCAGGCTAGGTATCTGTGGTGCCATCTCTTGAAGAGAAGGCGAAATTAACATTGCTTTACGGGCATTTATTTATATTGTTGTTGGTTTCTCTACTAGTTATGAAATTATTGATGGCTTCGTATTGGCAACATTAAAAAAATCTTTTATTTTCCTGATCAGGCTATATATACAATTACAGATAACAATATTATTTCATCATAAATAATTTGCTTACATTGTTATTTTGAATACATTAAAATATTAAGAACAACGGTTTCGTGTCTCACACACTAAAACATTTTCTGCAATCATTTTCTTCTAGAATAATTACCACAGAATAAATGTTACAATTTTATTATATTACATCATATTCCTTCGGCCAAAATTGCGGTTATTTTGGTGGATTCTCATAAAATTTCAAACATTCCAAATTGATGAAAACGTTTGGCGAAAATGAATAATCGTTCGAATCATCGTTGAATGAATATTCAACAAACCAAAGTATGTATGTTCGAAACAGTAGGTATATGAATTACGTTCTATCAGTGCACCGAACATAACACTATCATCAAAGTATTCGTATAGTTTACATGTTCCATCAGTATGTAAAATGTCAGACAAATTGACATATGACATTTTACAGACTGACGTTTACTGGAATACTTTAACGATAGAGTACACGGTACTGATGTATGAGTTTGAAATATTACTTCAACCCACCAAGTCAAAGCTAAACTAAATTAACGGCTACGTTGCTTAGGCCCGCTAGCTACATACGTCTGTACATTTATAAGGACGCTATACATATATATGCTATATACATTAAATTCTATCATTGGTTTTAAGAAAAATATTTTGGAAAAAATATTATCATTATGAAAATTCATACGTCGATAACTGTACAATTCGTTAACTACGTTATTTTTTGTTATCTTGTTATTCAGTATTATTCTTAAAGTTAGAAATTCGTTCTTTACAACGATTTGGAATGAAAAAGAAACATTTTGCCTATAATAACGCATAGGAAGTTATTTCATTAATAAATATCAAATGTGAACAAGGTAACAACAAGGAACAAATGTGAACATAATAATTATAGTGAACGATCTAAATCAAAACATATTCTTCCCAAATAATGCATAAACATACATAAGTCATGTTTTGTATAAACATGAAAATAAGAGAGCATTGTGAGAAATTATGGTGAAATTCAATAAACATTCGAAAAGTTTTCAGAAGCTTTTAATTTCAGCAAAAGTTTCATCGACTGAAACTCTATCGTCGTGAAGAACGAACTAAAGCCTGGTGTACACGAGAAACAATCTCTTAAAATAAAGAATATGTGCCTAATAAAAAGCAATTACGTTTTGTACAAATTACAAAAAACTTGATCACTGGATCGATTCATCAACAGAGAAAAATCAGAAAATTTTACTTTTATTTCTTACTTGCTTACTTTAATTTCTCATGATTATGGCACCGAGTGACAACAAATAGAATTATTCGTAACATACTTTGGTAATGGCTCTATTAGTTAGAAATTTCAGGAATGTATAGTACAGTCTGTTGTTACCCTGAAGGTCCATTCTTGATATTGGTAAAATAATTTATAAAAGTTTTGGAGAACATCTAAGTTCACTTTGAATGACTCACAGATTTAATAGTTGTGACGTCATTGACAACATCATGAGTTAAGTTTGCTGTGTGTCTGATAAAAATAATTTTAATATTAGCGTAGATTACACAAGACAAGAACACACAATACACATTGCATATACCAGATCTAAACAGAAATTTAAACTTATCATTCAAATCTCTACTCCGCAGGGAATTGAACCGTGGACCTTCCACACAGCGCACCTTCGTCTAAACCTCTACGCCAGTTAGTCGTCAGTTGCTTTACATTTCCAAGAAATCGTTCTAGTATAAACCAGGCTTAACAATATTACGCTTATCGTCACTACACACAAAGCTATATGGTGTAGTTAATTACAATCTAGTGTCAGTTTGCAAGCAGTTCCTGCATGTCGCAGGTCTTAGGTTTCAACTTTGGGTACTATGACTAGACCTAACACATCGCTTAGAAAATCCCAGCACAAACTCCCAAACCTGGAAAAGATAAAAGAAAGGGCGTAATAATAAGAAGTATTCGAGTATACCAATATCAAACTGGTAGATAACATCACTATAGCAATGAGTAAAAACAACGACAAGAGACAAGAACAATAAAAAAGGGATATAACGTATTTTTCAACAACTATTATTGTGCATCTAACCCATTAATGACCCACTGCAGGGTCGGGTCTCCTCTCACAATGTGAAGGATGTAGGGCTTAGTCCACCACGCTGGCCTAATGCGGGCTGGTGGACTTCACAAGCCTTTGAGAACAATTTTTTTGTAAATTCTCAGGTATACAGTTTTCCACTTTTTTCCGATGTTTTCCTTCACCGTTGCAGCAACTGATATTTAACTACATAATAAAAACCGCACGTAACTTTTTTAGAAAGTTGTTGGCCACAAGGGATTCGAATCCGGACCCCTCGAGTAAGAGACCGGACTCTTAGCCACTGGGCTATCATCGCGTTGTATTGTGCATAATAATACGAATATATTTATTAAGTATGAACAGTATGATCACAACTTTGTGTAGTAAAAACATTCCCTTACCATCGTTCAGAAGACAGATATAATTAATTGAGCTAAAGCCGGCAGCAAAAATACAGTAAAAGCGGTGTACATATTCGCTCCTGAAACAAAAATATATTTTTAATTTTTTTTTTTAACTTTTTATTGTACACACACACGTAGAATTGTAGAAACGTAGAACTGGAGAAATCCAGTAGTAAATCCTTAATGATAAATTTCAAAGCCGTAAAAGTATGAAATTATATTAAATCTAAAATAAAACGTACCAGGGCCACACTTTGTCTTAAGTTTCTAAGTTAAAATGCAAGTTGAATTGAAAAAGCTATCAAAGTTTGCTGTAAGTTCAGTAAGTCTTGCAATCTTGCAGTTTTGCTTATGACTTTGGAATCGCAGTGTTAGAACATTCTGGACTAGCGAATAGATAAAGGAAGGTTTTATTTTACGAGCGGTTACATAAAAATTTTGAAGCTAGTATTGAATTTAATATGCGCGATTTTATGCCTGAAAAGTCACCTTCAGCTTTGATACCGATTGTACATTTATGTTCTAACTAGTTAGTACTAGGTAGCTAGGTAACTAGGTAGTTAGTTAGTTAGCATAGTTAAAATGTAACTGGTGTAATGATGTCACTGATTAATAAAGAGTTTTTGATTTTGATTGATTTTTTTTAATACTTAGGAGTTCTTAAGTTACATACTACGAAGAATAGGATTTTTAGGAAATGATTTGTCAAAGAAAAAGCACTTTAACTGGAAAGTTTCATTAATTAGGTGGCCCGTCTGTCTGTTTGCTTGCTCCATTTATAAAAAAAATATTTTTCATAAATGGCACAATTCAAAAAGCACTACATTTAATAGAGTTGTTTGACAAAACATTTTGATTCTAAATCATATTCTAAAAATCACAACTAAATCAATTTCAAAATTCCTCCTGAACTATATTTTATTGCTCAACTCATGACTCGGCTCCCCTTCGACCGGTTGATGAATCGGCAATTAGATCCAAACAGAGATCCGTTGGGCTAAACATTATCCGACGAGCCATCGCCTTGCATTGTTTATCTAAACCGGTGTCGATTTTACTTTTCCAATTAGCGTAGTAATTAAGGAGCCGACAATGCTTCAGTTGAAATTCCACCGCGCTCGCTAGTGTCGAATTTTTCAATTAATTAGGGTGCTTGCTTTTTCAATTCATTAGGGCGTTTGTTTATTTAGATCATTATCTAAACTTGACATTTGAATTATACATATTGTAAAAAGTGCCTGAAGTCTTTTCAATGTCCGAATTCTTCATGTTTGCAAGCTGTTAGTGGTCCAGAGTAGGGTCTCGCCTCTTCTAACAATGAGAAAGATATACTAACCCTTAGCCTTTGCCTTACATGCCTTTTTAGAGAAAATTATTGAGAATTTTCAGACAAGCGGGTTACCTCGCGATGTTTTCCTTAAACGTTTAGACTGGCAAAATTTAATGCATTAAATTTATCCAACATTTCAGTTGGAAGTCTATTGTACGAGTATTAAGACTGTCAAACTGTAGTAATTAAATTTGTATTAAATATAAAATTATGTATTTTTGGAACGAAGTTCTTTATCGCGCGTTTTGAAAGGGGGCTAGACGGAAAAAATTCTTACGAAAAGTTGTCACGACACTTTTTGCTGTCATGACGTAAGTCATGACGTAAATGACAATGACTGAAGTTCATGACTACGTCAGTTACGTCATGAACTTCAGTTACGTCATGACAGCAAAAAGTGTCGTAAATGACATTGTCATTTACGTCATGAACTTCGTTCCTTCCGGGTGTCCCTTGACAACTCTCAAGTTTTTTTTTATGTGTGCATTCTATTCATGCTTTTTTTACGCACGCTTTTTTTTAAACGCAGAATTATAAGGGAAGGTAAAGGAATATGTATTTTACTTTTGGAAATGCTCATTTTGCGAAAGACTCCCTATGAAATTTAGCAATTAGCAATAAAATTTCAGAAAAGTATCGAACGATCTTACGCACAGATTAAAAATTCCTTTTAATCACAAAGCATTAGTAACGTTTCTGCCATTTCATTAATATTTGATGATCCAGCGATGGAATTATCAGGGTTATTTTTTGTTCATTTGGATTATGTCACTCAGCGTTGGAAGGTAAATTTTTTTGATGGAAAATATGATAATGCGATGGCGAGAATTTTTTTGAATTGGTATCAAAAATGTATATCTTCTCTGGTGAGCATGTAGGTATATGATTTGCTCGTACTCAGTATTGATAGGCATTAAAGTTGGGATCAATACGACAAAATTTCTTAATGAATGAAGGTCGTACATTGCTGCGTTTTTTTCTACACGGCTTCAAATCTCAAAAAAAAACTTTACTAAATTATTTGCTCTTGTCTGCCTCTGGGGTTAATACCATTTTGATTTTCTTCATTTTGACAAGGTTTATAAACATCAGCCTTAGAGGCAGACGCGAGTAAATGATATAGTATAGCTCTTTTTTTTACATTTTTAAGGGGCTGTCAATTGACATCGCAGCGCTACCATGGTGGCAGATACGGTCCTTAATATTTCTTATCGTATAATTATCGCTATTAATAAAGTCTGCCACACGAGCCGATCATATAGATTTTTTACTCGCCAGCTCCCTATCTATAGGTTTAATTAAAATTAAAATGCATGACAGTAATTGGCATACTCTTTCAACTGGCTGGAGTTAAGTTATTTATCATTTGGTACACTGAATAAAGACCTAAACACTATTAAAGCGGAATCAACATGAAACTATTCTTTTGTTTTTTTTCAAAATTATTACCTTTTGAGCCAACAGCTGCAGCCAGTTGCATATCCGCCGCGGTCGGCATTTCGGGAGTTGTGCTAATGGGACCTGGCAACAGAATAACAACATTTTTACTCTGGGAAAAAGAAAAAAAGCATAGCAAAAAAGATAACATTACGCATGACACTAATAGTCATACGCACTTAACACTAGAATTTCCAAAGTCTTCGATGTCATAGACATAGTCAGACAAAATATAAAAAATTCTACATTGCAATGTTTGTTACGACAATTTTGAAAGCCAAGACCACGATGACTTTATTTTAATAATATTGTCGGTTTAAAATATACAAAACGTTTTAGTCTCTATCTTTGAAGTAGGTCCTTCGCCGTCACACGCCGGACTTTCATCAAAAGCGGAACGAGCGAGCGCGAAAAGTGTTTGTTCGCACTAATATTATATTTCATAAAAGCTTTTTTACCACAATGGGGTTAACGAAGCACGAAATTATTCAAGAGTACTACCGGCTGCAGGAAATGTTTCATCTCTACCGTACAGTTTAGATAACTGTGCACACAAACTTCCCGCTGATAAAAAGCCTAAATGGCCCCGCAAATTATACGAAGAAATTGTTATTTTCGCGGCTACCTCCACAAAACATATTTTCATGCCCGTTCCCTTTTCAGCTGTTATGACGTTCGTAGACTTATAAAGCAGTTAAATTGCTTGTTTTAAATAAGTAAACAGCTCTCCCCTGTCGTCAGCCTTATCCTAAAGGAATTCGACTTAAAATTTCGCACAGAACAAAAACGATGAAAATTATGTTCACGATTACCTAACAACGATTGCTTCCAGGAAAACGCGATTTCATGCGCACAGTGTTTCCTTTGTTCCTTATTTATTTTCGTAAGGGACTTATAAATATTCATGGGTAAACACAGTGAAATATTTTTGTCATACATTCTGGAAGGGGCGCTTTAAAGTCGCGCCTTTTCAGAGCAGAGTCACTGTAGGATTGTAGGATTTTGAGCTTTTAAAAACAATATTTGAAACTAAAGACAGTCTTTAATATTAACATGAAATATTTATTAGTTTTATCGGTAGCTAGTTCGTAACCGGTTTTATCCTTATAACTAAATTTGTTTAATTTTATCTTTGTTTCAGTGTTTTCTTCTTTAATCTCTTTCGTTCTTCTTCGTTCTTGAATAACTGCACATACATTGAGCACCTATTACATAATTTAATGAACATCAAGTAAGCTTTTGGAACAAGAGTCTATCCGAAAGGTATACGAGAGCACTATAAACCTAAATATTTTGACAAAATGAAAACAAAATGAAAATTTTGAAAACTCCTTTCGACATTAAGACCAAACCGTTAAACCCAGGCGCGTTGCTTAAAATTTAGTGAACCTGACATAATCGCGACAATTACATAGAAAAGGACTTACAGAGACTAAGTTTCAAGGTTCGAACCGTAGGTACATATATAAAGTAGGTTTTATCTTTATTTCAATTAGGATTTAAAAATAAGTTAAACCGAGGCCTTGTCCTAATTGGCTGACATAACCGACCGAGTAACAAACTCGACAGAATTTAAACACAGGGTTCTGTTTGAACTGGCTTAATTGAACATGATGTAGCGGTGATAGCCCAGTGGCTTAGAATTCGACCTCGAATCGAGGGGTCCGGGTTCGAATCCCAGTGGCACGCACCAATGGCTTTGTAAAAAAAGTTATGTGCGCTTTATAAAAAATAAATATCACCTGCTGTTACGGTGAAGGAAAACATCGTGAGGAAACCTGCATGCCTGAGAGTTCAGAAAAAAAAAAAGTTCTCAAAGGCATGTGAAGTCCACCAACCCGCACTGGGCCAGCGTGGTGGACTAAGGCCTACATCCTTCTCATTGTGAGAGGAGACCCGACCCTGTAGTGGGTCATTAATGGGTTACTGACAATTGAACATGATATGCGACAAAATGTATGCAATAATGTTGCCATACGAGCAATTTTTGCGTGTGACTTGGCTTTGTGAGTATGTTACTTTCAGGTGCCTACAGTGTTACAGTTTTGTTGCCAAGATACGAATAAGTTAACCATTAAGCTTATTCGTAGCTTTTCCGTGAGTCTCATGTGTCTGTCTCATACCCATTATTTAACTATTACGTCTACAGTACGAACTGGACAGGCAAAGTGTTAACTTATCGATTGCTTTGCAGTAGATCAAGTAGATGTTGCCTTATCCGTACCCGACGGTACGTTTTTGAAACTAGTCATTAATAAAATAATTAAAATTAACGTCAAGTTACTTAGGTACGGTAATTTCGGTGGTAATTTACAACGACGCCATATCATCTTAGTTGTACAACACATTAAAGATAAGAATCAGGTTATAAGGGCTACAGATTAAGTTAGTCTAACACCACATGAACTTGCGAAGTAATTTTGACCCAGTTCCACATATCTGATCAAGTTAAAACTTAACCCGCATACTCGTAGTAAGAAGAAGGGTCAGGAAGTCGGTCACTTACAAGAAGTTAAACGGCTAAAGGAAGTTTTATCGAGATTATGTTGCTAAGATATTTAATATGGCAATTAAGATAT
Organism: Erynnis tages; assembly: GCA_905147235.1. NCBI lineage: Eukaryota > Metazoa > Arthropoda > Insecta > Lepidoptera > Hesperiidae > Erynnis > Erynnis tages. Next base: position 2,861,610 of record LR990077.1, on the reverse strand, counting down.
CGGTTTGTTATTAATGATCATCGATCAATCAAATTTATTTATTTATGTGTGTATTAGATACAAAATTTAAAAGCATAAGTTGAAACATTTTTACTCCAACAAATTGTATCTTAGATGATGCAGATAAAGTATAACCTTTATTATATTAGTGTCCCTAACCGAAATACAAGAACTGAATTGATAGGACTACAGCTTTCATTTTACTGTTAAATGTTGCATAGCCTACAACAACAATTCAATGATATTCAAAATACCAGGTTATAGTACCTTTCACATGTATTGCTTTTGAAGTTTAAAACATTTTATTAGCATTTACGTTTCGTGGGATTAAACGCGCTCTTTGTTCATCTTAATTCGGATTATTTCGGATTCAGCTGGTGAGCGGGAAAAACAACAAAGAAACTTAATTTTCCATTAAGAATATTAGTTAACTTGTACGCGATCAGATCTCCTTCTGTCAACAATGACTCGCTTGTACTAATGAACTGGACACGCAATTTGATAATTTAAACGTTCTACTGTTATGTAGGCTGTAACTACCTACAGTAGTTTACGGAACACAAAAATAACTATTTACATTCAAATTAACAAGTTAGTCAAAATATTAATTTTTTAAATATTATTCCCGACGTTCGTTTACTTACGTAAGAGCGTGAAGAACTTTGTTCTTTAAATGGGTCCGTCTTTAAATACACACGTTTTTACAATATACCTAGTACCAACACTCAATATTTCATATCTAAAATCAAAAGAGTCTCAAAACTCCAAGCGTAACATTTTGGAATCAACATCATTCTATCTACATTATATCACCTGAGGAACGAGCGTAAATCCAAATATACCAGAGAGAGTCCCCAAGGCGCTGTTACAGATCTCCAAATCTTCGATAATAATTTCCCTACCTGGCTGAAATATGGCCTCTTTCCGTGCAACGTACTCGAGATAAAGCCCCCAAGATTTACTTCGACCTTTCTAGTTTTTATGACATTTCGCCTACTTGGAAATTTTTCTGTTTTCTGAAATTCCATTGTTATAATACCACTATACAGGCTTTGTCCGGGTCGTTTGGCCTGTAAGCTGATATTAAGTATGCCTGTTGGAACACTCCGAGATAATAATAATACAATTGTGGAGTAAGATTTGACTACATTTGAAGTTGAATCTGCGAAAATAAAATAGAATAGTAAGTAAGATACGAGTAGAGTATATCTGAATTTAATTTCAAAAAGGGTTTCAAAAGCCTTTCCTCTTACCAATACTAACAGATGGATTAAATGGTCAACGCAGCCCACGGTCAATATTTATAATTCTCTTCTTGTAGTGGATAAATAGCTATTTATAAAAGCTAGAATGATACGCTCCAAAATATATGTGACCAGCGCCCATATATTGTCAATTAAGTTACATAACCATACTTATTTTACGATATCGAGATGCCTCGTATGTCACAATGGTCGATCTTCTAATTCGAAGATCTTGGAGACCAGAACGCACCTTTTCTGCTGTTATAAATAAAAAAGAATATCATACCTGGATAGTAAATAGCCTCCTTCCGTACCGCGTACTTGGCGAGCGGTATCCGCAAGGTACAGATGAACTCGGCAGGGGTTGGAAGATCAGCGTCTTGCAGCGTCACCGATGCATACGCTGAATATCGCCCGTTCACCAGCTTGAGGTTATGTGACACGCCGTCAAGTCGCCTGTGAATGGAAGTTTATTTTTAAAATAAAAGCAGACTATTTCGCCCAAAGAAGTAGTCATCATTCATTATCATTTCAGTCTTTCGTAGTGCATTGCTGGACCTGGGCTTCCCCTAATCGACACCAATCAACCCGGTTTTAGGACCTTTGAATCCAATGGCTTCGTTGAAAAGAAGTAGTAAAACAAAAAGTTTTGAAACAACTTAAAATACCTATACAGCATAATGATTATAGACGGTCCACACTGCAAAGAGATTAAAGTGGTTAACCAGTTGAAGAAACATGAACTGTAACAGTCACTTGTAAGTTCCCAAGATCGAAAGAAAGATAATTTTACTTAAATTTTAAAGAATCCTGTATCGACGCAAAAATGCCTCAGGCAGGCGACAATTCCATTTGGCAGAAGGCAGATTTCGGCAAAGTAACGCCGTTATACAATAAATTATATAGAAATATGGTTAGATAAAACGTTTGTGTACTTGTATTTCTATTTTATGTAGAAAAGTCACGGATACATTGGATGTGTATTGTGTTTTAGTCTTAATGCTGGTGGTACAATAATGAAAGACACTAAGGCCATGCTCAGTTTGGACGCGTTTTCATATGAATTTAACTCGTGCGTAGACTTCAGTACACGTACAAACAATACCGACAGCGATCCCTACTTACAACTTAGGGTCTGCGCAGACGTACCACAACCACACCACAACCACGTGACAAAATGCAGTCAGTTTATGGTCTCATATGAATAGCACACGTCGGTAAATGTCGGTCGTGTGAATGGAAGTGACAGTTTTCATACTATTTGACACCCGACCACGTGGTGTAGTTGTGGTGTGTTTGCGGTTGTGGTGTGGTTATGGTACGTCTGCGCAGACCCTTAGTCGCGCCGCTGTTTTTTTCTAATCCAGGTCCAGCCATGCTAATAAAATTTCTTGCAGCCGAATGCAGCAAAGCATTACCCCAGAAATATCCAGCAAGTGTCGCACCCCATTTTCCAAAGCCAAAAAGGAAACTATTTCGCGAGCACTTTTTCTGATATCATAGTAACATTAAGAAAGGTATTAAGCGCGAGATTGTTGGCAGGTGCGGCAGGTGGCGAGCGCGACCGGCTTTAATCTCCGAGACTGCTGCCAAGAGCTCTGTGCACTTTTACATTCATCACTTTTTATGGCTTACACCTTCCATGCTGATATAACGTTAGATTCCGCTGCAGTTATGTCACCAATTTTTTAATCTCCCTAATGGCGGGAAGTGCTCATTTTTCTAAGATTTTGCATTCTTCAAGAAATTTCCATTGAATATTATGTGAGGTAGAATTTAATTTGATTTATTAATGAAAATCTTTTCATTCCTTGTCGGTCTGCAGCATTTTACTTTTGAAGACGTTAGAATATTTTCCGAAAAATAACCATCAAACAAACGAAGTCATCGGCTTGCCCTGTTCCAAGCGCTGCTTTATAATCGCTATGAATTCGTTTTCTTGGGGCGTTCCTCCTGCCTTTATGCCTGTTACAGAACCTTAGTCTGATTCTTTAGATTTATAACCTTAGGTTAGTATACAACTTTAATGTCGATGCTCCCCAAAAATTTTCTATAATATAGAAGTAATATAGCAAATTAGCAAACTAGCAGACAGCAGACGTCAAAGCAGACTAAACAGGATTTACGGATTTAGGTTTAAAACAGATCTACCAAAGAAACAAAGAAAGATGTTAATACCTACAATTAGCGAAAACATCCAACCAAATAACCAAAAACGGTACTTAGTGTTAAACTAGTAAGAGTAGTCAATGCCGCAAAGACGGTTTATGTTAAGCAACATAAGAGCCACTTGGCTAAAGAGCTACGCAATAATTACAAGCGTCCCGTGGAGACTCGTTATCCGTTTAATGGATGAGGCCTCGTCAAATTAATGAGAGGCATAATAGTGGTAAGGGAAACAGGAAAAAGATTAGGAAAGAATTGCATGGCCCCTAAGGAGCATTTTGCGGCAGTGGTGACAATTATGGTGAGTTCTTTTGCAATATTAGTTCCTTCTTTCCAACCACGCCTTTGTTCCGTTAGATTTGGGTATTACCGGTTGATTTTAGGTGTTTTGAAGCCTATGAGTATTTCAGGGGTAAGAATGCTTATTGCCAAATACAAATTGTTTTTTTAGACGTAACAATATTAAAGTCGAGAATGCCCACGCATTGCCTTCGGCCATTTTGCATTAGTTGCTTCAGCTCCGATCTCCATGCAATATACATGAAAATGCTTAAAAGTTCACACCGGAATTTAATAATCGTCCTTTTTAATTGGTGGAACTTTTGTGGTAAGCCACCACTTCTGTTCTAATAGGATTGTTCGTAAAGGCAGTTCTTATATTTCGGATAAGAATGAAAGGAAATTACCGTTTTCAATTCAGAAATTTATCGTAGCTACGAATAAATTTACTCCATTATACGTGAACATATTTCTTAGTTCTTTCGTTCTATTTGATAAGTCTCGTCCATAAGCTGAAGTGAGCACTTGACATGAATGTAGTCTGTTAGCTCAATATTTTTAGCATAAAACGAATTCTATGAATTTGGATAGCAAAATGGTAAAAGCTGTAGAAAACAAATTACCCTTACTGAAAAAGTCATTGAAATACTAGATCAAAATGTACGACTTACAAAGCCGTTCAGTATTTCCAGAAATCACATTTAAATCACAAATCCAGATTAACAAACCAGAGCGAGATTCATCAGAACACAACAAAGATCAAAGAGGAAAATTATTGTCTCTAAAAATGTTCTATCCGGCTGTTCTACTTTACTTTGACAACCCACAGGCTTTATGCCTAGGCTCCATTAGGCATACAATCAGGGACCTACGTCAAAGAGTTTTGACATAAACAGATTGAACAGCAAATCTAAATATTTGTGGTACCCGTTTAGCCTTTTGATTCATGTCTGTGAATGTCAATATATTCAATTTAGTGAAGCATTACGTGACAAGTCATGTTTAGATTTCTAAGTTAAACACCTATATTCACGAGTACCTACTTTTGATTACCTTTGATATTTGCAGTCTGATTGTTTAACTGAAACAATAAAGGACCACTACCATCAACAGCAACATTTGATGATCATGGACACTATCGTCAAAGTATTCCTACTGTAAATGTTGGTCATTAGTATGCTCGTCTGACATCTCCCTAATGGCGCATATTAACTATACATATACGTTGACGATACTGTTTATGTTCGGGCTACAGTTTTTCAACGATACGACCCCAATGTCACTTCTGCATGTAACTATGAGAATTGGGTTAGGTTACAGATTCTGTCGAGCAGAGAAAAAGCATTTCAGTTTACAGCCCTTTGAGCTCAGAGCCTTTGAACATGCCCGTACTGAAACATGACTTCGGGCGTTTGTATATGCCGTATATTCTCATCACTAGTAACACACATTGCTGGAATGCTTTCGACTTCACGCAGTGAGGTGTATTGGACTATAAACGCAAAAGAGCATAAAAACCTTTGAGCTAAATACAAGTTTCTCTGCAATGCAGCTCTTATATGCACGAGTCACTTCATTCATACATCACAGCGACCACTTAACCGTGACACCCGCATTCGTTGCTAGCTGCCGCCGTCACGCCCGGGAAGGACTGTTAAGGGGAGTCGGGGAAGATCAAGTTATACTGGACAGCAGCGCAGGGACTTAATTCGAGTTTTGTGTGCGCGATTTAGTGACTTTTTATCCTACTCTGGCAGCTGCGTTAAAGGATTTTTCGTGCTAAATATTTTATTATTAAATAAATAACTGTTAAGCTAATTTCAAGAACAAAATTTAAATGTAACGAATAACCTCTCATAACTTCCGTTTTAATTGTTAAACATACTCGTATATTAACAGCTCTCAATTTCTTTTTCCCATAAATCCCCTTTTGGGGTTCTAAAGAAACATTGCTTGCTCCTATTTAAATTTTATGAAAACTTTGTGTTTGAGTTCACCAATTTCCGAGCTTTCTGTTAGTCAGTCGGTTAGCGGTTTTTAAAATATATTTTTTTTATAAAAAGGAAACAGCACCAAGCGTGTTCCACTGGTTGAAATTAGACCAAAATAATAGATATAGTCGGTGTCGGAAACCAAAACGGATTTTGGCGGGGTATCGGTCGCATTTGGAAAGTGATAACGGAACATGTTTGGCGAACCAGGAAATGGTCTCGGTATATTTTTGCGGAAAATATTTTTGGAGGTCGGCGTAATGGCGCGATGTGTTTGCGAGGATTTTGTAGTTTTGTAAGCGGAGGTTGAATTTATTTTCGGGCGAGCCTGTTGTTGAAATCAGTTTGGGAAGTCGGCCCGATGTGAGTGTGCCTGATTGGTGACTTTTAACAGATTATTGTGGATATTTTTTGGTAGAAAAACCTTTTTGTGAAGGTCAGAAATGAATGAAATGAAATGAATTTAAGGGACGTCTAGGGCAGTAGTTAATCTAACTATCTGCAACTTAGGCATGTAGGTATGTCTGCATTTCGATGCTTCAGAGCAGAGTCCCGCTGTTTGGGGAAATCGCAAGTGAACAAAAGAGTTGGAAAATTGCAGGCGCAGTCGACGTTTGGGCGAGATTGGATCGGATGGATGGAATTTGAATTACATAGGCGTTTCAATGTTGATCATTGCAGTGGCACAGGTAGCATTACAAAACAATAGGTGGCCGGCACAGGCCACCCTCCGACCAGGTGAACTGACGACCTGAAGAAGACAGCGGGACCGTTTCAAAGGCGGAGTGGCGTCAATTAGGGAAGGCCCATGTCCAGCAGAGGACTACAAAGGGCTGAAAGAAAGGAAGGAGGTGGTGATATGTGCCATTTAAAATATACGTCACAGGTTGTAGTCGCCAACCTAGCGCCTTTAATTTTCATCATAAGGAAATATCTCAAGCCATACCCTTTATGTGGAACGGATTCAAAGCAGTGAAAAAAAGTTGGAGCAAAATAAATAAACAAATATAGTATTTACCACGATACCTTATTCACTACAGAGTCTCAATTTTCATGAAGTATCTCATTACTTGTACCAAGAAACGACATTCTCTCGGCATTCTCTAATAAAATAAGTCGTCTAGTTAACTGAATACACTCGTATGTCTTCAGTTGATTAGAATGGTTGCTACATCGTCACATTCAAAAGATTTTTACCTTTTATTACGTTTATTTAATATGCCACCAGGTACGTTTCCCTTATACCTTTTATCTCGTGATTTTATTATCGTTTGAAGCCAGAACGTTTTTCTTTCGGGATTATGTAGGTAGGCCTATCTTCTTGTCCCGTATGATTGTCATCTTGATTTAGGTACTAAAAGCGTCTGTAGTTCCCAAGGGCCCGTGTAATTAATTCTTCGTTTAGGTTTTGGTAACGTTTCATGGAGTTTGTATTAGTTCTTCAAAAATGGCGTGAATATAGGTTTCCATGCATAACTGACAACGCTATATAAACTTCTTTTGTTTTGCGCGAGTCAATAGGCGAAGATGACTACTTACCATCAGGTAGTACAAATGTACATATGTCTACCTTTTCTATGTTTTGTCCCATTAGAAAAAAGTTCGTATTATGCGAAGGTTATACGGGTAATTTAATGAGATGAACCTTTGAAGTGTTCAAGGCACCTTCGGTCTTCATATGCAGACCACTGGGAAGGTACCATCCATAGTTAAAGTTCTTCAAACATCTTTCCCCCCATTCATTAATTAGAACATTCTTATATTCTAATTGATCTTAAGCAAGGCTGATATTATTAAAAATACCTCCGATGCCATTATAAACTCATTAGGCAGCTGAAATTTGGAAGGCAAATTGCGCTCACTTTTTATGGATAAGTGGACGTCATTGACATTTTCACTCGTGAAATATTGATTTTTAAAAGGGCCAGTAGGGAACTATGCCTATTATGCCTTTATGTAGGTTTACGTCGAACTTGTTCTAATGGATCAGTACTGAACACTATGAATTATGGAGATTTGTGGTAAGGACCATGAAGAATTAGAGTCATTTCAGTTACATAGCCTAGGCAACGGAGAGTTATGAGGAAGGCTGTGGTAGCAATTAGCTAATATTTATCATCAGGTTCAAGTTACGCCCTCGACTCGGCTTTGTTCCCGTCGTCGGTGGTAACATGGAGTCGGTTGTAACATAACGCGTGGTCGCGTCACGTGGTCTTCATCCTAGAAGCTTTCGCTTCGCTTACTAGGTACTCGGTTAGTAATTTTGGGCAATATACGATATTTTATATAAAAATAGACCAAGCAAACAGGCAGACGAGCTACCAGATGGTAAAATGGTTGGTGTTGCCCAGGTAATAACTAATGGGCAACACCAGTTAGTTGTCGGGTTTAAAGGAGAGTTCTTTTACGTCCTTTTTGAAGAACCTCATGTCATAGGCCTGCAGAGTTTTTCGTTTCGGACACCTGTTTTATGACCACTAATCTGGTTGGCTACCCTCTTTCTCTGTACCAGTACTGAGCACAATTGAACAAAGCACACGAGACAATGCACATTTGAATATCTACCAGAAGCAGACATACTCGTAACAAAATACTTACTTCTCAGGCGTAGCGAGCGTGAGGTTTGGCGCCGGGAACGCACCGTCCGCAGCGCAGATGACATTTACAGTGTCATCGTCAGTCTTGTTCTGTATCAGCCTGAAGTTCGTCTCTGGCACTGAAACAAAATGGGCCGATAAGCAATATGGTCAGTTTACGAAAAAGTGAACCTTAAGAAACAAAAGCTTGCAAGTTTTATAGGTGGTAGAGATATAGTAGCTTGCCCTATCGGTACCTCACCGAATGTTCTTCTTTCATGTTTCATGTTTCGGTTGGCGAGGCGTGGTTGCCGAGTAACTTCATTCGAGGCGAACGTCTCAGTCCTCATGAGTAGCAACGCATTCACGTATGACCTCAGATAAGACTTCTACCATATTCGAGATTCTACCATACTGGACGTTGGTGAACATGCGCTGCAGTAACCACTTAACATCAGGTGACCTGGATGCCTGTTTGTTATTCGTATACTATAAAAGAAATTGTTTGATCCCTGGAATCGAAGTTAAGAAAACACATCGTAAGTAACTAAACTAAAAATTGACAATGTTTTGAGAAATTATTGTTAGTGTCTTGAAAAAGCGTAGTCAATACATCTGACGCCGAATAAATCTTGTAGAAACGAAAGTTAGGGCGCAACTTTCAAATGTTTTATTTTTGGGAAATTGGAGCATGCAACGGTACGGTTACGTAAGGAACAATTCGTCTCATGTGCTTCGGTCTACATTCGAACCGCGTTCCATACGTAGGTAAACACCTCATCCATTAAGTCACACTACTTGAATATTACAAGAAAGAACAAAGGCTTGTTCCACTTTCAACAAAAGTTTCTTTTCAGCCATTTTTTTCACCTTTCTTCGAGACAAAAGCGGGAACGTTATGCCATAGGCTCGAAACAAAAAAGACATCGTCGAAAAATATTACAAGAATCGATCAACCAATCAATTTCGCTGGCTTTACAATCTAAAAGACGTTTGAATCGCAAAGAATTGATGCCTAAGTAAGAGGAAAATGAAAATTAAATTGTATTTTTAATGAAACGGCTGTAGAATTATTACTATCACGAGGGTTGCTCGGAAGATGTTTACTAGCGCCAGAACTTTCGTGAAACAGATCCACTGCGGGGTCGGGTCTCCTCTCACAAGAGAAGGCTATACGCCCTAGTCCACCACGCTGGTCTATTGCGTGTTGGATTTTATATCCATTTGATAGCATTTTGGTGAACTCTCAATCTTGTAGATATTTCTCACAATGTTTTCCTTCACCGTTACAGTACTGTACCGTACTGTACAGGTGACATTTTGGTTAACACATACCTAACTGAGAAATGTCATTGATATGTGCCACCGGGTTTCAAACCAGGAAGAGATCCTGGTTTGAAACCCGGTGGGCATACTGGCTATGTCTCAGTGCAGTTTATAGGGGTGATGTACGAATGGATGGATGTTTTATTTCGCAATTTATGACATCAAATAATTCAATACAATTTTTGACATCATAATTTAATAAAAGGACGATGACATAATAATAAAGTGCGTATAAATTATGCATGTAAATAAAAGCATGTAGATAGAGTTACTGACACGTGACACGTTTTTCATAATTATCATTTTACCAAAAACAGTGGAATACGGGAATACGATACCCACATGACAGTTGCGCGAAATAGGTTAGTTACATTGATCTATAGGCATCTAACTAACAAACTATACTGGTATATTGGTAGGTGAGCCATAGTGAATTGTCAGAAGTCCAGGGAACATGTTCTTCTTGTGTTTCGGTTGAAAAAGTGTGGTTGGTTATTTAATGCGAACTATTAAGTCCCCATGAGTGTTGCTAAAATATTTGAGGATGTATGTTAGTGTCCATGGGTTGTAATGCGATTTATATACTTAGGTACATAAGTTATGAGAAAGTTTTGAAATGGCCCAATTTTAAGGCGGGATGTTAAAAATTGTTCTGATTAGTTTTCAGAAGCAAATATTCCCGAGGCTGGTTACACGCTTACAAGCAAGAACAAAAGCCCCATTTTCCATGAAAGTATCTTTTCACCGCCATTTTTCACCTTTCTCCGACACAATGGGCCGCGTTATACCAACAACGCCATATCGGTCAATTAACGTGCTCGAGTTTGGATATTATGAATACTTTTACAGCAAGAAAAAAGTGTAATATAATAGCTATTAGCTAGATGAACTTGTTAAGTCGAGTATTAAGATGATGATTTTTATATAGCAAAACCAGCACAGATAAAAGATAATAAGTGTAAGTGTACTGGAACAATAGGCAAGACTAGTTTAAGACAAGGAGCGCTACTAGTTTTAATGAACGAAAACGCAATTTTTATGAAAATCATCAATGGTGACGTCTTAATTAAGTAAGTCAATTGACTGCTTTGTTGGTTTCATTCTGATTTCAACAAGCCTCATGACACCCGAAATAGAGGGAATAGTGTGGGGTTGTGATTTGAAGCTTTTTTCTGCCCTAACTTCTGAAATGCTAGTAACCTGAAATTGCGTATTAAAATAAAAATTATGACTAAATTATAGCTTTTTACAAAACTACTGAAATTTTAATCCTTTCCTTTAAAAAATGAAATACTAAATACTAGGTAAAATTCCACGACTGCAAAGTTAAATACTGCTCCGCATAAATTCGCATACGACTTCGTATAAATCAAGTGAATTTACACAAGAATTATGCAAGCCAGTATTTAACTAATTTAATCATAGTAAAAGCAGCGGGTTATTAAAGTGATTACTTCACGAAGCTTTTCGCGACATAAATTGATTAAATTTTACCTTATACGTAACCCAGAATTAAATTTTGTAGTACCATAAGTATAATTTATCTGTGCGGCGACTTAGAATTTTTAATCTGTAATAGGATTAAAGTATTTTCCATTGCGGTCTGAAGTAATTGTAATATAATTGAAACGGAAGGGGTTAAGTTGATTTGGCTTCTATGTTCTATTATTTTTATCATTAAAAAGCCTCGAAGTAATTGTACAGCCCAATTTTTTTTACGTATGCGGATGACGTAGGTACTGTAAGAAGAAGGCTGTAGATTGACCTGTGGGACTTATTGGCAAGACGTGGTACGAGTATGATGACCTACTAACTGTATGAGGAATCGCTTCTTTAAAGAAAGTAATGCGTCGTCTTGGTGGTTAATTGATAACCCTATTAAGAAATATGCTGTAAAATAATACAAAGCAATAGAGCTCTGTTGTTAAACAATGTTTGAATGAAAACAATATTTGATTGATTTAATTTGAAAATTAAGAAACAATATTATCTCACACAAAAGAAAGTCGAGAGCCGTGTTAGAAGAAGGTGTGACGGCATAAGAGAGCGTAACGCCACAATAAAGCGTCATGTCATTCGCAGTCACGGTAGACGCGTCGTTTTCCGCCAAGGCACGCCAATTTTCGCATCAATAAAACTTCTATGTTAAAAATAAAATCCCAGCAAATTCCGCACAAATTCCAACCAGCTACACGAGCGAGTAGTATCGAAACATCTATCAACATTATTCTCGTCACAATAATAGCGGCGTCCTATTAAAGCCGTCGTCACTTCCTTCAGCGATATTACTTTTTCCATAAAAATACGAACATAAATCTGGGAACTGTCAAAAAGTTCTGCGTAGCTGGCACCGTACCTGCTCGGATTGTACCTGCTCCTAGGTATAACGACGAGGTACCGTACCTATACTATATCTACTTTTCTGTATTGCAGGCTGTGAGGGAGCCCGCTCACTTTACGGAAGGCGACATTTTTTTAATTATGATTTTCTTTAATTTTATCGATACAATAATATTGGCAAAACAAAAGCGGGTTTGTCACTTAATCACGAGTAATCTACCGAACGTTTGGCATGGTGGTGGTTAACGCAAACTCGTAGAGGTAAGATAATACAACAAGAAGACTGCTGGGAGTTTCTTTTACCCGCTTTTTTTCTTTTGGTCTACGATAGTTTGAAAGACACTGAAAGCAGATATGCCATATTATTATCTATTGTATCATGTGTGACGTTCATGAAGAGAATGATTACAAGAATTTGGATATTAGGCACATACTAACATCTGCGTCCCAGAAAGTGATGAAGATAGATGTAAAGTCACACTAGGGTAAGTTCGTAGTGATATCAAGATCAAGAGCTTAAATATTTTGACAAAAAGACTTCTTCCACCTGAAAACTTTGATAGCGTGATTCAAAACACCCGTGGCGCCATCTCTTGACAGTAGCGGAAGCTGTCACAAATTACACACCAATATTCAATTAAAATTTGAATAAAACTAAAAAAAAAGAAAAAACTTCCCATGTGAGTTAGACAGTTCAAAGTCACAGTAAAGTTATTGTTTCGATATTTATGTCCTACCATACAATAAATCAGTCTGATTCCAGTAAAATTGGCGGACGCCTTTTAACCTTGTTAACTTTACTTCGCATTTTTCAAGAAATCTTTTCCAGTAGTTTTATAGAACGAAAATATCTTAGAAACAAAGGATTTCGTGAAACGCTATTATTTTTAACAACCTCCGAATTAAATTTAAGATTTATGTCACGTGGTCTTCTGCCATAGGTACTTACGTACCTACTGAATTATTCACATTTTCATTTAATTCTACTACTAAATTAAATGTGAAAGTTTGTGAGGATGTATGGATGGATGGATGTTTGTTACGCTTTATGCAAAAGCGGCTAAATAGATTTGGATAAAATTTGGTTTGCACATAGTTTTTAAACTGGATTAACGTAATTATAGTCATATGATCGAGCTGGATTCGCTGCAGCCGACGGACAGTACCAAATCTTGAAACAACACCGTGACTGAATTAAACCTGAGATTACAAGAGGATGTGTTGGTACTTTACAGAACTGAAGAAGTACCTAAATAAATAACGCCTAACAATCATAACCTTACACTAGGATTTCCCGTGTCGAGGGTGCTAAAGACACGCATACATCCAGACCAGAAACCAAAATTTAAATGTTTGCTCTGCTTGAAATCGAAGCAAGGATCCTCCGCGCAACGCACTAGCACCTTAACATCTGTGCAGTAGGTACATCAGATGCTTCATAAGACGGTTTATTTCGAAACCTGAAGAACATGCTGAATAGAAGGGTTGTGAGCAATCTGTAAAAGCACTGTTTAATAAAAACTGCACGGAAACGTTTAAACGCTCAATAGCAGCTATAAATTTCTGTGAGTTTTCACATAATTTTTTGTTCAAATAAACTCAACACTTTGTATTGACGAAATGAAATTTTATTTCAAACCGATTCATTCAGGGAAAGGTCTCGCGGCGATCGATGGCATTAAATCACGTTGATTACGGCCACTACAGTACTATTCATAGCTCACTTGTACATTAACGGTACTTATTTATGGCTTTGGGGGCGGCCAATGTGTTTATTGGTTTGAAAACAGATACTTTATTACCTTTAGTTAGATAGAAATACACTAAAATCTGCAAAACGATAAAGATAACAGGTATATTATGTCCTAAGTTTATGTCATACTTGGCTACTCGTGGTGCCGATGTAGACCATCTGATTTTACGGACTTAAATTGAGAATAAGTCCTATCTGAGGTTGTATGCGGTTGCTTTGGTACTCATGAGGACCAAGAAATTTGCCTCGAATTAAGTATCTCCGGCAACCTCTCCAGCCGAAACACAAGACATTAAGAATTAAGAACATGCTATTTTTCGATGCAGATAATGAGACAAGACAATAGAAGCTCAATCGCTATACATCTTTGCAATGTTGTGATCGTGGTATGCTTGAGGTGAAAAATTGTGTCCTCTGACCACGCCGCCTCCTTGAAGAATTTCTATACCATTAGGAAGTGGATATCTATATAGGTAACAATGACCACCTAGCAAGAGCGCAGTCTGAATCATTTGGCACTTATTTACCTTAAAGAAAGATGATCACAATAATGATAAGACACAGAGCTCAATCGCTGTAGGTACATCTTTGTATTGTAATGACTAACCCATTATTGACCCACTACAGGGTCGGTTCTCCTCTTACACACAAGCAACTAACTGACAAAGTTACAGCAAGTGATATTTAATTTTATAAACCGCACATAACTGGGATTCGAACTCGGACCCTTCGAGTACGAGGTCGGATTCTTAGACACTGAGCTATCACCAATTAATGAATCTCCTGCGTTATCCTGAATATCTTAACAAGGCGCCGTTGTGGTCGATATCCGAAAATAGAGTCCTGATCGCACCGCTTAATTGACAACTCTACGGAAGCGCGGTTCCGGCTTCACCGGAAATGTATGACATTTCTCGTGGGAAGGTTTGCCGCTAATAGCCCAAGAGCTGGTAGATATTGGTTCGAGAAGTTTTTGAGGCATCGTAAAATTATGTTGAATCATGACAATCAATCATTATTTAATTTTGAAATATCTTAACACCAAATGCCTTATTTAGTTTAGAACCTCGCTAGACGTCTCCAAAATTATTTAAAAAGAAATCTATTCAACATTCGGCGTATTGTTAAAGCGCGAAACTACATCCATTTTAAGATTATTCTGCGCAGGGATCTCGTGTCCTGAAAGAGTATTGAACTGATTGTGAATTACCTTTTTGACGTCTATCCATCCGACTTAAGTCGTTTGGAGCCATGCTTTGAAGGTAGGATGGTTGTCACTAATAATTAATTAATGCCATATGGCGCGCTGAGATGTCTGTCAATTGTCTGTCAACAATGACATCCCTTAGCTGATAGGATACGGTTTAATTTCATTATCATTACAGATGAACATTGAAGCGAGTTAGTACTATAAAACTAAGAGTTAGAAGTTAGAGGTACTCAAAGTGCGGGCAACCTAACATTAAATAGTTAGTGCATGAACCTCAACTCTCACCTTGTAACAAGATGGAAGCACTGTCTGAGGTAGGTGTACAGCACTGCTTTACATTTCACAGTATTTTGGATATGTAGATCTCATCTACAATACATTTGTGTAGAGTTGAGTCTGATAATTCAAAGGTATAGGCTTTAGTCCACCACGTTGGCCAATTATACCTCATATAACTAAGAGGATATTGTAAACAACTTTCAGGCATGCAGGTTTTCTCAAGCTGTTTCCCTTCACCAAAAGTAGGTAATTGATTCAATGATTTAACCCGAATCGTTCAAGTAGAAGACTGAATTCTTAGCTTTTACTATTTACAAAAGTCAAAATGAAAAATTATTCACGAATTCGTTTATTTCGTCGATTATTATGTAACTTACACACAGAATACGGATCAAACAACTAAAGTGCTCTTAATGGTTCACCTACAGGTTATTTACTACTCAAAGATCTAAAAGCTGTAATAATTTCCAAGAAAGCCTTATTCTAAGTAACTATATTTGCTTATTTGTGTCTTCTTGTAGTCTACGAGAGAATTTCGCACTTTGTAAAGCTGGTTTAATTTGGAATTAGAATTTGTTTACCAGTATCAGACTTGTGATCTTAGTTTAGTTGATATTTTGTTTTATTGTAACGGATTTTAATATTTAAAAGCCAATTACGGGGATGTGCTTTGAGCCTTTTCGAGGTCTGTTTATGTGTAAGATTTTATCGAAAACTATACAATACTTTTTGCGTAATGAAGATAAATATCTGCAAAACTCCACAGCAAATCATTTGATATACATTATTTGTTGTGTTTCAATTAGGGAATAGGCCTACTAATACTAAGTCTAAACATTTATAAACAACCTTACGCAAAATAATACATAACTAATATATTAATAATATTTATTATGTATTCTAGAGTAATTAAACCTTAATTCTGTCAGCCCTTGCGTCCACTCAACCGCGATGGTTCTCAATAATCAGTGATCGATTCACTTCAGATATTGCCAAAACTGAAGCGAGATCCAATTTCTCTTCCAATAAAGTGAATTTTCTTTTATCCAGAAAACATCTTATATTGGCCTTCATAAAATTCCTTTTCGGTCAAATCGATATTATACTTGATTGGATTGTAAGCGCTCTTTCCTTGTTATGATGATGGGCCTTCTACTTGCCGAGGAAGCCTTACGACTGTTTTAGGCATAAAAAGAGATGTGGCGGATAGCAGATGCTGGTATGAATAAAAGTTGCTTATTTCTACAAAAAATACCGGGATGGCGCAAGGGGAAATCGATACCGACAGTTGTGGTTCCTCTTCCTTAAGTTTTTTTTGGATAAAGTCCTCGACGAAGCGTATGCCACGACGACGGAGCGATTAATATGATCTTTTTTCCACAAGTTTGAGATGCTTCGGAAGTCTTACTTCCTGGAGGAAGAATGTTTTTGGTAGGTTTGTTAAAACATTGCAGTTGTCGACTTTTATGTTAATGGGACATATTTTTTTGTATAAAATAATAAGTTCGCTTTCTTATGACATCTTGGTTTAGAGATGAAGATATTTTTAGACTTTTTCTAGTTATGGATGACGGCTAGCTTTTCCCACCTTATGTGTCTTATTTTCAATGTCTTTGAACTTGAGATCAATGCCCAATATTAAGCGTAGTCCGAGCGGATTTTTAATAGTGGCTACTAATTGAAGTTCCTCTGTATCTATTCATTTATTTCGTCCTTAATTCTGCTACAATGAACCTTAAGGCTTACGTGTTATTAAATATTTTATTGTAGGTAATTTAGTAAAGTAAAAGCGGTGATAGCCCAGTGGCTTAGAATTCGACCTCGAATCGAGGGGTCCGGGTTCGAATCCCAGTGGCACGCACCAATGACGTTGTAAAAAAAGTTATGTGCGCTTTATAAAATTAAATATCACCTGCTGTTACGGTGAAGGAAAACATCGTGAGGAAACCTGCATGCCTGAGAGTTCACAAAAAAAAAAGTTCTCAAAGGTATGTGAAGTCCACCAACCCGCAGTAGGCCAGCGTGGTGGACTAAGGCCTACATCCCTCTCATTACGAGAAGGAGACCCGACCCTGTAGTGGGTCATTAATGGGTTACTGGCAATTTAGTAATTTAGACTTAGCTCAAAAAATGGCCTCTTGCATTAATTCCCTAGAATCTGAAAATTTGCAATTATTCACGGTATCTAGATCGGACTAAATTGTAAATTTGGCCAGTTGTAGATGCTACTAATGCAAATACATTCAAGACACGGATTCCCTCTTATACCTTGTCCCACACAGCTTTGCAGACGACGGTAACATGTCATGTGGGAAGTAAACACTTTACGAGAAGCCAGCGGGATATGAAATTCGGCTTTTTGTTACTACATCTCGCTTGCTTTGCTTAATTGTTCGCATACAATTGTTTGCATTTTATGGGATTATATTTGCTTGTATTTGCTTCATTTGTCAGCAATACTTTTTTTATTTCAAAGTTTCTCTGCTTGATACGATGTTAATATCCGTCGGATACATTTATACGGGTTTGGTAAGAAACATTTCAGGAACATTCCTTACATTTTTATTTCTATCCATAAAATGCTTATTTCACTTACCAAAGACGATCATCGGCTTCGTTCTCGAGTCCTCCTCCATGAAGGTAGAGACGACACATGTGTAGTCACCAGATATGTCGGTGTTTGGCTTCACTATACGCAGCGCCCTGTGCATTTTCAAGGGCTCGTTCGTAGCTCGGTACGTTAGGTCCACTCTCCCCCTCAGAATACCCATGTCCTGGGGCTTCTGAGTCGGGATCCACTGGTACACAGGCCGGGACTTGTTCTTGAAAAACCATTTCACCACCAGTCCGGCTGTGTTGTTACTGAGCGTGTATTCACAGTCTAAAATCACTGAGTCCTGCACTCCGTATTGGATTATTTCTGGTACCACTAGTTTAACTATTTTTACAGCTTGCGTTTCTGGAACAAAAGAAAACGTTACTATTAGAATAATTTGTAAAATGTTGCTATTAGAATTTTTAGATGGAATAGACATAGTAGCTCGACCGCTTCACTGCGAGCCTCTTAATCCAGGATAAAGTATGGTCCTCCTGTCTTGTTTCGATTGTGAAGGTATGGTTGCTGGACATACTTTAATTGAGGCCTTAAGAGTAGCAAAGCACCCACAGTCCCGCATACAACCCGAGATTGGATTTCTTCTCGTTTCGTGGTTGGAAGTGCGTATCAAGAGGGTGGAGTAAGACAAATCCAATTAACTAGTATAATTATGAGTAATCGTGCGGTCAGTACCCTATTGGATAAGATATTTCAGTATTTTAATTTTAATGAAGAACTTCGAATTTGGATCGGTTGGGCACATTCAGCTGTCAGATGTTATTATCAATAGACGTCAGTCGTTAATCCTTGTCGGGGTGAGTGGGCGGTTTTAATCCCTTCGCCACTGACGGACACAAAGCCTTACCTATAAACCAAATATATTCAACAAACGCCATAGACGAATGTTATGAAGAATGTAGTGAAAGTAATAATAAGAGAACCATAATTATAAATCAGTGACACATAGAAAGATTCTGTTATATAAATTTTACGGTGTTAATCCATAGTAAATCCTAAACTTAATTTTTAAATTCGGCTCAATGTAGATACATTAACACACAAAAACATTTTCAAAAAAGTTAAACAGATATAATGCGATACATTAATAAAGACTGTTAGTAACGCCAGCGTTCGATTTTATTATCCTTTTTGGGTTAACTCGATCCATAAACAACCGTTTGTTTTTTTGGAAGTGACTGACTGACATTGAGTGACCGGAGGAGCGAACGAACCCCTACGCTGCCCCGGTTCACCCGGACGTAAAAAAGAAATGAGAATTTTCATATGAAAGTAAGAGAATATGAAAAGAATATTATTTGATTGAATTGATTTGTTATCGGTTAAGCTACAGCGGGGTGGCCTAATGATTACGAATTCGGCTTTTTACTCGAGGGGTCCGGGTACAAATAAATGAGTTTCTCAAAAAGTTATAACATGTCTTAAAATTAACTACAACTTATTGTAACGGTGAAGAAAAACATCGGGAGGAAACCTGCATAGTTGTTCATGAATGCAGAATGTTCATAAAATAATGTTCTCAAAGGCATGTGTAGTTCAGCAACCGTGGTTACGCCAACGTGGTGGACTAAGGCCTACATCCTTCTCATAGTAAGAGGATACCCGATCCTGCAGTGGGTCATAAATGGGTAACAGACAGAAATATATAACGAGACAATGCATAAAATTCCTGAAATCTATTACTAACTATACCTACACGTTATTATTCATTGATTTGTAACCCGAGCCCAAACTTTCGCGTCCATTACTTCTTGCGATTTCAATACTTTACAACACTTGATATTGACTTTGATAATATTTTGGGCTGATTCTAAGGAAACTTTCTTGAAACTTCAGTTGAAATAACAACAAGAATATCGCGTATTATTTCAAAAGCCTTCCAAATTAGAACAAGTAATGATTGAAATAGCGAACTAAAAATTCTATATCTGGGCTTTTCGGAACTAGGTTTATATGTAGCTAGGTACTTAACATATCTACCAGTATAGGTATATATAAAATATTAATAAATCGAAGTAAAAAATACACTTGAACGTCATTTCTTTAAAAAATCTCTATCTTTCCATCTTTGCTTATAAATTTCTTTCTAATTCGATATCTTTCTTTCAATATCAAAATCAATTACACTTAAATCGCTTTTAATTATCACTACCATTTGTTTGCAAAAGCTCTTAAATAAATTTATTTGCTAACATCCACCGGCGTTCCAATTTCCAGTCTTGAGGAGACGTATCACAGTATCCGCATCTCGTATAGCGCTGCTGCTTGAACAAATGCCAAACTTATCTCTCATCTAAATGGTCCTCAGTACTACTTCCGAAGTTTAATGGCGAAAGCTTTTCTCAAACTAATCTCTTACAATCTAATAAAAATAATAATAATATCAAAGGATATGGACTATTAAAAGATAGTGATCAGATAGACTGTTTACCTTTTTATGTCCCACTGGAATCAGAACTCTACCAATTATAAGAGGAGGCCTGGAGTATACTCCACCACGCTGTTCCAATGCGAATTGGTGGAAAAACGGGCTAGTGGCCAACCAAAGTTGGATGACGTAGAGGGCCCCCGAAACGGTTGAACGACTGTTATCTTTTCGACAACAACAGGGACAACCGGCTTAACGTGCCAAGAACGAAATCGCGCACGTTATTCGCCACACACTGATGGTGTCCAAATTGAAGAGTTTGGAAAACAAGCATGTAGTCTACATAATCCTGTTTGATGACGTAGTGAGTGGGGTGCGGGTGTCAGTACCCATTAATGACCCACTACAGGGTCGGGTCTCCTCTCACAATGAGAAGGATGTAGGGGTGCGGGCACGGTACCTTAATTCTTGATGTTGATGAGGAGAGGTCCATGTCTTGTCCTATACATATAACGAAGAAGAAAGAAGAAGGAATCTTACCTTTATCTTAGCAGAAAAACTCTGGTAGCAAAAGAACATCAATTCGAAGCTAAGCGATAATGGTTGCTTGTCCTTTTCTATTCTTATTATTTGCGTCCAGCAGTGGGAAACAGATTTAAGCCGGTAGCAAAGTCTATTAATGGTATAACTAAATGAACCAATTTGTCAAACACAATTATGTACTGTCTATTCCCATTTTCGTGACAAATTTACTTAATAAGCATGACAAATATACTCTGTCTTGCGAAATTCCAGCATTATTTACTAGGAACATCAGTTATCGCCTTAGACCTCATTTAGTAAGGGAACGTTTAGTGTAATCTCTACCTACATATATGAATATGGAGAACGTTACTGACTCAATCATCAACCTCGCCTAGACACTCGTCTAGATTGTTTAAATGTATGAGGATTTACTTATAATGAAGACCAAACTTCAGTTTTTAAGTTTTTCCGCAATAGGTAAAGTTCCGGTATGATTTGCAAAGACCCCCTGGATGAAACAAGATTCTGAGAAGACAATCTAATTCTTTACGTACTACTAGACTTTGCTCACGGCTTTGTCTGCGTGGATTTTAGAAGTCGGCCTAATGAGGAAAAGAAAGTAAAAAGAAAGTAAGTTGGACGAACATGTATCAACAATATTCAATTTTCAATCTTTCAAAAATTCTTTGGCAAAAGAATGAATCTCTGTTCCGTGGCTAGACGTTTTTAAAAGTCCATACAAAGCGGTTTTCATAAACAATTTCATCATATTGCAAACCCATAAATAGAACCAGTCAAACGAATTAAACAGTTTTATACGAGTATTGTAGTCCATTAGCCCTCGACAACGAGAACAAAATTAATATTTATGCACTTCTCAAGTCAGTTTGAAAGCTTATTTGAATTCCACCTTATCCTCAAAGCAGGCTCGGGCTAAAAATTTTCGACGCACTTAAAATTTCATCGGTCTACGTACACTTAAACGACAGAGTAGAAATAGATTTGAGTGGCGCATAACGTATTCATAAAGCGTTATTTTTGGAAGCATTTCGAAATTTTGGACTTTGAATACCACTTTGCAATATTGCTCTGATTGAGGGTAGACGCGCAATGAATACATTTGTCATGGTAGTAAAATTTGACTTGTTAAGTAACTTGCGAGCCAGAGATATCGCTATTTGCGTTATGATATTCAGACTTAGAAGATGCTTATTTAGGTCTTGGCTTGGTTTCATAAGTTAAATTTGTGTATATTATTATGAACCTTGTTAGGAATACGTATATACCTAGTCAATGTAAAGCAAGCGCTATGTACAATTTTTACCTTGAAAATTGAGTGAATATAATCGCCATTATAGTTTACACCATATTTAGACACGTTAGTTTGCTTGTGAGAGCATTACTAATAAGACGTATGCCATCAAGATAATATGTGTTTGACATTTGTATGCCAGAAACCTTTAACGAATCTTAAAAGTTTGAATTTTTTTAACATTGAATTTTTTAAAATGGCACAGAGTATAGTACAAAATATTCCAAAAAAATACACATTTTCAACTGACAAAAATCAAGGTTTAAAAATCTAAGCCTAGTCGGATTACGAACTTTTTATGACGACTAAAATTGCCTTTTACATTCTACCCTGTATTTGACCTTTAAATAATTCCAATTAACTAAAATACTACGTCTGATATGAGGAGTAATTCCAAGTTCCATAACGATAAAAGTGTTAGCGATATTACAAGGGTAGCCGATAGCTACGGACTGGTCACATCTGCTCCATAATTTTTAACTGCCGTTTCAGTCATTCCGAGAGTTTCTTTAGAAATATGCTTCGGCTATCCTTTTGGAATGGTTATAATCATGGTTACGAGAATTTGTAACAAGCATAAATCTATCATCTTCTTATATATAAAATTCTCATGTCACAGTTTTAGTTACCATACTCCTCCAAAACGGTTTGACCGATTTTATGAAATTTTATATGCATATTCAGTAGGTCTGAGAATCGGCTAACGTCTATTTTTCATACCCCTAAGTGATAAGGGTTGTCCCCACCAAACATTTTCATTTTATTTTTTGGACAAATTTTTTATTTTTATTTTTCAATTATAATTTTATGTCTATTTTTAATAGTCGATTCTTAATACTCGATAAGTTATATCGCAAAAGAACGTTTGTGGGGTCAGCTAGTATAATATAAAATTGTTGAGCTAACAATTGCGTAATGCGTTTGTGCACACTATCTTAGAAACTCGGCTCAACCGATTTAAATGCTGATTTAAATAGGCTGTTGTATAGAGGAAAAATCTGGGCAACAAATAGGTAATATTTAAAAAAATAGGTATGTATATGATATGTAATCAAATTCATTACTAGGTATAGCAGAATACCTTCGATAGATAAAATAGATAAGGCGCAGGGCGACGCCAACCGGGTTTGATTAGTTGCTTAATATAAATGCAATTAAAAAAGCTGGCATGGACTTGGATGCCAGCTTGGATAAAAAGCAGGATAAGGACTTGGACGATGATGATAAAGTACCACTACCAGTATGCGCTTTAGGTGAGCATCCATCCCAAGATATAGAAATCAACGGTTTCTTTATAATGATGGAAGTCATCAGAAGCGATTTAAAGTCATCCAATATAGTTCGACTACCAGATCGTACTTTCACCAATCTCTAAGATTTCTGTTGTAGGAAGACAATAAAAACCAATGGGTCACTTAGTCATTACAACTTTACATTTTATTCACGAACGAATATAGATTCCAATTGTTATCGTTATAGCAGATACCTATCATTATTCGAACACAAAAGTAATAAAAATAAACCTTGGATTTTTTTTTATTATTGAAACAGCTTTTGTCATAATAATTTGATTCTACGTAAAATAAATCAAGAGATCCAACAATATAAAAATAAAGTAAAGAAATTGACTACTCATTGTGTTGGTTTTCTCACTGTACCTACTGATATCTTACACCATTTTTCATAAACTCTTGGCAATTTCAAGAGAAAATAGCCTCAGCGTGATTGCGTCAGCACTGTCGAGTGTCAGGGGTGTCATGTGCTTGGGAAATGTGGTACAATTGTTCAGGAAAGGTTTGTAATTTTGGAAAATGGAGGCTGCTTTGTTGCCAGTGTACAGAGGTTTGAAACGTAGCAGGGATTTAATGAGACGGGACCAATTGTCGAAATAGCTCTGCGTTTGACAATCGGATACCTCAGTTTTGGGAAAATCGTGAACTTATTTTGATCTGTGTTCCGAGTATGAACGCTTTCGCCAAAGTATGTCATCAGTATCGGAGACGTCAGATAGACTGAGATATGACATACTGACGTTTACTATGCCGTGAGCATTCCAGTGTCGCGAGCATGAACACTACCGTCAAAGTATCGTACGGTAAACGTCAGTCATTAGTATGTCACATGTCAGTCCGTTTGACATCTTCCCATACTAATGGCAGCTCGATACGATTACTATACGAAACTTTAAGTAAGTCTATGCTTGAGACACTTAGTTCATGCTCACGGCATTGGTTGTTCGATACAGGAATCTGAACAAGACCAGAATATTTGAAGAAAACACGCTATTGTTAAAGTTAACGAACGTAATTTGGTCATAATGTTTAGAATGAAATTTCGTTTATTTTGGACTTACGCCTATGCCATTGTTGGCGTAAATGAGAAGGAAGTAAGAACCAGTGGGTACAAAAACAATTTAAGTTACTCAGCCGCAAACATTTGATAGCGCATACCAAACAGTCAAGGGGTCAAGTTGTATTGGTTTCATTGTAACTTAATGTGATTTTAGGAAGTATTTCGGAAAGACTGTCACGTGTTTCTTAAATTGCTTTCAAAGGTTTTAAAATTTAAATTATAAATTATTTATATTTTTTAATATCTTAATAGATGAATTGCGGCATTTTTATACAGCGGAATGATAATGTTCTTTGTAATTTTAACTCCATCGTAAAACCTTGCATCTTTCCTAACAAAAGCTAACCCCAAATTGCGACAAGAATTTTAATAATATCGTCCGGTAACTTTTGAAAAAAAAAATACAAAAATGTTCGTGTACAACAAAATTAAATCGCTGTTGTCAAGCCTCATACCGTCGTCCGCATTAACCTAATAAACGCCTTTCTAGGCCATGTTAAACTCGCCCTTGTTATTATATCGGAGTAAGACAAAACCCGGCTACGAAACCATCATTGTTACGAGCCAAGCGACAACGACGCTAGCGACACGGCACCTCGTACATATCTAGCTTCACCCGCATTTTCTGTACAATCATGAAAGATCGCCAGCAATGTATCACATTCAATGTAACAGAATATCTCGTAGCATCTTGCAGGTTCAACATTAAAGCTCTAGGTAAGATTACGAAAGCCATGTTGTCAGAGATAAGGCATGCGTATAAACCCTAGAAGCCTACATGAAAGAGCGCGTTGACTAGTGCAATCTCGCGAAGGAGAGAATTTCATTTCTGTGGCATTTAGCACTTAAATGCTATACGGCGCAGAAATGTGATGTGAATTTATTTTCAGAGTTGTCGCTTTAAAACATATTTTAGCCGTTCATTCGTTGCATGCAGTATTTATAAGCGTTTGACGAGGAAATAAAACTCAGAGCGGTCTCTTTATACTAATTACCATACAGAGTGGTGAATTGTATTTTCTTCCTTTTAATGTGAATTTATTAACTGCTTTCACGCAAGGTCGTCTGTTTGTTTATATATTAAATTTGTAAGATAACTTTCTTAAATTATTGCCATCGCACGTTAGACAATTTCTTTCTTTTCTTTTTTGTTTTGACAATCTTTTTCTGTAGGATTAGGACCACATATAACTTGAATTCAAACAGTACTTTCATTCTGTATTAGCGTTTAAGTTAGCTTTATATAATAAAAAATAAATTATGTCTCTATGCCGATTATCAAATGCTGACATCACAGGGCAGCTACTTGTTGCGTAAATTAAGTTGGTTGATGAAAATATTTTCTTATTTCCCTAAGAACACAATGCTCTAGAATCCTTCAAGCCCTTTTGTGCTGAAGAGCCCTTTCCTCAAAAGTAGGACGATACAAGTTGCTGCTTCACTCTTGTTTGTTGACTGCAGTCTTTCTGACAGAATAGTTGTTTTGTCGCTGAAAATACTTGAATCCTTTTGCATTAATGAAACGTGAGTTCCTTTTAAAAATTTTGTACTGTGTAGAGGAATATTTCCGATTGTGCCTATTTTTAATTTTTTTAGTGGTAAATTGGTTTGCTTTAGACATAAATAAATAGTCTATTGGTGGCTGTATACTATACATGCACTATTTAGTACAATTTCATTTAGTTATGATAAATCATTGAATTTTTTACACATTTATATTTCGTTTGATTATTTAAAAAGTAGTTTTTAATTGTACAAAGAGAAATTAAGATATTAATTTTGTTGTCAATGACTTGTTACTTTTTTTATATTTCATGCATATTGGAAAATAACGTTTTCGTTAAAATTGCTGCATTTATTGACACACAATTTAATCAATCGATGGAAATTCAACGAAATTTAGATAACGATCTGTTTTCAGTACAACCGTAGAAGGCAATGGTTGGTTCTGGAAACCGGATGTACAATCGTTATTCGATACAAAACTAAGAGATACCCAAACAAAGCTTGGTCAAAGGTATGTTGAATATCAGGCATAGAAATTTTCTCGAATTAAATTGAAATCGGTGAAATCCTTTTAGTTCGCAGACCAAATTTCATTCAATCCAACATTGGAGAATTAGAAGCAGTCCCTCAATTGGTATGGAAAGTAAATAAGAGCACGGAAGGATTTCTTAAACTGCTTCAACCGAACCATTGGGAGTCTGTAAGGCATATTATTTTTTAATTCGATTCCCTAACCCCAACGGACCCTCCAATGCTATTTATATTTAATTTCGTCCGAGCACCGGAGGCTATACATACGCATTGGAAATGTTTAGGAAGGGTTCGAAAGGCACTGACTCAAAAACATGTGTATCTATCGTACTGAATATTTTAGTTCAGTTACACGAATTATATCCTCGCCGAAGCTTCATAATAAATTTTACCGAACAAATGCTTAAAAGATTTTATTTTCATCGTTGGAGTATTTAACGAATCATAGAAGAACAACATTTTTTTCGTTGTCAAATATAGAGAGGTTTCGAAAATATGTACTAAAAGTAAATATTGTATGCTTAACTAGTGTACCTAGTGATAATGTAGGTTTAACTGTTTGAAACTTTATAACTCTAATAAAATTTATCTTTTATGTGTAACAATCAACAATAAATACTTTCTTTCTTTCTATTTGGCGATATTTATTGGCACAACTACTTGCTTACATAATTCACTTTGTTGTTTTATAAATGTCTTGGCATTTATTTATTCATCACAAATCAATCTAAAATAAAGTAACTGTATACTTGTTTGATCGGCGTTCCGTCTCCAATCCCAAAACTGTCAAATCTTTCATCTACTTACGAAGGACTGATGAGATGTAACGTCATGGAACAATGCTAACAAAATGTTTCCTCGGGTCGAGACAAATTGGAGCTTTTGAACCTCAATTTCATTACGAGAAGATCTATAGGAATCTTTATTTATTGCTCCCAAAGATTCAGCCACTTCTGCCAATTCATCATCTATACTGTCTCTCTTCATGCCAACCCCTGTCATTTTATATTTACTATAATCCTCTTTGCCAAGAAATCTGTGAAGATTGCCGATGTATTGAACTTTTATTCCCTTTTACGAGGTAAGATTGCTCGTATTTTATTGCAGCATTTGATTTGGGTTAGGCTTTTGATTCATTATTTTTTATAATATATATCCGGGTATTCATGTTTTATGAGTCATATTTTCTTTTAACAATATTGTAAAATTATTCGTATGAAGAGAAAAAGAGAAAGTAATAAATTAAAGAACTAACGATTCACCCAAGAAAGGACTTTTTCGTGGCCGAGGACGCTCTCGATGTCAAGGATTTCCGCAGCAATTGGATAGAACAGTCGATCTCAAACAGAATTGAAGAATTGTAATAGGTCGTTATTGGAGAGTTGCCATTAGGAGGCTATCGGATGATCCCTATTTAAACATGGGTGTGGTCAGAACCTGGATGGGTGATCGCTAGTTGCGAATAAATTGTGCGCTACCGTGCTGCGGAGGGCACTTTAGTCGGTTTCGGTGTAGCAATACCTGGTTGGTGGCCCTTTGGGTGGTTCAAAAACATCCAACACGGGTTGTCCACTAACCCGTTTCTCCAACAATCAGCGTTGGAGCATCGTGGTGGAGTATGCTCCCAACAGTGGGCCATTAAAGGATTGCAGCCGACTCATATGTGCAGTTTCACCTTCACCTGTTTAAGATAACCGATAGAAGAACCGCCAGATTTTGAACGTATAATTCCATATTAAAATTTGAATCAACTTGTCGAGTTTGACCCTACTTTGGCCCACATTTTCAAGTGCCCCATCGTTCCGAAAGGTCACAATATATTATTTCCCAACGGAAACCCCTGAGCTGCCCTGAGCTATTAATAACGGGTTTTCTTTGCCAACGCTACATGCATCTGACAGTAACGATCGCACTTTTACTCTGTCATTTATCGTGTTGGCTGCTTTTTTTATTTAAATTTTTCTTCCTGTGAACGTTTCTTAAATTCTTCTTGGTTTTTTACCAACTTCCATTTTTCACGTCGAGTGGGCAAATTATGCAAACAAGCCAGAATTTGTATTTTCATTACATGATTCATTTGGGTTTGGAAAATTTCAACGAATTATGAGAATGTTTTAGCGCCTAGTTGGTTGCAAAAATGTTTTTCGTGTTGAACCGTCGGACGTTCAACTGTGGATACATGATGTATTATTATGTCGGTGTATAATTTTTTTATGGGGTTTGTATTTGAATATTGTTCTCGGTATTTAGGCTAATGTCCAAATTTAAATTGGTGACACATTCAGTATAGGGTTTTTAATGTTTATTATTTTAGATAATCCCGAACTAACCAAAGTGCTTGAATGGGTAACTCATAGTTTCTATTGCTTTGGTTAATTATTTTTTAATTGTCTGTAAAACTATATAACAAATACTTTACTTTTAAATGCGTGCAT
Organism: Erynnis tages; assembly: GCA_905147235.1. Lineage (NCBI taxonomy): Eukaryota > Metazoa > Arthropoda > Insecta > Lepidoptera > Hesperiidae > Erynnis > Erynnis tages. Next base: position 2,832,803 of record LR990077.1, on the reverse strand, counting down.
TTATTTGGTATCAATTTAATCTCAAAAACCTCTAATGGAGTAGCAACCTTGAATCTACAATAAGACTTACTAACGTTGGTAATTTGTGTTTCTCAATTTGTATTGCGCTAAACGAGCTCATGTAACTTCAAAACTTAATTTACGATCCATTTAAATAAAAGGACAGATAATTCCGACCTAATGGGCAGTTCAAATGCACTACCAATTTCTACATACTTTGGAACCGTTTGAACTATTCCCATCGCCACAAATAGTTCGCAATTCAATAAATACCGACGAACAAGTTTTGCAATTCGATATCGTAGTTATAATACTGGTAGCTGATCGGGTTCGATTTACTTAAATTAAATGTAATTTTGATGTTGTTTCGACCATATTTTGACATCGGATCTTTGGCACGTAATTGTCGTTAACTATTGGAATCATGTTATTTGAAATGTATTTTAATATTGCATGCGTTTCATTTTATTCGATTACAAGACTAAAATTGGATGAAATTAGTTTTTTTATAATAACATTATAAAATCGAATAAACGGATATCATTATGCTTGGAAAGTTAGATACTGAATGAGTTTAATTGAGGTATGAATATAACAAACACAAAAAAATACGTCGGGTCTAATTTTTGCTGTCTACTCTGCATTCTTCATTCCTATCTATTGCTTTATTTTATTCTAGTTTATCTTCAACTACCTCAATTCATAGCTCTAATAAAGTAGGCGATGATGAGAATAACTTGAAATAAAAGAACCCATTTCTCATTATTCATGAACGACTACTTTCAGATTAATTCAACGGCCAATCTATGAAGCGCTGAGCGTCCAACATTTTTCAAGCAAAGACGGAAGGAAAGATTTCCTTTTTTAATTAATTAAAAGCTAAAACGCGAATGAAGAACAAAGTAGCGCTTTGCTACACAAAAATATCGTTGTTTCTGAGATGAAAACGAGCGCAGAATATAGGTCAGAGCGTCCTGAAGTAACTCAGAGAGATGTACAAGCTTGGCCCAATTCGCGAGAATTTTCGACTGACGACCCTATTTCTTAGTAACTTGAGATTTCTAGAGAAGTTACGAGTATATAGTGGAGACTAGGGACCAACTAATTTTAGCTGAGTTACTCAACTCGGGAATAAAGTGAGCTAGAATGTTTCTGGACGGGGCAAATAGCAAATCATCATCGCCACAATATTCTCCCTTTCTGAGCGTTGTATATTATAGCTGAAGTTACCCACCTAGACCGTTGTATATTACAGCTTAAGTAACGTACTTATACAACTCGTGGTAATGTTGATTACTAGATTTGACATTCACGTTGCAAATTGAGTATTCGGAGTTTTTTAAGCCGTAAATGTCACCGATTAGGTACTTTTGTCTATTTTACTTTAAATTAGCACGTGACTTCATATGCGTCGCTACTGTTTTCAGCATTTTCTTTCGGTTGTCGCGATCCTGGTGGTGTGATTCCCTTTATATTTATAGCAACGCGCCCACTTATGACTGCGGTCCATGGTCGCAGTGATTACTTAACATCAGGAAGCCTATATGCAGTTGCTACTTATTTATTAATTTTGAGGATTTAATTTATGTCATTATCGCTCGCGCAGGGAGGCTGTTATGGTTTGAGGACCTACTACCCTCATAAGCCACAAAACTCTCGTAAGTCTATACGGGTCGCAGTGACTACTTAACATCAAGTGGCCTATATGCAGGTGCTGCTTATTTATTTTGAAAAATAGCGTATTTCTTCTCTTCCGCCAACATTTCATGTCTCGTGCCAAGACCTAGAACTACGCGGTTCATAATTTTCTTGTGCTCTCAAACGCCTCCGGCCTTGCTCCGCTTGCATCTGGGTTTGTTATCTTCCATTCGCACTTTCTGGTTAATTATAACGGGAGTAAGACCGACTTACCCATTATCAACATTCTTTTTTGTATTTGAAATTGTTTCTACATCGTTCACGTTGATGACAGCGACTGTTTTGAAGAATGTCAGAAATTATTATTTTTGACTAGCTTCGTTCACGTGGAATTAAGAACTTGGCCCAGGCTGGAATAAAATATCCTCCATGTTAATTTTATCCAAATCTATTTAACCGCTTTTGGGTGAAAGAGAAACAGATATCCATATCCATTTTCAAAAACTTTCAAATTTATTGGGATTATTTCATTGAATATGTTTGTTGTTAAACTTGTTTAACCATTTTTTATGTATTGAGTTATGTTCCAACTCATAGAACAAATGTTGTTATGGTGTTAGCTACCTAGTGCTGCGAAGTTGCTAGTGTTTTAGAGGTAACCCTTTATAATTTATAATAATTCATTTAACAGAAATGGTGTTACGTAATAACAGTTCGTTCATTGTTTCTACTATTATTACAACAACAAAATTATTCAAAACGACCGAAGTCTAGACATTCTCTTTTTATATTATAATGATGCTTGCAATATTTTTTCTTAGCTTATCTTACAAGACATTTCGCCTTCACGTCTCCGTGAGATATTCGGCTTACTGTCACTGCGTTCCACCATCAATGATATATTGAGCTATTAGTCTGGAGTTCACTTCTCTTCATTATGTGATGACAGCACTGTCGTGGAACATTCCTATAATAAGTTCGTTGACTTTATCAATATCACGAGCATTATATTAATTATTGTCTATATTGCCTCAGAGACATTTCATAGTTAGAAGAGCCATAGTACTCGGAGGGTACCTTACCGCCATGCTCTTCATCCGCCGTGAAGCCGAATGGTCTTTATGTCTTGCTTTTTAATTGAGTTGTCACTCTACGGGGTCCTGGATTCTTTGAATCCCACCGTCATTTTCAGGTCATCAGTCAGATTGGTGGGTGACCCTTAGTTACTTCTCTTGCCAAGACGCGGTCGCCACTCGAGAACTCTTTCTTCCTTTGGGCTTTCCGTCCTTTGAACGATGTATCAAGCCCATTGCTACTTTAATCATTGCCAGAACTAAGATAGGCGACTCTTGCTTACCTAACGTTCTTTCTGCGACAGTGACATGGACTCATAAGATACAAAGAGTATAAATTGACGCCGAAACTTTCCAATTAAACAGCAACAGTTAAAGGTAAAGAACCCTAAAGGAAGTTTTTTAATAGATATTGTCATTTTACTCATTTTACTTATCGTATCCTCTTCATCTAAAACAACAGAAAACAACACGTAAGTAGATTCATAAAACGCAAATGAATTCAGAAACGCCAAACAAGCTTGTAATAATGTAGAAAGAACAAACAGACAATCCAATTGTCGTTCGTCGTTTTGATCCGTCATATTACGAAAAGGAGACCCTTTGTCAGTCTGTAGAATGCTGTAGATAGTACATTTGCAATGGTAACAGCGATTCCTGATTTGCATGATTGCTATTGCTTCCATTTGTTTATGATGAGGGCGAATGGATACGTCGTTGTTTATACACGCAAACGTAGTTTTGTTCCATCTCCGTTACCGTGCAAGCAATTTGGGAGCTTGTGTGCTCACTATAAGGGTGCGTTTGCTTTGAGCGATTGTGAAGATGTGTAACGAATTGTGTTTCGCATTGTATCCCTAAATTATCAAAGGCCCAGCACGTTTGACTGCTTGCCAAGACAACTGTTCAGGTTTATTTGTCTAAGCTGAATCACTCAGGATAATAATGTTTATTACAGACCAAATGTTCTTTGGCCGCTAGGTAGCTAGCTACTAGCACTAATTTGGGAGCAGTGTAATGTTAGGTAATGTAATTCATTGGTAGGAGGACTCTTGTAGGCTGGAAAACTACTACTGCTATCCTCATTTAACTTCGTTTAAAGGTTTTCGGTTCAGGAGAGCCAATCAGAATAGACCCTTGAGTCCTGAGTAGTAGCAATGCAATTTTTACATCCTTAGTATTTTTTTGTTTTAAATGTCCTCTGCAGTCTGCAGTGACTTTGGCTAATTCTATTGTTCAATGATAGCATGCTCCAGGCATTCTCTGTAGGAGACCCGTTTATACCCGTATATATATACCCGTTTAAATTAATGTTTCTAAAAAGATCATTATTTTTAAGGCCCGCAATGTATTTCCCTGGTGTCGTTCGTGTCTTCAGCTGATGGTGACAGCTTGCCTATACGTATCCTTACAACGTACGTTATAGGATTTCTATCCTATTATAGAATGGACGTGGGGTCTATGGGCTGCAGTGACCACTTAATATCAGGTGGTCTGCATGCCCGTTTGCTACTCAACTACTAACAACAACAATAAAAATCCTGTAAGCTAGGTTTAGTTTTGACTCTAAAAAGCAACAGGCAAATTCTTATCACTTGGTGTGACCAAATAATTTTTATAGTGATGAAATTCACTACTACGTTCTGTTATAAATTATGTATCTCTTCCCATATTTATTACTGAAAATCCTAAACTTCTTAGCCTATTCATTATTCATGCATAGCTGCCGACGGATTGTCTGTTAAATTATTCATTGAATCAATATGGTTTCTAGGTAATATCATTCCAGCAATTGATATTAATCTATTCGAATTGGACTACAAATCACTACATTTATGTTATTAACCCTTTCAAATGATTTTCAGCATTAGTGATTTAGAATTTGTAATCAATTTTAGGGCTCCGCAAACGCAAATGGGTATATTTGTTAAGTTTTTATTTTCGGAAAGCAATGTTTCCCGAGAATTATTTAAAAAATCTGATACACGGACTGAATAGTTTGTATTGTACCTAATAAGTAATTAGATGCTTCAAACTCGCAGAGTGGAAAATAACAAAAACTTAAAACTTCAAAACCCACACTTTTGAAAACCCTTTAATACCTAAACGGTTTTTCCAAAATCTCGCCTGGATATTCACCCGAGGAGGCATCATACCTTCTTACGCGTCGTAAAGAAGCATGTTCTTAATGCCTTGTATTTCGGGTGGGAGGCGGTTAGGAGGAGGTTACCAGAGATAGAAACGTTTTTGTGGCGAACATTTTGGTCCTTCTGAGTTGCATTGCATTCACAATAATCCACAAATAACCTCAGTTAACTATATTTGCTGTCACGAGTGGTGAGCACAATTTTCATTGGTGTGCACCGCAGCGCAGTCAAACCGGACTGCGCTGCGGTGCACACGATTGGTTCGACAAACGTCAGTTCGTCAGTGTGCGTCGTCTATTGGTCCAGCACGTTTTTCGGCTGCTGTACATTGGCCAAAAGTATACAATATCCCTATCACTGATATTCTGTGCTCACGACTCATGATGGTTACCATGTCCCATCTGAGGTTATACTTGGGTATCTATGGGCTGCAATGACCGCTTCCGCTGATAAGTTGCTTGCTTATGTTTGTTTCTCATAAACAATAAAAAGAAAGACAGGAAAGCAAACTGCTTCCGAAAAATCCGAAATTACCTAGGTATTTATATAACTGTATATAGTGCCAATTTGACCTCGGCGCTTACACCAAACGTCAGAGCTGCTTTCAAGAAAATTGGCACTACTGAGACCAACAATGCCGGCTTTTATTTTCAAATGACACTTTATTTGAGAGGGCTTAAGGAAGTCGTAATATACGGAGTGGATCGCGTGAGATATAAAGCTTTATCTTTGAAGATTGGGTATCCGGATATAATTGACACTTAGGCTTACGTAGTAAATATGAATTGCGTTGTCACTACATAAACATATTATTATAAAAGAAAAACGGTTTATTTTCAGAATAACTCGTGTATGTGTGTGTGATTTTTGAGGTATACAGTGTCAACTTAAAACATTTGCTACTACATACTTTAATAAAAAACGGGTTGCACTCCGGGATTATAGCTGCATCTCGTAACGGTGTCGCGAGTCCAGAGATTTTATCTCATCTAAAAATATGCGTACCGCGCTAAAAGAAATTTTCAAAAATGCTCCGACCACTCACCGACCATTGATTTTACTTGTCAATTTTATAAAGAAAATAAAATTTATAAAAAATGAAAAGCTTGCTTCCTTACAAAAATCACATAAATATAAGAAACGCTCACGTAATCCAATTAGGAAAATCGTATAAATCCATATCCGAATAGCGGGATTAATAATTCGATATCTGCGGCCATTCAGCGGCGGTAATCGAGTCGAGGAATCATTGTATGAGTTCGAGGGTCTTTTGAAAGGACATGTAGAGCCTTCTTTGTGGAGACAAGTAATTAGGCGCATATTATATTTTATTTGAGTACTCGGAAATTCGGTCGCTTACGCGAATCCTAGTGGTATGCACCAATTACTTTTCCAAATAATTGGGCGCTTTATAAAATATTATGTCACCTACTATAGCGATGAAAGAAGCATCTTGAGGTCACCTGCATGTCTGGGAGTTTTGTATAATGTTTTCGAAGGCATGTGTAGTCCACCAACCCGCATTAGGCCACCGTGGTTGACTAAGGCCAATCCATCCATCCTATATGTATACATCCTTCTCATCCTCTGATGGGAAGGCCCGACACTGTAGCGGATCACAAATAAAGGAATAAATAAGTAATGGTTTAAGAATCTATGATTTTATTGATTATGTCTTTTGTATTAAGGGGTTAATCTCGGAGGAATTATACATTACCTACTTCCTACTCCATACCTACTCCATAATCTACTTCAAAATTCTCTCAAATTGACATTTTTAAAACAGTTATAATGCGACTAACGCGCAAAATGAAAGTTCTTTTAAAATTTCTATCGGAATAGTTAAAGCAGGAGTTCAGATTCGATTTGCAGTTAAAGCTAGTTATCGCCCGAAGCGGCTATCTCCATCGGGAAAGTGAAATAGGGAAGCAATTTCTGACTTTTTTCTTCCTTCGGATCAATTTTCTCTTTCAAGATTGTTTTTCTTGAATTTTTGATGCAATCTGTTGTTGGCGTTCTTCAAATGATTTTAATAAGGATAATCTTTGTTTTTATTTCAGTTAAGGCTTTTTTACTCATTTTATTTTATCTGTGTCGTGTGATTTTTTCAGCAAATTTGATAACTAAGATTATCTAAACTTGTAGTATATCCATAGTAGTTGTGTGGTGCGCCAAGCAACAGTGTTTAAATACCTGTTTCAATTAAAACATCACCGTAACTCAGAATATGCCGGTGAATTATGCCGTTAGACAATTTAGACATATACCTATATGTCTAAATATATCTTATTTTTTGTAATACAAATTTGTAATACTTAATCTTACTTGTTTCATGGTGTGATATAAGAGCAGCTGCAGCGCCTAACGGGTTGAACTAAATGGTCACATCTATAAAAACTACAGTTCCTTCCTACAAATAAAAGTGTGTTATGCGCAGGCGAAAAGATTTTTCAAATCCCTTTATCATCTTTCAGTAATAACTTTAGAAACTGCCTAGGTCCCTACATACTTAGGAAGTTCTTAAGGAGTTCTTAAAAAGTAACGCAAGGAAATTACGTCTACCCACCCTTGAGCGCTCCATCAATCCAATATTCAAGGCTTCAATAAATGTTTTGAGCAAGTCATGTGCATTATGAAGTCAGGAGAGGAAGGTATTTTCATTTTTCATCTCTCTATTGGGAACTTTTAATGGGTTCTGTGGTATAGCCGAAGAGCTGGTAGATGGTTTTAAGAAGTGTTTGAGGCATCATAAAATGATGTTGGATTGATTATAAAACAAATAAAATAAAATAAAAATAAAAATAGCCTTTATTTCTACTTCTATTTAAATCTACGATTTACATTTGCATTATATATGTAATATCCGATCCGATTTCAACAATATTAGATTTAAAATTTAAGAAATTAAAAAAAATGAAGCCACTCAGTTGGGTTTACCTATAAGCTCGCCATAAGCGCGATCAATTTTATAATTGCTCAAAAATGTATTTTTATATTTTTTGTTCATTGCTTTTGTGAGTTGGAAATATGTTGATAGTTACTGCAACTTTTAAAATTTTTGCGCCTACATGGAGTTTTCATTTTGTGCTTTTCACTTAAAAGCTTACATGCATTTTTTGCAATAACATGTCATGAAACTGAGAGCATGCTACGCTTGGCTTTGAACTTTAGCAGAGCAATTAAAATTGTTTTCCAAATTAACTCTCAAATGAACAGAACTTGAATATTTTTTGTTGAGGTTTTACGAGGGTGCGTTCACACCATTAAGACTGTTCACCTCAATTCATGTCAATCACATTTCTTCTACTGCATCAAAACGTTGGTTTACTGAGGGCAGAGGTTTATTACTTATAAAATTATTTGAATTCCATAAGATAGTAACGTGAAGCGTAACCGATTTTTCATCATAGTACAAACCTAAACAACATAATATTACGTACTTCAAAATTTTAACACCTTTTGCAAGGCAAAGCCTGCCACAGACAACTATTGGGACACCAATAAAAAACAATTCAACAAATCAATAGAACCGTCATGTCACCGCCCTCGTTACATAAACACCTTTCACCTTTAACTTTTAACTTGTACCAATCGTCAACCCAAGGGCTATCTCGTTACCGATCCGTTAAAGGGAAAGAATTTTTAGTGGCATGTTGACACGGGGCCCACTCGATTCACAAAGAAAGTTTTGGGACCGCTTTCGGGATGTCGATAAGGCTATAAATATAATATACAATGTTGGGAGTTGGGAGGACGTTAACGTGTCCAAACGGGTGAATCGTGTCAGAATTTTGGGGACATTTTAGATATTTAGGTAACAATTTGCCGCTAGTCTTTATTTTACTTTTCAGTAGTATTTCTATGAACTGAGCTTGAATATTGTCAAAGTATTCATATACATATAGTTAACGTGTGTCATTAATATTGGAAGATGATATAGCTCATATGCTAAATTGTAATAGGTAGTTTAAAAGTTATATGAAGAATCAGATGAACATACATACATACATCGCGGTCAAACACATACTTGTAACTCCTTTTTGCTTCGCCGTAGTCGAGTAAATAAACAAGAATAGTTCATAAATTAGAGCTAGCACTAAAGCACGCTGCTATTTCCCTAAGAAAATCCCATTAGATCTGCAACTGGGAGTTAATCACTGAGTGGAATTGCTTAGTTAGGCATCTTTTCCTTTCTTAAATAGAAAGAAAGCAGTAAAAATTCCAAGACCTTGATTATTAGTTACGTTGGTACAATTCTTTTATCACTCTCTTTAATAAAGTAATAGCTCCAACTTGCGATTGCATAAGATATAAATAGGATAAGAGATAGGATAGGATAGTAGGTAATAAGATACAACATACACGCATAATATCTAATAACCTAACCTAAGCTGCCTATCCTTTTTTGTTAGGTTTAAGCACCCTAGCACCGAGGTCAGTTGAAAACAGTGAAAAGAAATTGAAGTGAGAATTTAATCAAAGAAGTAAAGATACAATATTATTCAGGTTCTTCAATTTGAAACTCAAAACTTATTGGACGAAACGAAACGTGAAACGTTAATTGGAATCAGAATAGTGTTCTAGATCCAAACCAGCGTGTTTCGAAGCTAATCGGCACCAATTACGAAGTCTAAATCTAGATTACTAGGTATTCGAATTACTACAAAATGGAACCCTACATTCAAATTTCATCTTTAATTGGTAGAGGTAAGACTGTTATTGCCCTGAAATAGTAATTGTTGTGAAGCCTCTACAGTAGGTAAAATTAATCCACGATCTTAAAGATTTTTCAATTTAGATTCCATTTTACACGCCAACAAAAGTTACACGACTTTACAATTATAAAGTGTAGGAAGTAGGGACATGGCAACGGAAGGTCACTCTACCGACACCCTCTTAACCCACCGTATGTAATCTTCTCCATGTCAGGTTCTAGTTGGTATAGGGTCTATAGGTATGCATACCGGACAAATAAAGGTCATAAAAAACTTGCTGCCACCGTGAAGGCGGGATACGAGGGAAGCATGCTATTAATTAGTTATAACCCTCGCAAATTGCCAATGTCCCTGGCCGCCGTTTTGATGACGTTGTCTGGTAATCGGGGCTCTCAATGTTTACACACCATATCAATAAGGAAGGAAGGAAGGACATTAATGCGACAAGTTTCCAGCCTATTAGCTATGTAGGGGGTTACGCTATGCAATCTCTTAAAAATATAACAAAATGTTTATGTTCATTAATAAAGCCAGTATTAAATAGACCGTCACTATTCCGTATTTCATTTCATTAATATAGCCAGTATTTAATAGAACGTCAGTATTCCGTATTCAAATTTCAAATAGCTAAGTTCATGACACACCGAGCGCCGGCGAAAATGACAGGGCATGATTGTGCGATATGCTAAGTAATTACACACGTCAGTACGTTACATGAAGAGAACGTACTCGACGGCTTTTCGTAATAAATTGAGATTAAATCGTACTGGCGGTAGAGATTTTATCGGCAAAGAGGTACAGTGTTCCAGGAACACTGTTCCTATTCAAGTCTTCAAGAAATTACTATTGTAACTTCTGAAAAAAAAAGACTTGAAAGGCACAAGAAATTATAGCAAAACGACTTTACACACAATCTGTTAAACGTCATTTCTGTGATTTTTGAAAAAAGAAATGATTTCGAAAACACTGGATTTTATTGTAAAACAACTTTACAAACCGTATGTTAAATGAAATTTAAGGATATTTTTTGAGGACAAAAAATATTTTGTCTAGTTTTCAACCCATCACATTGGTGCATTAAAGGCTGGTGAACTTTACAAGGCCTAATATACAATTACACACATATAACACAAATACATACATAATATAAATAAACTTTGAGGACATTCTCGACAACTATCAGGCATTCGTTTCACCATTTTTTCCTTAGAAAAGTCATCGGTCACTGAAATTTAACGTAGACCTCTCGAACGAGACCGAGTTCTTTGCTATTGGGGTAGTGCTTATGAGTGTGTGCTCTCTGTGAACTCTATGAGTAATCAGAGCGGGATTTTTTATTTACTCTCACTGCCAAAAACACGCGATAAAATTAAATAACATGACAACTCATGAGTAGGTCATATTGCTACGTGTAAGTAATTACTTGCGCGTCGCAGTGTAACGTTGGAGTAATGAAAGAAGCTTTCAGTTGACGTAGAAGTACAGTAAAAGCCTTTGTTTACGAATTTGTTTGTAAATCTGCTTCCTGATTTGATATCATTTGATACTTTGAAACCAATTTCCAAAGTAGCAAAAAGCTTAAGAATTATAGATGGCTAGTGAAAATTATTTTTTTAAATTCATTGAAAAGAAGATTACTGAATGTTACTAGGTAGTATACGAAGAAAATCTAAGAAAATAAAACAGTTTAAAAAAAACTAATGACGGTAAATATTGAGTAAAAACTTAAAATATTTTTAAATTTGACAGCGCATCTATGTTCGTTATGTACTAATTCCTACCTTCTTAATCTTTCGAAAAATAAGTTTTTCCAAAGTCGGGTGCCAAGTTCACACAACCCTCCACGGTGAAGTTATGTCATTCACGTGTTGGAGGTTTAATTTCTAATATGTCACATTACTACTCAAGTATCTTTAATAAAATGTACAATGGAAATACTTACAATATCAAGGAACATGACAATGCATGAGTGTGCGTTATGTTCTAAGTAATTACTCGCGCGACGCTAGCGCTTAAAATTCCCGCTGCGGCGTTGACGTCACACATGTTGGAGGTTTCATTTCTGATATGGCATGTTACAACTTGAAGTTGGTTGTAATAAAAAAAGATAAGAAAATTTGTCAAATATTGCTACTAAAATAGTTAAAATGAAAGACCGGAAGGAACGTAGCCTGAGCATACCTTATGTTTTAAGTACTTAATACTCATGCGATGCGATAACATACGAGTAGTACATATAACATACCGACTCCTGACAATAATAAATTAAACAAAATACTACTCAGTGAACACACGCAATATAAAACTATTTGATAAAATACTATAGAATAACCTTTGAGTACTCGGTTGCTTGTACTTAGTTTGAGGTGCATTGGGATTGCTAATACCTGTCCCTGTAAAAACTGCAATTTTTTAAAATAAATAAATGAAAAATATTGCTTGGCATCCGTGCCCTTTTTTGCTTCAGGTTAATTATCTGAATTTTTCCATATTTTCTTCAAAAAAGTTTTGTAATTTCAGTCAGATTTTTGCCCGGTGTCTCCTTGGTACAACCTTGATACAAATACCGATGTTAACCTATCATTAGTATTAAGACGTTATTTAGGTATGAGACGTTTAAAATAATTACATGTTTTTCCATTTTATAAAAAACATGGCTAATGTGCCACACGCCATCCATTTCGCTTAAGAAGCTGACTTGTAAATAAATAATGTAACGAAAAGCGTTACATTAAAGAAAGGTCAGATTCCATCCAAATATAATGGGAACATAATTTCACTCGAGTTTGAAACGAGGTTATTGTGGGTTATGTTAATGTAAATGTCGTATATGTATAAGTAAATATTGAAGAAAGGTACTATCTTAGCAGTTACATCGAAGAATGACGAAGGAGATTTACTTTTTTAGGACATGGGACTGGTAATAGAACATGTCAATGTAATGTCAAGTTGCTGGGGCTGCAGATGCCATCCTTTTGGGGCCCACTGTTGGGCACGGATGTCTTCCCACAACAGGGGGAGGCTTAGAGCATACTCCATCATGCTACTCCAATGCGGATTGATGGAGAAACGAGCTAGGGGCCAACCCGTAGCGCATGTTTTCAAACCGCCCACCGGCCTCCGACAAGGTTTAACGACTGCCATCGTATGGCTAACAACCGAGACCGATGGCTTAGCGTGCCCTCCGAAGCACGGAAAACGTGGTTGCTGTAGCCAACTCAACAAACCTAAAGTGTAAAACCTTCCGTTTCTCGAAACTCCAAACAGTACCAGTCTGAGGCTAGTTTAAGTAATACCGCAATACACACACATACACAGCTTACTACACAGGAGTCGCACAGTGTAATAACCCAAAAAAGGTAAAATATTTTTAGAAGAGTGCAGTGACTCCGAAACTAAAACACTTATGTACTTATAAAGTTTGTTCACGTCGAGTTTTTATTCGATTTACCTGCTTTTACTGCGTTTACCAATAGAAATTACTTGCACTACGAAATATTCCTTCCTTCCTTCCTTTCAGCCCTTAGTAGTCCACTGCTGGACATGGGCCTCCCCTAATCGACGCCACTCCGCCCGGTCCTGGGCCCTCTGAATCCAACGGTTTCCCGCTGTCTTATTCAGGTCATCAGTCCACCTGGTCGGTGGGCGGCCTGTGCTCCTTTTGCCTAGACGTGGTCTACGAAATATTACTCTGTTCGAAGCCAACCAAAGTCAACACTTTAGATTTAACATTTTTATTACTAACGCGATATTTTTAGAAATCCTATAGCTCATTGGAAGGCGATTGTCGCGGGCGAACGATGTTTTATTCAGGCGATGTTATCGCACAGGAATGTAAATGCTATTGAATTAGATGATCGAACTCGCGAACCTTGCCGCTGAATAAATGAACTCCCTACTCTGGCCTCAAATTTGCCAAAATGCGTGTCTCCAAAAAGAATTAAGTAGGTTCAAAGTGTTTTCAGACAGCGGAAAAACAACAAGAATTATTAGAGATGACTTTATTGTTTGATTTCTATCTCATTTGAAGTCGGACCTCTCGAGTAAGAGTCGAATTTTTAGCCAACAGGTTATAACCGCTTTTGGGTTACATGAATGGAATCATAATTTTCAATTTATCAGTTCAGAAAACAATAACTCCTACATTTGTTTAAATAATTTGAGATTAATAATAAATGATAGATAAAACAATACATTTAATTTTACACAAAGCCTTCGTACACGCGTTCTATTATAAACAGATAAAATATAAGCTTCGTTTTTGAAGTCGTTAAAAACATGGAGTAACATAAAACACGAACAATATGGCCTTTGACAAGCCAGCAAACATGTGAACTTTAATAGATCCAATAAAATAAACACTCGCCAAAATGACTGGTCGGACTACCTTCGTAATGCGAAGCGATAAGCAAGTAGCGAATTGTATATTTTAGTAGCTTAATAATTTTAAATTATCAATTAAAACTTAATTTCAAGAGGTTTAGTGATGCTCACATGACCTAATGTAAAATTGTTTATTTATTCCAGCTGTATTTTTACGGATTGGAGTAAAGATGTGTTAGGTTAGGTTAGGAATTTAAATGACGGTTCAAATTGTTTTGGTTAGGTTAGAAGTTTCAACGAACATAGAATGAGACTGATGTAACTACTGAGAAAAGTTTACAAAAAAAACATTATCGTGAAAAGTTCTCTTCAGAAGATTATCTTGAGCCAACCACTTGTTCTGCGTTAATATACATACTTACAATCAGCGGAGGAATTGTTGAATTGAAAGACAGTATTTACCTGAAACAAATAATAATAATTTAATAATTACATTAGACTTACGCCGTTAATATTGGAGCATGAATAGACCAAGTATGCATGGAATATTCAGTCTCATTATCCAATACACAATTACACATGTATACAAAATAAAGTGATACGAGAAATAATATAACAATAATATAAAATAAATACAACCGCTTTTGTACTCGTAGATGCGAAAAAAACTCTATTTCTATACGGATCTAAATTACGATTTCTGGAAAAGAATTTTGTGTCCTTAATCCCTGTCACAACACAAACCTGGCAATGATCGGTGTTAGCGTCAAATCATTATTACAGGTTAGTGAAGCATTGGCGTGAACGTAAATATTAGTCCCGTGACTATTGCGTGAACAAACTCTGCCGCGTGAGGCCGTGTCGAACAATTGTCGTGACAGTGATGTACATAAGGGGTTCCCAATGAGCACTTGTAATGGTATAATATTCATGGTACTCGTTTTATTTAAGCTGTGTATTCCCTATTAAAACTGTTAGGCTTATTACCGACCTCAGCCGTTTCATTTGTCTCCAAAACACCCGACCTTATATGGCGACCCTGCCTTTTCGGTGAGAAACACGTTAAGGGGTAGATAATTGATGTTCTAATACAAAAAACATGCAACTTTCACCAAAAGATGTCGGGGATACTTTATTCGTGACGGTACTCTATTAACCTCAATCGCATATCACCACCACAATTTTTTTTCTATTAGTTTGGGTGCAAACGTCCATGGGCTGTAGTAACCACTCAACAGCAGGCCCTGCAAGCCCTTTGCTACTCAATTACTATAAAAAAGCAGCTCTAGAACGCACTAACACTAACTATAGGGAAAAGGACTCGGTTTAAGTGCAGATGGATCGGTCAAATGAACGCTTTCGTGATCGAGATCACATCACATTATTTTGATGCTTCCAGGAAAACCGTATTAAGGTGAATGATTGCATGTAGGTGTCTTGCTACACCTGAAGATTACCATTGTGGCCTTTGAACTGTGGCCTTACTGGCCTCATCTCGCCTCTCTAACCGAAACCAAGTTTTTGTTTGTGATGGATGACATCTCGTGGCAAAAGGATTCATTGGTTCAAGTACTAATTAAGTACTAATTATAGAACAAGTGGCATAAGGATACCAATATTATGTGTTTTTAATTGCAATTAACAAAAAAGAACAAATAGACATTAAGTGCTAAAATTAATTTCTATGAATAATAAATTTCTTCCTTTTTTTAAAGCTTATTCATTTTTTTAATTTTTTTAAATGTATTTTCAAATGTAAAAATGTAGAATTACCTACTCAAAGAAAACCTTAGCCCAACTGTGGGTTTATATCACGTTGTTCTATAAAAAGATTTGTTTAATTTAAGGAAAATGGAAAATAGTTTTTTAAATTTTGAGAGCGGCAGCACTTATACCTGGAAAAAAAATGTGCAGAAAGAACTCAGATCTTAATCGCATACAGTTTCCTTATGTCGGTGAGACACATGGAAACACAATAAACGCTAATCACCATCGTAAAGCCTCCTGGCGTTGATGAATTACTGCCACCCTGAATCAACCCGTTAGCATCGACCCTCGGTTATATATTGACGAGTTCATTTTTTACAACTTCTATACATGTTTGTCAGTTTAGTTTTAAATGGTGGTCCATTCAAAGCTGTTAAAAAATTGTTCCGGATAGTATTTTTTCGTTGTTTGTATTTAGTATACCTATAGATATTAACGTATATCTTTTAGTAATAGGAAAGGCGACAAACACGACTATGCAATGCATGAAATGGGGCTGCATTTGTTTTGTTTCGACTCGATTTCCTTTGCGTGATCGATGTTTAGAAAACTTTGATAGCGTGACTTGGAATACCAGTGCTGCCATCTCGTGACCGAGTCAAAACCCAACTGTTTTCTTACCACTGTTTTTGTTCAATACATTCAATTCTTATTTCGTATATCGGGCGACCGCTTTCGTCAAGCACCAAGAAATAAAGATTTTGCTTCCATCACATTTATACTGTATACTGCATACAGCAAAATTAACTATGTCAAGGACAAGGATGTCAACTATCGAAAACGCAATTGTTTTCAACCAAGAATAAGCGAGATATTTTAGCAGACTTTAGTCAACTAAGTAGTCAAGTCCAGGATTTACGTACTGTGTACGTGATACGTTGTTATTTTAGAGGAATAAGATTGCCTAAGAAAAAATGCCAATAAAGAATTCAAGATACGCGCAGCGTGACCGCGGTAATCACTGCTCCACGCAGTACCATAAAATATTTGATAGTCACAAAAGTTTTGTAATGTCTCTCTTGTGGCCATATTAAGGTTGCTTATATACTGCACAGAGGGTCGAATGTCTAACGACCGCCCTTCTCGACCCTTCCGTTCCGTGAAACCAGTGTTATTTTTGTTATCTCCAACACCGTTCCGGAATCCAACATAAATATGTAATAATTCTTAATTTAGGTTTTGTATGTCTACTGAACAATTTTTTCTTCCTTAAAACTAGTACTTAGTACCTAATAACTAGTATTTAATAAACACGGCAAGATTTGTTACTGTAATGCAAGTGACAATCGTTTATAAGGCGTTACGTGTTACGAACAGGACTCGTATATCTATCTCGTTCTCACATACTGTATTCTTAGTAATTTCTCTCTCATTGCCAATCTCTAACGTAAGGTAGTTATCATACATCTATGGAATTTCTCATTAAACGACTTGGCATTAAGGACAAAGGATAACCAATCCTTGCTCAAAAACTTGTGTATTTATAATATTTGTAAGATAAACTCTATCGTAAGGTTGCTTGTATACAGCCAAGCGGGTCGAATGTCTAACGAGCGGCACGCCCTTCGTGACCCTTCCCTCTGAAACTGGGGTTGGCGTAATTTTGTTATTTTCAACACAACCCGTTTCAAAAACCATAATAAATGCATATTTTTGTCCTTAAGAACCTTCGACTAGTTAGTATTACTGTCGTCCTCATTATTTCACTTTGAAGCAAGAAAGTTTTGATCTTTGTTTAGTTGACGCAGAGACGAATAAGATACGTTTTGCTAGCTTTTGTGTCTCACTGTTGGGTTTGAGTCATTGGACAAAATATAGTAACGAGGTCACGAGTTAGTCGAGGAAAGATTGTAAGTCTTACTTATTTTACTTATTTTATATTAAAAATCATACGACAAGTTAGCATGTTTTCCGTGAAAATCTACGATAAAGACAAAATAAATGGTCCAATTTATCAAAATTAAGTAAGTAAATAATATTGTCATGACAGTCTAGACATTATAAGCACTGGTCACACTGAGACCGAGCATATAATTTTATGATCTTTATTTCATCCTCTTTCTTTCAAAGCCGAGTTGGATATAGTGGACGATAGTTCTTGGAAGTAATTAATTTTGTGGCTGATTATTTTGCAGAAGTAAAACTGGATCAGACCATTATTTTGGAATAGAGAATCTGTCTTTTTACTGCTAAACCAAAATAATTAGGTAGGTGTATGAAACAAAATATGTAACAATTCAAATTTTCACACTTTTCATCTGTGCACCTTCCCGATTGAAAATGTCTCATTAATTATAATTTACGGTAAAACTAACATTAAGGTCAACATCGCAAAGTTAGTTAGAATTAAAGTGAGTTTACGATGTAAAGTTATTGCAGCCATATCCTACTTAAGTAGTTGTTACTTTAGTGGTAGTAGTAAGTTTATGCGACGCTTTACGTGTGGATTAAGTTCCAACCACACATCTCGTAGTTAAAGATTAAAGATTAAAATTAGAATTTATGCTGTATAAACTTCAATGGTTTTTACATCTCATTAATTACTTTTTCAAACGCTCACGCCATTTATTTAATAGTATAATTTTTTTTTTTTTACAAATCGTTTATTTACAAAAAATCTTTTTTTACAGTTTATCGCTTGTAATGAGACACGTCCTTTGACTAGGTCATCAGTCACTTATTGTGTCCCACAATACGAATTGACGAAAATCGTTCTTCGATGGATAAGTATTAATCATATTTCTACAAAACGTCTAGACAGATTGGTCTGAGTAATTGGAAATCAATTCGCGTAAATGATCTATTGAAGTTAAATCAGTGTATGCGACGGGTACAATAAAAAGAGTTCGCGAGCAGATCTTTTTCCGAGCATGAACGCTATCGTTAAAGTATTCGTATGGTTAACGTGTGCCATCAGTATGGGTAGATGTAGCAGACTGATATATGACATACTAATGACTGACTTTGACGATAGTGTCAAATACACAGTAAATAAAGAATAAGTTGCTCTACAACAGGTCTCTATGAGTCTGCAAACTATTAATGACACACTACAGGATCGGGTCACGTGAACATTAGTTAGTATGGCATAGTTAGTATGACTATATTATTTATCAAGGATTACTTCGTTTGTTTAACTTAGGATCTATCTGGTCGGAGAGCGGCCCATACTAGTTTTGCTGAAACATGGTCGCTATTCGAGGACCTTTCTTCTCCATGGGTGCCTCCTCGGTTCGGACGATGCAGCCTGCTTAGCCACTTTTAAACACTTATCAAACAGTAATGCGATGTATAAAATAAAAATAAAAAAGCTTCCAACAACACACGGCTCACGTGCCAGACAGAACACGCAACGTTCATTGGATTTCAGTTATAAAAAGAGAAAAAATACAAAAAAACTTCGTGGCATGTGTGCACGACTTGGCGCGTGCAAAATGCTTCTGCCATAACGCATCGGTGTGACATGTGTGCTATGACGAGACCGATCAAAATGAACAAGAAATAAAAACTTTGGAAAATAATGGAGTGCTACCCGAGCTTTCTTTTATGTTGTTGATGAATCTTAGAAGGTGAGAAGGTATAACAGTTTAAAGCCATTATAGTTAGTCTAGAAATAGTATCTAATGCTATGCGCTTATATATACCTAAGACTAAATGATAAACTTACAAAAATACTTTTTGCGATAAGTAAAGGCGTATGTCTAACAGTTCTTAAACTACAAAAGAAGGTGCATATACGAGTAGGTACCCTAAACAATAGGCTACAGAAGGTTGACGGAAAATCGAACTTATGGTCCAAGATCTCAGGGTCGCCAGACGTCACGTATTTTCTGACGAACGAAAATGTGGACGATTAAGTAGGTAGTTTTATTATGTACTAAGATCGCATGCCTACCAGCTTACTTTCTTAGGCGGCCAATTTCCAGTAAAAGAATTACTGACGTCACGTTTTTTTCTCCCAGCTGATTTTCACGTATATTGTAGACAATATCGTTAAAAATAAGTCTTAAATACTCCCAGACACTTCCCGTCACAAACACTAATTGGAAATTGGCCGTCTAAGCAAGCTAGCTGGTAGGCATGCGATCTTAGTACACATATTAAAACTACACAGTCGCCGCAGAAAATACGTGACGTCTGGCGGCACTGGGATCTTGATGTATAACAAAGTTTTGTTGTTGGCACCTACAAAATTACTCAAGTTATTCCTATACTGTGTTCTAAAATTTCGCCAGCGATTTCCAACATTCAGTGCGCCGTATTGCTGATACAATCGGCAGCGGGGTACGTGTTGGCGCGCGCCGTGTTCCCACTGCACACGTTCTGCGGAACATGTGTTTGTTCGCCCCATTGCTGCTTCACGTAAATGGACAGTAAGTGTATCGTTTACGAGGCTTCAGTCTGGTTGGATGGAAAAGATTGAGCCGATATATTTTTCTTTAAAAAGTTTACAAATGCTTAGTACCTAAAATGCAATGAAAAGTTTCAATAAAATGTTTATGCGAAAATGTGCAAAAAAATGTTTTTATGGACTTCAAATTTACGCAATGGCAGCTAAAATTACAAAGTATAATATTCGATTTTTGGCTTATTTGCCACAAAAACTACGAAGAATGTATAAAAAAATGTAAAGATTTAATACCTACCTTAGTCTTATCCTAAAATGCATCGCTCGTTTATTTCAACATTAATCATTTCGGCGGTAATACAAGTTGGCTATAACTAAGTGCGGTTCCGCAAAATGAGATGCAACAAAGTTTTATAAGAACAATCAAGGAAAGCTCGGGAAGCATGGCGGAAGGAGATTCCACTCTTTAGCGGTTTGCGAGAAGGATTTACGTCACAGCGCCGAGCGCAGCAAACCGCTTCCTTTTTCGAAGTGCGCGGATTCAATTCACTTCCACCGCAAATTGAAGATTTTTATCTAAGAATTATTTGATTTAATTCTTTATTCTACATCTGGAGTTTCTTAAAGTATTGGTCAATAATGTTATGAATGTGAAACGTTCACGTTAACGTGTTACATTTATACAAGATAATTTAAATTTAAACTCTTCCTAAGGTTAAATTTGATTTTAATTAGATTAAATTACAAGCCCGAAAACAAACAAATGGTAAGTAACTAATGAAATTTACAACAAAAAAAATTGCAAATGTAACACGCAGAGATAACAAGCGGTTTTGTTTTTTTATTCATACAAATAACAGTCATTGTGTTGCAGATATGCTAATTTGAGTTTACCTAGTTTGAGTGTACATTAGTAAGGAACTAACTAAATGATTTGATTTCATCCGTAACATTTTTAGTAATTTGAAACGAATGTTGTTCAAAATAAAATCATCACTGGAAGAAACAAGCTTAAAGACCAAATCTACGGTACCTGCTCATTTGCTCTTCCTATAAAAAAATACTACACCTTCATTTCTTTTTCTGAGTCAAATAATCCTATTTAATGAAACGAACCTACTGAGCGCGCGATTACCCACAACCTCTAATCTCGCTTGCAGAAATTTGATAGGATCCTTTGTTCCGTTAGGAGCATAAGAAAAGACTTTGAGTTCTTTAAAAGGTAATATTTTGGAGAAATTATGTACAATTGCCGAAACTTAGATACATTGGGTTAGTAAGAAAATTAATATGTGAAGATCTTGACAGTGTCAATTTCTTTTTTCTCTTTTTTGAGACCATAGAAACATCGTTGAGGTTACAAGCGTCAACATACTCCCGGCCCTGGAAAGCTAGCAGCTTTCAAGTTTTCATTCCTCTTTGGGCCTCGGTAATAAGCATATTCTGTTTAAAGCTCTTCTCACAGTTCCTCTAGCTGTACGAACGTCAGCGACGCGTGTTACCCCATCTGATCCCGGAAACAAGCCTTCAACTCGTCCGAGACGCCAACACAGCGGTGGGGTGTTGTCCTCCTTAATGATGACCAGGTCTCCTATCTCCAATTCTTCCCCAGATTTGGCGCGCCACTTGGCTCGCGTCTGCAACTCGGCGATGTATTCGTGACTCCAGCGCTTCCAGAAATGTTGTCTCACTTGCTCAAGACGCCGGAATCTGTCAAGACGGTCAGCATTAGCGGTTTGCAAACACGGAGTCGGCAGCGACTGAAGAGGTCTACCGATTAAAAAGTGGCCCGGGGTTAAAGGATAAAGATCAGAAGGAGAGGAGCTTAAAGGACAAAGTGGGCGGCTGTTGAGGATGCTTTCAATCTGTGCGAATAGCGTAGACAATTCCTCAAAGGTGAAGTGAGCAGTCCCTAATATTCTAACTAAGTGAAATTTAGCTGATTTAACACAGGCTTCCATCAAGCCATTAAAGTGAGGAGCGTATGCTGGCGAAAAACGAAATTTGACTCCTTCGCTAGCGGCATACTCAAGAATGGATTCCTGGTTAGATTTAAAGAATTCATTTATTTCTTTAGAAGCTGCAACAAAGTTTCCACCATTATCACAAAATACTTGATTTGGTAACCCTCTTCTAGAAATGAAACGTTTTAAACATAAAATGAAAGCGTCCTTAGAAAGTTCGCTTACTGCTTCTAAATGAACACACTTGTATCTAAAACATATAAAAACGCATAGGTAGCATTTAGTAATTTTACAACCGCGACCCTTGCGATCCGTGATCATAAACGGACCGGCGAAATCAGTTCCGACCGAATGAAATGGAAAATCAGCTACAAGTCTGTCGGTAGATTTCCCATGATGGTTTGCATCGTTTTGCCTTGGAAACGCCTACATACGTTGCAATTACGGGTAGTACGGCGAGCCAAGTTCCTTCCACCGATAGGCCAAAATCGGGTCCTAATTGATGCTACTCTATTGGCGACGAATGTTTTTAAATTACCTGAACCGATACGTAACCAGCTAAGTACAATGCTAGAGTCGGTCCAGAAAACTTGTCGCGATATGTTACGACGCAGGGCTTGTGCTACGGTAGAGCTCATTTCCGCTGCGAGTAAAGCACCTGAGAGTTCAAGACGAGGTATCGTCATTGGATTTGAAGCGGGAGCTACACGTGATTTAGCACATAAAAGATGGACGTGTACTTGACCCTCCTTATCAATAGATCGAAGGTATAAGCAGGCTCCATAAGCGCGTTGTGAAGCATCACAAAAACAATGTATTTCAACAGTGATTGGGTCTTCAACTGATACCCACCTAGGTATGTAAAGGTTAGAAATAGATTTAAGGCCTTCACAGAAGGTTTTCCATTCCTTTACGATCTCTTTAGGTGCAGGGTCGTCCCAGTCACATTTGAGAGACCACAAGGTCTGAATTAAAATTTTGGGAACGATAGTGCACAAAGATAGGAGGCCCAGGGGATCGAAGATCTTGAATGTTGAAGAAAGTAAGTTTCGTTTCGTAACCACAGCTGTATGGCCGGCGCCAATCGGAAAATGTAGTCTGTCTGAAGTTGGATTCCAGTCCAGACCCAATGTGTTGGTTGAATGACTGAGTATCAGGTTGTCTGGAGACTGGTTTACATCTGGAGGGAGTAAAGAAGGTAAATTAGAACGATATTTTCTCAAATTGAAACCGGCTTTGATGAGATTGGCAGATATTGACTGCTGAATGAAACGAAGTTGACCTTCGTCATCGTTAGAAGTCAGCAAATCATCAACGTAAATGTCTTGTTGTATAATGGTTTTTATTAACTCATCATTACAGCTTTCACCGACTTGCCAAAGACACTTAGTGGCGAGATAACTGGCGCTAGCATAGCCGTAGGTTACCGTATTAAGCCTAAGCGTTTCGAGTGGCTTATTTTCCGCATCACGCCATAGAATCAGCTGCATATTTCGGTCAGGTTCATCTACAAGTATCTGGCGATACATTTTTTCAATATCCGCCGACAACACGTAGCGGTGTTGACGAAATCGAATGAGAATATTGAAAAGAGAATCTTGAACAGTAGGCCCTATCATTTGTATGTCGTTTATAGACAAACCAGATGCGGTGCGCGCTGATGCGTCAAACACAACGCGAAGACGCGTGGACTCGCTATCCTCGCGGACGACTGGGTGATGTGGAACAAAGTAGGAGATATCAGGTCGGTTTTCCTGTGAAATAGATAGATGACCCAAATTGTGATATTCATTAATGAAGTTTACGTAATCAGATTTGAGTTCAGGTTGTTTACGAAACCGACGTTCTAAATTTAGAAATCTCTGTTTAGCCATAAAGTAAGATTCACCTAAACAGTCAGGATTGTCAGTAAGTGGTAGCTTGACACAAAAACGGCCTTCTTTAGTTCGTTTAGTATTTTGTAAAAAATGAAGTTCACAAGCCTTTTGTTCATTAGTAAGTAAGGGTTTCTGTGGCAAACTTTCCAGCTCCCAGAAGCGTTTTAGGTCATTGTGGAGTTCGGTTATGCTATTTGCATTCTCAATATTTACAAAATTGCATTTTATTTCGTCGACATTCGAAGCGTTATATATGGGACCTGCGATGAGCCATCCTAGTTTAGAATCATGTAAGATAGGGTTGCCTTTTCCTAAAGAGTGCTGATTGGTACCTATAATGTCCCAAAATAAGTCAGCACCGATAAGCAATCCGATTTCGGAAGGCTCATAAAAGCTGGGGTCGGCTAATTCGAATGTCTTTATGTTTAAGTGAGATATATTTAACTTAGCTTTGGGAATTTTTCCCGAAATTTGTGGTATGACCAAGCATGACGTCATTACATTGAATGAACGCGCGGTGGCCTTTATGCATATATTGCAACGTTCAGCGCTAAGTTTGTATAAAGTGTTACCTATTCCGATAACATTTTTGGTAGTAGAATTTAAAGGGATTAAATTTAACTGTTTCTTTAAAGCCTCTGTTATAAACGAAGACTGGCTTCCACTGTCTAATAGTGCTTTCGTTTTAAGCGATTTGTTAGTGGAAGGATTTATGACTTCAACTAAAGCAGTGCATAAAAGTGTCTCAGAGGATGAAACAGCTGACATAGAAATAGGCTCAGTGTTTGTATGAACCGTATTTGTTTCCATAGGTTTATGTAAAATGGTGTTATGACGTTTTTTGCAAATTTTGCATGTGCCTGGAAGCCTACATTCACGTTGATGATGGCCTTGCCGCAGGCAATTTGTACATAATTTCGATTTAGATACGAAGGATAACCTATCGTCAACCGATTTAGATTTAAACTGTGAACAATCATAAATACGGTGAGTGTCACTATTGCAAAAAACACAGTTCTTAAAGTTTTGATTTGATGAACTTTCTTGGTTAGAAGTAATGAAAGACTTAGTGTGGGAATTGGACACGTTTTTGGTACCTTGAAATTGATTTGGTGATGACTTGACTACTTTATCCTGCTTGCTGCGGTATACAGATTCAAGAACATCTGCACGGCCTCTTAAGAAAGACATAAAATCATCCAAAGTAGGCATTTCCAAAGCATCAACTTTATTGTGAATGTATTCTTCCCACTTAATACGAGTATTGCTGTCTAATTTCGCCGCAAACATGTATATAATCATGGTATCCCAATGGTCGGTTGGCTGTTTTAAGCTGTTTAAAGCGCGCAAGTTTTTTGTGATGTGGTCTATAAGAAACCTTAAAGATTTATCAGACTCGCGTAAAGGTTCGATGCTGAATAAACATCTTAAGTGATTATTTACCAACTGACGAACATTATTATAACGTTCACAAAGTATTTTCCACGCCTCAATATAGTTATTGTCTGTGACTTCAAGATTACTGATCACACGAGCAGCTTCGCCCTCCAAGTATGAGTTTAAATAATGAAATTTATGTATATTTTTTATTTTAGGATTGTTATGTATTAACGAAGAAAATGTGTCGTGAAATTCCAACCATTTAAAAAATGAACCATCAAAATTACTAATTTTAATAACGGGCAGACGAAAACCTATGACTTCGTGATCATCATCATCTGCTGTGGTGAAACTACTGTTGTGTTCGTGTGTCGACTTTTTTCTCGGGCTGTTACTCGAAATAATTTCATGGGCTTTTGCGATTGAATTGTGGAAAGCTTGTTCTATGGCTTCCCTTATGTCTAATTCAGAACTAAGGTTAACTTCATCCATCCCTTCTATGAGATTCTGCACGCCATCGAATTCGACAAATAACGCTTCAAGTTTTACTAATTTTTGTGATAGCACGTTAACTTCGATAGGAGTGAGTTTTTTACCTTGAAAATCGTCTAATTGATTGTTAAATTTTGTAACGCGTCCCTTTATTGAGGCACGTTTTAATTTTAAAGATTTATCCGTAGTCTCCATATTTCTCAAATTAACGTGTGCTCAATGCAAACAATTAGTTGTAAACAAATAGGTACATAGGTATTAAAGTTGCATACGATACGCCCCTCGCTTCAATGACCCATGACGTGAAGAACTGCTTCAATCAGCTGATGAAGGCTGGCCGCTCTGCAGTCGCAGGCAGGTTACGCGCAGCCGGCGCTAGTGTGCAGGTGCACCCGGGATGCGGCGCAGCGGCGGTAGGCACAGGGACAGGTCAGGGAGCGCGAAGTACGCACTTCAGCTGGAATGGATTGTTTGAATGCTTTGTATATTTATGCATAAAAATAGGTATTTAGAATAGGTTTAGCTATTACGCTTTTAAATTGATTGTAAATACTCGTATGAATTAATGAATGACAGGCTTTCAAGCCGTATAAGAACTGGCTTAGATTTCCTATAAATAGGTAGGTAAGTATTATAGATTACAAGAAAACTTTGATGTTGGTTTAATTTTGAGGTAAACTGATTTGAATAACGTAATTTAATCACTATTCGCACAAAAGAATGCTAATTGAAGATAGTGAGTAATGGAAAGCAACGGGAAATAAATGGAACGGGCTCACTTTTGGTCGGCAAACCTCTGCTGTGGCGCGAAGACACCGCTGGACCGCAGCTTGGCTGGCTTGCGATGACTGCAAAAGTGCTTGTTCTTGATGATTTCTTGACCGTTTTCACTGTTGGGCAGCTGCGCTGGGTTTGGATTGTATTCTTATTCCGTGTTCCGAATTTCCGGGAGCGCAAGGGGATTACGCTACGATTCGTCCTTCCTTTGTTTTTTCCCGGCGCGGCGTCGAAATGGCTTCGATGATGTACCCGATTGTGTTTTAGATGTAAGTTCGAAATATTTAGCACGGTCGCCACTTTATGTTCCGTTAGGAGCATAAGAAAAGACTTTGAGTTCTTTAAAAGGTAATATTTTGGAGAAATTATGTACAATTGCCGAAACTTAGATACATTGGGTTAGTAAGAAAATTAATATGTGAAGATCTTGACAGTGTCAATTTCTTTTTTCTCTTTTTTGAGACCATAGAAACATCGTTGAGGTTACAAGCGTCAACATCCTTAATCCGTGACTTTCCTTCATCAGGGTCCCGAAAAAGCGGTAAAGATAACGAAGCCCCGCTTTAATGTCGCAGGCGCAAATGAACATGTCCGGTAGTTCCCGGAGTTAACGCCTCGCTGGCCCCACTGTGTTCCGGCTCGGGGACCGGCAACCGTTTGGACGCAATTTCGTACGAGTTCAACTCGTACGTATACGTACGTTCACGCACGAACAATCCCGCCCTTAGAAACACTTTGAAAGACTATGGTAGTAGTATGGTCATACTGTGTGCGAGTTAGTCGCACGTCAATATAATCGCGCGCAGTGTGAGTTCGACTAGACAGCGTTTAATAATTTTAATAGATATTCTAATTGCAACTGACAAGTCGAAAGTTTTAAATACGGTTATTTTTTTCATCACGAACACCAAAAAGTATTAAAGATAACGAATCCCCGCTTTAATATCGCAGGCGCAAATGAACATGCCCGGTACTTCCCGGAGTTAACGCCTCGCTGGCCCCACTGTGTTCTGGATCGTGGGCCAGCAGCGGTTTCACATTAACGCTGCTGAGCCTATCTTTGTTTTTGGGTAAACGCTTTTCCACTTCTATGTAGCCGTGTTTGTTGAATACATTTCTAGAATTCTGCTAATAAGCAAAGAAAGTTTTAACAAATTAAATGCAATCACTGTAGATCACAGTTGTTGCATTTCATAAAGAAAAGAATTGTATTGTAAAGGTAAAGACCTGTTTCCATTGTTATCGTATCGTGGAGAAGCTCATTAAAACTAAGATTTATAAAATAACCACTATTATACAGCGCTTATCAATAATTGTAATACACAACACGAATGCGCAAAATTTCTAACAGAAACGTATAGTTCGAATGCTTTAAATTCAGAAATGTTCTTCATCACGAACCTCAAAAGGTATTAGAGATAACGGAGTCCCATTTTAATGTCGCAGGCGCTGCAAATGGACACATCCGGCACTTCTCCAGAGTTAACGCCACGTTGGCCCCGACTGTGTTCCAGGGGACCGGCAACGCGCCACGGTTTCACATTAACGCTACTACTCACTCACGATTTTGGATCTTTGTTTTTGTGTAAACGGTCTCTATTTCGTAAAATTGGAAGTAGTACAAAGTCGCACACATGTGATATACCTAAATAAGAACACGCTTTCGATAGCATTCAGTATTGCAATTTTACGGGTTCAGAAGGAAAAAACTTAACAAATAACAAGATTCAGTTAATTTCCAATGCAAATGAACTTGACAACATATATGATTCACAGAAGTTTAATGTGACATAAAAACTTCTGTTTTCTTTACTACTATCAACCAATGATCTAAAATAGTCTGAAACGTAGAAATTTTCTTCATCACGAACCCCAAAAGGTATTAAAGATAACGAAGCCCCATTTTAATGTCGCAGGCGCTGCAAATGGACATGTCCGGCACTTCCCTAGAGTTAACGCCTCGCTGGCCCCGACTGTGTTCCGGACTGGGGACCGGCAACGGTTTTACATTCATACCACCCCTGGTGCTTTTGCATCTTTGTTTTTAGCAAATGCCCCTTTATTTTGTGCATTCTGTGAGCGGCTGGACCTATTTGATGTGTGTAGTCGTATAGAAGGCTCCAGTCATTTGTTTACGTTTGAACGGAACCGTTCGTAAAGAGAATAGGAAAACTGCGATGCTTTGGTCACCGTCAGAATGTTGTTTCTCTTTCAATTTATTCATTGGCTTTCGACGTTTCGCGTTCCTTCAGTAAAATGGTTCGTATGTCTTTCTGCGAAATACAAGTACGGTACCGAATGTTCAAGAAATATAATAGCGGTCATGGACACATTCAACCTTAAATTAGAACTAATAAGGAATTAAACAGAAACTTTTGAGATTATAAGTGTTCTACTTGTTTGAGATTCTAAGCGTTTTTGTTCTACTAAATTGCACGTTAGTCTCTTACTTAAATTACCAGCATTCATAATCACAAACGTTTTATTCGATATTTCCGCTCATAGGAATTTGAATTTTTCATTAGTAATGGAAAATATGGAACATCATATATTTTAATTTTTATTCACGCAGCGGCAAAAGAGTAAGCCCTTAATTCGACCGCTGGTTCGTTGTAGGTAGGACTTAATTACTAGGACAGTTTCCCACACATTCGTCACCAGACTCATCAAGTATTCAGTGATCATTATCATTAGCATAATCAATAATTGTCATCCATCCAGCCCTCCTACATCATCCATCAAATGCAGATGTACTAAGTTCGATGAAGTGTAACGAGGTCATTTGATTTAGATGTGATTGAGTAGGACAGTTTGCAGCTCCTTAGCATATGTGTAGATATATCGAGATATATCGAGATACATATCGCTAATCGATTCCAGAGATAATCTCTCTGAGACGCCGAGGTGCATCATACTAAGCATTAATTTCGGTTGGATAATCGTGTTCATTTAGATTATTAATGCATATGATTTTACCTAGTTTACGTGAGATTGGTAGATGTAGTTTATGGCTGTTACTAGGCACAAGTAAAGAGATTTTAGTCACTGGGTTATGTTGCTATACGCTACTATTATTCGTAATCAAATATTTCATTTCTTAACCACATTCAGTATTTTGTCTTCAAGTCCAGAAAGATTTTTCTTATGATTATATTTTGGCTAACTTAAGTTTTTGATGGTAAAGCGAACAAGTGACTTTATCACCTTCTTTTGCATGAATTTTATGTAATCTACAAGAATAATGATTGATTTTAAAAAAAATCAAATTTGGAAGGTTTTTAATGCATTCTTTGGCTACGCAACCCTAAGATATGCAGATAAGGCAAATAAAGTTTGCGATGAAAAAAATCTATTTTTCAAAGCACGAAGGAAGGTAAAGTGGAAGCCGATAAGTATCAAAAGGACATAAAAGCTTGAGAGTAATCTGCGTACTAAGAGTACACTGTAAGTAAGCTGCTTTCATACTGAAAGTTGGTTTTCACTCATATTGGTTGTATTTGCGCATTTTTCGTTACTCAATAATGAAACATGGTTCTACATGTTCCTTATTTTTAGTATACGTATAAATTAATAGATTACTACTTACGTAGCAAATAAGAAGACGAAACTATAGTCTTATTTGAATATTAACAACCGATGGAGTATTATTACTAAATAAGCAAATCGTTAAAACATCACATGCGAAATTCACGCTATTTTAAAACAGTATAAATCAATTCTAAAACTTCGAAAACTGGATTCACACAATCCATATGAACGAATTCAGAAGTCAGCACACAACTAAATAACAAGTTTGAGACCAACGAACTCGGTATACTCGTATCGGCAGATTACTTTTTATCACCGAAGTGTTTCGTAATGACGCTATACTCAACAATTTTGCGACCTTATGTATTCCGACTTACGTAGACGGAATACGTAACTAAGTTAGCGAAACTTGAGCGCCATAAACGCTAAAACTGGCGATAACAAGTTATCTGCGCGACGCAGACGAGTGTATAATATTTATTTCTTGCGGCTCTCAGCAAATCCTTTTCTATGACCGCGACGCGTAAAAGTTTAAATAAATAAATAACGCTTCACACTCATAGCCCCACACTAGGATTCCCTGTGTCGTGGGTGCCATGGACACACACAAGACAAGAACACACCACACCCAGACCAGAAACAGACATTCAAATTCAATTCGAACCTCTGCTCTGCTGGATATCGAACCCAGGACCCTCCGCGTAGCGCTCCGGTGTCTTAACCACTGCGCCACTCGGGTCGTCAAAGTTTAACTTTGTTTTAAATCGCACTTATACGCAATTAAGATTAACATTAATCTATTAGTGTTACATTAGAAAGGAGATGATTTAAGTTTGCTTATAGTGATGGTGGATCTATGAGTCTGAAGCATAATAAATAATTTTAAAAGTTTTACTATTTATTAAATTTTTCAATGTATTTAAATGTAAACCATTTCAAGGTCTTTCGTATCTCTTAAGATGTACTTAAAGAATTCTAGAAAAACTAAATTTCAAAACAAATGCGCCTTGATTATATAAACATAGATGAAAGAATTTCAAAATGCGTACTTACCAAAACAATTACTGAAGGATATCAGCTTAAGAAATTCCGGGAAAATCAAGGAGCTTTCAAACATTTCCCAAAACTCCGAATATCGGCGAAGTTTCCTCAAACAGGATAGCGTAAAATGTCGAAAAAAGGAAAATATGAGCGACACGGAGCGACGCACAATATGTTATTAGGGAATATTAGCCTTGCTTGCTGCACAAGAGGTTTAAGCATGAAAAGTGGGTACTTGACCGGAGTGGCTTTTAGCTCGGGCATTTTATTAATGCCTGCGGATCGGCCCTCAACTCCCGTGCCTCTATCGTTAATGCCAAATTTATAGAGCTCTTCAAAATGTAAATTGAAATCAATATCTCGGCTGATACCGCTTTGATAGGCGGTGTTGCTGAATTTATGGGTATTTCATTAAATAAAAATGCTTTTACGGCTCCCATTTAGTGTTCCGGACTCCTACTTAACGTACGATATCCGACTCTCATTACGATAGCAATTTTGTGGATATTTTTTCGGCGGTCAAACCGTTGGAGGTCGGAACGGTGAGTAATTATTGTCATTCTCGAAACCAAGGACTGAAAGCAAGAAAGGAAAGAACCTATAAAGAGTCCAAGTATTCATATTGGTTAGATAACTTAATAAAATGTAGGGACACTACAATAGGTACTTAGGACTATCAAGATAGAGTTCCTTAACTTTTAATCCTTATTTCACTCATTTTAGAGATACATTTTGAGAATTTTCTGAGAACGATTCACTATTTAAATGGATTTTTGGTGAAGGTGCGAATAAATATATAAAATCATGTATTTTCTGACACAAAACGTATACTAGCGGGGACTAGGGAAACATATCAAATATTGGAGATAAGTACACAATAATATACGTGTAAATATTACTGGCAATAAAGAACGTCTTAAATAGCCATAAATGGTTTATAAGCAAACCCTTCCGATAAATAGGTTTCCCTTGAAATGTGTGTTCAAACATTTGATCAGGGGATATTTATTGAAAATAAAGGAAAAAGGTGAAAATATTTTATCTTTTTGTAATGCAGGTATTACCTATTACCTTCATACATATGATGAGAAAACTAGCGTATTGATTTTACTTCTATGCTGTACGCAAGCTGTATGCCTTGTGTATGTGGGTTTCATTACTTACTAGCTTATGCCGGTGACTTCGTTGATTTAAGGATTGGTCCTACAAATGAATAGGATTGCATTGTGTGTCTAAATTTGAGCTAAATCAAAATTTCAGACTCCTATTGCTGTTAGATGTTTAAAGATGTTTTTGTTCGAATTTCAATTATTTCAATGATTACTGCTGACGCCACTACTACTGAAATATAAATTGAAATTACCAATAGATCATCATCGATAATTTTTAAAGTATACATGAGACTGTCACCTAATATTACAAAAAGTTCTATCATACAATCTAATGTTCAGGTTCGAGTTACGTGATTTAAACGATACATTGTCGCCCATGACTCTGACAATCGTCCACTGCATAAAAAACTGATTCACAATAAATTGGGAACAAAATCGACGAACCATGAATTTTAATGCACATCGGTATTCACGGTATAAATTGTACACCCAAAAACGTAACAAAAACAAAGTCCCCGGTTCAATTTCGAAAGCTTATCAATAATTCGTCGCTAAACAAAACCGAAGGCTCATAAACCGTATTCCGTTCCATGGGGAGATGATTTGGAACACTCTGTAGCTTTATGTCCTTATGTACGTAACCATTTGTACTCAATATTCTAAATACAACCTACTACGAATGAAACGATTTTAATTTTTTTATTCAAAGAGGACATTTTTTTGTTTTGTTTTAAGGAGTGACATGCAAAGCTAACAATTTCAGGTCACTGCTTGCAGTGTAGGTCACTTTTGTCAAACGTGAGTAAAAGATTGCAATTTTATAGTAGTCCAATAAAAGTTGGATATTGAATATAATACGAGTAGATATAGGTGGCTAGAATAGGGATGCAGGTTACTATTACTTAAGATTATTAGTACTTACTAAGATTTTCTCTACCTATCGTATATTACGAAAACCTCATATTATTACCTCAGTATCTAATTAGGTTTAGAACTGTAAAGTGAGAATTTATTTTCGTTATGACGGTTGGATGGATTGCGTTCAATTTCTTCCATTGTTCTATATTGGGTTAAACCATGTTTAGCCTAACGAAAACTACTCTTAACTGTAAAACTTTAACCCGAAATAATAATATCGTTCCGTTTCTGTGACCATTTCGAGTGGGCTCACAGTACCGAGAGCTTTCAGCACTCAGATCAACTTACATACTAACGGAAGCGAGTTACGCGATCCTCGGCTTATCAAGTTGGCCCTGAACTGTTCACGAGGGCTTATTGAGGCTGAGTGCATTGTTAAGGCCTTGAAATTTAATGGCACTTTGACTTAAATTGATTTTATCTTTCAGCGTTTATGGCCCTTAAATTTAGTTTTGTTTTAATAAAACGCAAAAATTGTACACTGGTGACTTACAAATGCGACGTTAGTTATTTATCGGGTAAACTTAAATGTTAGAACTGATGTTAGGTTTATAGAATTGTTAATTACAAATATTGGATGTACGTAGGAATGTCTAACGAACAGTAAAACGATCACTAATATTCAAACTTCTAAGCTCACAGAACTGCTATAAAATGATACTTTATGTTAGCTGAGAAAAGGAAATCTTCCTTTGTAACAAACAAAGGCTAACAATACGAAGAACTTCCAACACAAAAATCAAGTACATCCTACTAACGGAAGCGAGTTACGCGATCCTAGACTTATCGAGTTGGCCCTGAACTGTTCACGAGGGCTCAGTGAGGCTGAGTGCATCGTTGGGGCCTTGAAGTTAATCAATCATTTTTTTGTACTTTACCGTTTCTTACAATCAAGTTTTACTATTAAATCCTCGCCTTAGTTTAGTTCCATCTAAATAAAATAATAAAATACTAAATTAAAGGATAAAATGCTCTACTCGAATAAAAATGACCCTAGAAACTTACAAGGCAAAAAATTTCAGAAAATAAGAAGAATTACAGAACTGTCACACTTTAACTATTGTTGTTAGTATTTTGAGATTTTTCATCGACTACACCACCGTTAACCAACTCACCGCTACTATGATCTTGCAGAAGCTTGCAGAGTGAATAACGAGTGATCTATAACGTTTGTCCTCTATTTAACTATTAGTCGCGATACCGAAATTGTCCTTCGCAACAATCGAGACTAACAATACGGAGGGCTTTCAGCACTCAAAACAACTTACATAGCAACATACTAACAAAAGCGAGTTACGCGATCCTCGACTCATCCAGTTGGCCCTGAACCGTTCACGAGGGCTCAGTGAGCCTGAGTGGATAGCTGAGTAGAGGCCGTCACATTTAATAGATGAAGTGTGCTTAAGTTTCTCTGTATGTTTCGTTACACTATACTTTCATTTTTACTTAGAGTGACGTTCTACAAATTCTTATCGTCGCATACATTTTTAACCAAAATACGATAGTTACGTAACTACCATTCAATCAATTTTATTTATTGACTAGCTGACCCAGCAGGCTTCGCTCTGCCAATGAATTTTTTTTTATTTTTTTTATTTTTATTTAATAGCCTATGTTACTCAGGCTGAATGTAGCTTTCCAATGGTGAAAGAATTTTTGAAATCAGCCCAGTACTTTTTGTGTTTATTCGTTACAAACATACAAAAATACAAATGTTTCCTCTTTATAATATTAGTATAGATTAATACCTAAAAACATCATTTTTTTAGCATCAATTACATTATTTTACGAAATCAAGTGACGTAATAACACTTTTTTAGTGATCGCTTACCAATGAAATACATCTTTATGACAGTTAGTTGGTACTCTATCTCGTCAGCTCGAACAAACAAGTCTAACAATACTGAGAGCTTTCGGCACTCAAATCAACTTTCAACTTACATACTAACGGATGCGAGTTTGATCAAGTTGGCCTTCAATAAATTGTTCGGAGGGTTTTGTCCGAGTGCATCAATGAGTAGGGGCTAGAAGTTTAGTGCAGTTAAAGTTTGTCTGGTCACTTATCTCTTTAATCGTTTATAGAGATTTGGGATCGTTATGTGAATGTTCATTCATGTTATCGTAGTTGAACTAAACTTTATGGATTTAATACTAATAATACAAGGGTGAAGGGCTTTTGAAGTTCTATAGAAGTGTAAAAAAATTAAATATCACCTGCTGTTACGGTGAAGGAAAACATCGTGAGGAAACCTGCATGCCTGAGAGTCAACAAAAAAAATGTTCTCAAAGGTATGTGAAGTCCACCGACCCGCAGTGGGCCAGCGTGGTGGACTAAGGCCTACATCCCTCTCATCTTAATGAGAGGGATGTAGGCCTTAAGACGGAGACCCAACCCTGTAGTGGGTCGTGAATGGGTAACTGGCAATAGAAGTGTAAATGTAATCTACCGATCGTAGAGTGTGAAATAAATAAATACATGTTATCATCATAAGACCTTACAGTAATACTACTTTAATAAACAAACAGACAACTTATAACTACTTAATATCTACAAAATGCTTATTTAAGTTTACCTTTCGTCTTAAACTCTCAACTGAATGAGATTATTTTATTAATTACATTTATTTGCAGAATCAAACTTTAACATAGAAATTGCTCCGTTTAACCGTGCATACTTCATAGAACAATATTGTTATAAACTTTACTGATACTTGTGAAATTGTTCGAGACAATTAAAATATCGTTTACCAAGTTTTTAGTATATTAACGTTTAACGATCAAACTCGAGTCATTTATTAGAAAATTGTGTGAGGCTTTCGTCAGAGTTTTGGAGAAAATAATTAATTAATTCCTTTTACATCAAAGTGTAGATTCGTGAGTCTTTGTAGAAGTAAGATCGGGTTTAACTAGATAACCAAATAAGTGGAAATGAGTTAGGTGAAACATTTTCTGGGAATACCTACTAATAACTCTGTTGCTAAGATAGATCTTTAGCGAGTCCCTATAGAAAACTGCGAATTTTTTATAATTTCATGAGTAAGTTGCCAGTAGCCCTGACCCGGAAACTTGTCAAATTAAAGTCATTATGATACGAAAATATTTCAAATCAGCAATCTTCTTTCGCATTAACAATTTACGGGGCGACCTATATCTAAACTATAGGCTTACAAACTTTCACCATTTGATTGTGTCAAAGGTTTTATTTTTTTTAATAGACTGCACGCTGCTTTGTCCACGTAAATTATAGAACTTGGTCCAGAGAGAGATAAAAAGTATCCTATAAGTATGTTTATCCAAACATAATGGATGTTTGGATTGTATGTCAATCCAAACATAATGGATGTTTGGATTGACATACTTATCCAACCATCCGACCATCCTCACATGCTTTCACATTTACAATTGTTGTAGGATCGTCCAACATTTTGTTTAGTAGTAGTACTTAATAGTCGATAGTAGATTAAGTTTATCCACAGCTTTCTGCGAAAAGGCTAACATTGCGCATCAGGTCGCATGAAGCCCTATTTTCGGCCTCGTATTCATAGTGAATACAGTAGGTATTATATTCAACATCCCCAAAGACAAATAGGGAAAACTGGAAGCCACACGACAAGGACTAATTACTGAAACACAAGCCACACGACACAACGTAATGTTGACGCGTCCATCGACCCGAACGCTGTTAGGGCTGGCGACAAGTGAGTTTATGTAATTTCAAGTCTTTGATTTCTTATTTTAATTTTCAAATATTACCTTTACGTGAACAATTTAGCATATTTTTACCCAAATTAGGATGATTGTCTTGTATATATATTGGTAAATTTTATTTTAAAACGCATGTGGTGAAGGTGAGGGTATGACGTTGTCATTTCTCTTTTCTTAGACACCCGTGACCTATCTCAGATAGGAAATAAACATTATTTCAGATTTTTGTTGCTATGAAAGTAGAATAAGTGGCTACCTTATTTAGTCTGAGCCTCAATTAGAGCCTCTCCAATAGTTAGTGACTGGTATCAGGCGGAGTTTGGAGCTCATTAGCGGCTGCTAATTTTCTACGAAGGCCGTAGCTTAAACCTTTGTAAGGTTTAAAGCTACAGCCTTCGTGGAAAATTCAAGAGCTATGACTGGCACTGAAAGGAAAAGAGGAACTCGGATGTTGAAATAAGAATTGTCGTTGTGATTACAAGATGAAATGCATCCCTAACATATGCCAGATTCCAGCTAACGATGGAATCGAGCAAATCCGTAGGCAGCTGACAAATGTTACTATCTGTACAGCATGCATTGCTGCTCCTTCTCCTTGAGCATACTCCGCTTTGCTGCTCCAAGAAAAATGCAGAATCCATGAAGAAACAGGCTAGTGGCCAACCCGTGTCAGATGTTTTCAAACTGCCCATAGGGCTTCCGACAAGATTTAACGACTGCTATCGTATAGCTAACATCTAGATCAGACTGCTTTACGTACCCTCCAAAGCACGGAAGACACTCACAGTTACATCCTATAAATTATGCTTATTTCGGTTACTCCGTTGCTAC
This sequence comes from Erynnis tages, assembly GCA_905147235.1. Classification (NCBI taxonomy): domain Eukaryota; kingdom Metazoa; phylum Arthropoda; class Insecta; order Lepidoptera; family Hesperiidae; genus Erynnis; species Erynnis tages. The sequence continues at coordinate 2,795,167 of LR990077.1, read as the reverse complement.
AAAGAAATCAATGAACGCGAACAATATCGCAAGGAACAATGAAAATCCATTATACTTCTTATCGCTGCGGCGGCCATCTGTCTTCTGGCTGGTTAAAAAACCTCCAGACAAGACATAGATCCTTTATCTTACTAAATGTCCTCACTAATCTTCCCCTTAGTAGCTCCATTAGTTTTCATGTCACTTTAACAACGTGCAGATATTCAACGTTTATTGGAAAAAGTATAATGCATAACAAAGTAGGACCAAGACTTTCTGGGCATTCTTGACAGGCGAATGAGAGCGCAGAAGGTAAGTGGTTTTTGTATTACGTATGAGCTGGTATTTGTATGCCCATTATACGAGTACGTTTTACCTCCTATTACGAATATGTCAAGGCTCAATGGGAGATAGAACGATTGGAGTTCGCTTGGGAAGGTCGACTGCTGCCAACATTGCCCGCTGTGACGCAGTGAGTTCTTCATGCCATCTGTCTTGGTTGGGAAAGTGGCCATTTTCTCTCTATGGACCAATTCCTAAAACCTACGCGGACGAAGGCGCGGGCAGACTAGTGTGTCCATGTTCATCATGTTTGTAAGGACATATATATGTTTGTTAAACAATGAAATCTTTAAGTCTGTTGCATGTCATTTCTTTCCAGCAGTTCAAGTTTTCATCCTTCGCCTTGAGCCCCCTTTGACCTTTCGCTCTCGCATTTCAGATTTCGCCCTCCAACTTAGTCGTACTTGAAAAATTCACCCTGTATAACACGATTGAAACAACCCAGTTTTTGGTCGAATCTGGAAACAAATCGAATTCAACCGACCGGGCGACCGTTGAAATTCTTAATATTAACCGAACACTGAACGCTGAAGTGCCTAAACCAACATCCAATTGATTAACCGCCCGTCGAAATCCTGTCCAATCTCGAATTCCACACAAGCGTCCTACGTAAATGAGGGTATCTAAATGAAAGTCCTTCAAAGTGAAGTTGATGAAATCCGGCGTACCCATCTTGCCAGAATGTTCCGGCGATTAGCTGAAGCCGATATGTTTGTTTGGGCGCGGAAGGAGGCCGGCGGTGTGTGAACGATAGCGGCCTGTATAAATCACTTGTTTAGATAAAGTGCCCCAATATTTTAGCTCTAACGCCCCGTTTTCACTACCGGAAAGTTTTTGGTCGGTCGGACTTCTGTAGAATGTAGTGCGGTACCCTTTTCATTTTGATGACTGGGTAGGTAATAATTATGGCTTCGTGACTACTGGATCTCTTAATAATTTTTGTCGAAAGAGACCTCAAACTAAACTCAACTTCTACTCTTTAAACTGAGAGGTGAACTAAGGTATGAATTAAAAGCCAAATGTTAGGGAAAAGTAATGCGATTTTTTTTGCAGAAATCGTGGCAGTCAACAGACTGCAATTAAACTGGAAAGACTATCATCTGAAGGATAGGAATTTGGAAAACATTTTTTAGTCTTTACCTGTTTATATTTAAAGTGGCGCTAAGATCTTAATCGCGTTCGAAATATCCCGCTTCACCGCGTAGGAGGGACAAGTAACACCCACGGGTTTCGTGAACTTTTGTGAGCAGGTACAAGTGGTATTTTATCGGCTTACAGGCCGCCGCGCAATAGTGCGTGAGCTAATACACCGTGAATACTGATAAACAATACTGATTCGAGATTCGATTGTGAAGTTATTTGTTCGTAAGAGCATCTTCTATGACTATTCTATTACTGTGGTTCAATTACTTTGGGGGTCTATCCTATACTATCAACTAGGAAGGGCCCTGTTGAGGCTGTGGAAGAATATGAAATTAGTCCGTAGACCCCACAAACCTAAGTTGAGAGAAACATCTTCCGGGCTTGGTCAGTAGAAGTCCACCACCCTTGTCAGCCGTCAGTATCCATGAGGATTTCCGAACATAAAAAGACAGTTTCTTAACTAAAACGCAAAACCTGTTTCCAGCGGATTATGTCAACGATGGCTACTTCTCTGGCTAGACTCTTTTATATTTTGACTTCGTGTTGTGCATAATAAAAAAATTCAATCCCGTACAAAGAATGAAGCTCAGACTGACCTGTTCATAGACAAATGGACTGAATATGGTGTAAGGTTACTTGTTAATTAAAAGGTTACATAAAGGCTTTTAACATGCGTTTCTCCGACAAGTCTATGCGTAATGAATATGTTTTGTGCTTTCGTTCGTGATGTCTGTTAAATATGAATTGGCAGAAATATACTGGCCTTTGCATTTTGAAAAGTCCATTGACAATCAGGCCTCAGGTAGATCTTTTATATCCTTCGTGTAAAGCAGGACTTTGAAAAATGAACCATTTGGGTCTTGGATACGCCAAGTACCCACTCAAGTAATACGATAAGTACGTCTTCCTCTCTTTAGCCGACGTTGGTCCACTGCTGATCATAGACTTTCCCAAGGGGAGTCACTGAGTCCGATCTTCGGCTCTGCTCATCCAGTTGCTTTTCAATTTAATCTTTATCTAATGTACATCGGAACATTAGACTTTGTTCCCTGACCCCAATATCGTTGACCCACAAATCATTGAGCCGTTCCTAGTTTCATTTTTCACAATTTCCAAAAGGCAACGTCGCGGAACAGAGTTAGTTTACGGGCTGTCGCCTCTGTGCGTGAGTTTATAACCCGTAATAAACAATACCGATTCGAGATTCGGCCGCCGCGCCATGTGGAGTGTTATTTATTCGCACGAACAGCTTACCTCCGGATTTCGTTGCCGTGATAGTTTTACGTGTACAAAGCTCTCCTTTATCCCTTTTTGTATTGTCGTTTTGAGCAATGCCTAGCGCTGCGCCATCGTTAAAATTTAAATCGAGTTTTATGTTAGGGGAAGCTTTGTACGCGTTGAGTTCGGAGCTTACATGGGGAATGAGGTTCGTACACTGATGTGCGGATCTGGGAAATATTTTTGTACTTACTTTCGCTTTACGCTTGACTAGTTCGAGTTCTTCGCTCGGGTTGAATTTTCGCAGAATTCTTTGTTTTATATTTTGCTTCCTCTTCTGATAGGAGCTACTCTTAATTTGCGAGAAATGCTTTTTCCTTGTATTTACATTATTAAGATAATAACCTATGCTTTTTACTTCAGTCTTTTCAAAGATTTTTTCAAAATATTGCCACGTCAATTACCTGTATGAAAAGATGTACGATTTTTTTTTATAAATACCTAACATGGTATCAATAAAAGGTTTTGTCACTATGCCAAGTTTGCCACTATGGCTTTCCAAGAGTCAGGATTAGTAATTCAACCAGATAAAACCTCATTTTACCCTGTTTTTATCGATGGAATGAACGCTGGTTTATTAAAAGTAGTTAACCATTAAAAAGATGGTCTAAGTCTGTCCGAAGTCCCAAGAATGACGGACTCTTAACATCAGCATGGAAATAGGACGTAAAAAATAACGATGAAATTGCCAACGCCATCTGTATAGGAAAGGTGAGAAAGATAGGTACTCGTACAGTTCAGTAACTTGTAACTTTAACAGTTCGAAAGTCATTCCAAACTCCGAGGCCTCTCGCCGTCTCCTAAACGACAGTCTTTAAAGTTTGAAGTCTTCTCAATTATGCACTCAGGTTTACGAGACCCTCACGGGCAATTCATTGACTTAATAAGTCATGAAATGTTTGAGTTGGTGATATTGCTTCGACCTTTCTGGTTTAATAGCCCACTATTGGGCCATGGACCTATATCGCTGTGGTCTTAATCTTAGTTTAGTTAGTGATTTGAGTCACTCTGCCGCATCTTTAGGCCTTTACCCATACCTTGTAGTATTACTATCGTTTCAAGTTGGAATGCGTGTATTTGACGTATGTACCTACCATCTTCGTACCACTCATCCATGGAGCAGCTGACGATTCTACTCTATTAAGAGAGTATTAAGAGAGGTTCTCTCGTAAGATATTATATTTCCTTAAGAGAGAGGACTAAGAGAGTCTCATTCTACGAGTTTTGGGCTGGATGGACCATACGATTACATAATGTCTATGATTCTTTTGATCGACGACTAAGTATTAAGCAAGATGGGTGACATAAGCTACGAAGGCATAAAAGGACACTATTCAACAGAAATAGGATACTCAATACCATTTGAGCAGTTTCAAAGTCACAATCAAAGTCAGTCCAACAAGGGTTCGTAGACATTAATGGCACATATTCTGAATCAAACCCATCCCCATCCTACAGGTAGATGGCGTGTATGAATCAAATCTTACGGTCGTTAAGCGGATTACAAGCCAGATAATCCTATTAACGCTGAATGATTAACATCATGTCGGTTATCACTCTGAATGAACTCGTCAGCGTTTCCATTACCTACGAGTTAATTTTTGGATGCTTCCTTATTAGGTTTCCGATTTTTTAGCAAAAAAATCTTGGTTAAATATTGTGATATGAAACTGTAGTTGTCACTTTCATAAAATTGAATTGAAATCTGAACAGTCTACCCATCTGTCTGTAACCTCTTAATGACCCATGAATGATGCAGGGTCTGGTCACACAATGAGAAGCATGTAGACCATAACCCACGCTGGCGTATTGCTGACTGATGCACTTCACTTGTATTTGAGAACTCTCAGTTATGCAGGTTTAACACGTCTACAGGTGGTAAAAATTATATGAGAAGTTCAACCGAAGTGAACTACTGCCGCTCCTATAACCCTAAAAAGTAACGTAAAAGTAAAAAGTAAGTTAATATTTGAGGTTTTTCTATAGAGATATTTTTAATAAAAAGTAACCTGCATCTTTCCCTAGACAAACTGCCTTCTTCTTAATTTTCATTATAATAACTGGTCTTTCGTGTGATGTATTTTCACAGAGCTTTAACAAAGGGTTCTTCAAAAAAGTTATCTATATGTAGAGCTCTCGTTCAAAATCTCCATTTAAATAATTTAGCAACATAATAATAGGAATTTGGCGCAAAGGCAGTTACCGGTAAGTAACACACTCGTAACTGAATCACGCTAATTACTCCAAGTTAATAGGATTATCTAACATAATATCTCAGATGTAATCTGCTTTCGCCATCAAGATCACAGGAAATTGCGAGGGTGTCAACACAAAAGATAATCTTACGCAAGTGACATTAAAAGTATTTTGCGAATTATAAATATAAAGCTTCATAAAAAAGATCTATTTTAAAAGACTTAAGAGCAGAAGAGAAGAAGAGAAGAGGAAGATAGTAAGAAGTAAAGGAGTATCGAGAGTCGAATGTCAGTCTAAATAGCGCAACTAAGTTATAAATGTTGGAACAAATTTTATAGGGAATATTTCCTAGCCGGAACATGAATTTTCACAAAAATATTTTTTCAATAAGTAATATAGTATGGAAAGATACTCGTAGATAGGATAGAAAGACAAGACACCGGGAAACCGTTGGATTCAAAGGGCCCGAGTTGATTGGCCTTGATTGGGGTAGGCCGTTGCCCAGCAGAGGACCACCCAGAGGTGTGTTAAGATCTCCAAAATGTGGTCCAAACAAATATCCATACACCAAAAAACGCACTTACCTAAAAGTAATTTATACATATACATACAAAAGTAGCCTCAGACGAAGTATTAAATATTTTACTTCAATCGTTAAGGGTCTTAAGAGTGTATTGACTTTAATCAAGGCAACGTAAAGATTTTATGCTAGCTTATTAATTTGCTAGTGTATTAAAGTGTGGGTGAATTGTGGCTACGAGTTTGACCTTATAATCCTGTCCAAGTAAAAGGTTAGCCCGAATGTATGCTTATAAAATTTTTGCGGTTTTCTTTGCGGTGCGGCTTAGTTTTATTTATTTTTGGGATTAGTTGTTAAAATTTAGACTTTGTGTGGGGATCGTGTGGAGATTTTTCTTTCTCTTCAACAGACATTCATTCACTGGACATGGACCTCCACAAAGCGCGTTATTAAGGCTGACTTTTGGTTCTTCTCATCATGTATCATCATTTGCTTGTCATTACGAAGTTGTCGCCCTATGGAGTAGCTACATTTGGCTAAACATGGCCTCGACTTTAAGAGTCAACTCCAACATTGGTCAGTTATCATTAATTATGTATGTCAGATGTGGCCACCCTACATTTTCAGAGCTTTGTCAGTAACTTTGATTCTCATACGAATTTCTCCTTATATAATCCTGTCAAAGTAAAAGGTTAGCCCGAATATATGTTTATAATTCTTTTGCAGTTTTCTCTGAGAAGCGGCTAAGTATTTTGTTTTCTTTTGAGATTATGTATTAAAATTAGTTTTTGCGTGGAGATTGAGTGGAGATTTTTATTCTCTCTTCGGTTGACTTTGCCTAAGGCCGCGCTCAGTTTGAACGCGTTTTCATTTAACTCGTACGTACGACTACTGGTAATATTGAGTAAAATATTTAAGTTTCTTAGGTCTTTTCACTCGTTCTTTATAGTGCTTTATCGGAAAGTAGGCTTCGACGACTTAATAATATCTTATGATTAGAGACTCATTTCTATGGATGGATTGAGCACTCTTCGTAGACAAAGAAATTTTATTATAGCAAAATACTTTATTAAACTAATATTAAAATACGAAAGTTCGTGAGGATGGACTTTCAGAGTCCACTATTTTCACATTTTTGACAAAATCTGAATACTTACTCCACCTACTTAAGCACAAATGAAAAACTAATGATTTATAGAAGTATTGGGCATCTGCGAATAATCTTGTGCTCTGTAAAAATGACTACAAGTTAAATTGAATGAACAACTAAGAACATTACAATGCAAATATCACTTCGTTGTGTAGTTAAGTAAATTTACAACCTCATAAAATGTGAACGGCTACTTTATTATGCTAACATTTTAGGGTTAAGAGAGTCCGCAGTTAGCCTGACATGATTAGTAGCTACGATTTAGTAAGTTGGCGTTAGCCCACGACATCTTTCAAGTGGGTTTTGGAATTTGGCACAATATGTGTACAAATAACACTTCATCCAAATCCATTAAGTGTTTTTGCGTGAAAGAATGACAAACATCCATTTTCGTAAATGTTCATAATTAGTTTGAAATATATGAAAATGTCGAATATGAAAGGATAGTGTATAAACTGGTGAAGTGTGAGTCGTACCTACGCCTAATTAATATGTTTGATTCGGTACCACTCAATATTAATCCCTACTCTGTAAAATAATTTAATAATTAGTTAGGCAATTGTTTTCATACAAAAAGAATCAAGTATAAAAATATTTGAAACAATATTAAATTTGATGAAATTAATTTATTGTGATCAATTTTCCAATCATAAAGTTGGATCATACCGATGAAAGAAAGAAACCAAATATATGTGCTTGTGTGTATTTGTATTTGTAAATATATGTATTTGCCACATCTTTAAAAGGGACTTTAAGTAGACGTAGATATTTTACACCTGCGAACTAAGGTGATCTTAGTTATTAGTTTTTTTTAAAACTACCACCTTCAACTGCGATATCAGTACTGGATTCTGGATTTGAAGGATTAGAGAAAATGATATAAACACCAATTTCGTTTTTATAAATGATGAATCCTCATCCTCATAATTAGGTAGGTAGTACCTCTTTATCATAATTTAGTCATGTTAACAGTCTTAATCAAACTCGCATTTCCAGTTTAAGTTCGAAATTTGTAATGATTCCATTTTCATTCCATTCAACTTTAATTTCACCTCCAATTCAAACAAAAAGACTTGTTTGTTGTTTTATTTTCAAGTCAGGTATAGTATATTTACAAGAACCTTTATCGAATACCAAGAAACAAGACCGTTTTGTGTATTAACTATTTATTTTCCAAAAGCAAATAAGCAGTATTCTCCTTTAAAGTTTATCATTATAGGGTTAATTATTTCAATGCAAATTAATCTATCACAAATATTTATTTCAGCGAGGTTTGTTCTCAGTAAAGTCGTTAATTGTTGCGATATCTGAAACGAAAACTCAAACAATACATCACTGCAGTAAAATACAAGCATCCATACCAAAAACAACATTAAAATACGCGCGACGTTATTTACAAGCAACATGAATACCGTGAGAATAAAACGTATAGGAAGTACTCGTTACAACAACGGTCGCGGCAACTGGACCGTGTCGCCGCTACCTTAGGGGTTGGGGTTGGTACCAAAACTGACCCTACGCGCCAACTTACCGTGAAAACAGGTGATAAGCCACAACAGAACAGTGCACACATGCTTAAGGGCCACGCGCCCGCCTTCTTTGCGACGCACCATTTCACTTTTAACTATCTAAACACCATACCACAAGAACACAATCCACTTAAATTTCAGCGAATTTTCAAGGTTGTATCGCGTGACGTAACCTAAAGTTCGCTTCACTACACGCTCCTTCCCACACAACCGCTCGCAACGAAGCGCTGCGTAGAACTGACGGACTAAAACTCGCGGCAAAGCCAGTGGGGGGAGGATATCAAATGTTTTGTATCTACAGTCACGGCTACTCTACTTCCCTTTTTCGTAACCACGTGTTCAGTCAATTTTCGATTTTCCTCTCAATGACCAAACGAGTTTCGTTATTGTCGTTAAAAGGAACGTCATTAAGTTTTAGTTGATGTTGATTGGCTGCCACTGTTTTTGTTGCGTAATAGAGTATTACTTTTTCAATTTCGAACGGCTTTAATGCGTTTCATTTCTCGCTGTTAATGGGTTCAATTATGTTTTTGTTTTAATAACAATACGAATGTTAGTAATAAATGATTGTTCTTTGTTACGAAGTTAATTAACAGTGGTGTTGAAATTTTAGTTTAAGCAATTTGTTTTTATTTGTGTTATGACTTCTGTCACAAATGTTATGCTTTAGGCAGCATTAACTTTTGTGAGATCTGTGACAACGTTAGACGTGAATTCTATAATTACAACAAACTTTTAATTCAGAAATTATATTCTAAGACAAGTTAATAGGGAAGTTTTCTTCGTTCACCCAAACTTAAATGAGGCGAAATGTTTGACGATTTTAATTAAACTTTAATGTCAACGTCTTCAGAAGTTGAAATGAGAATTACCTTCGAGATTTGTTTTCCATCAAACTACACAATGGGTATACGTAAAGAAAAATGATCTTTATAACACATGAAAGAACGTAATGAAAGAATTATGATTTGGAATCAAATGGCAGATTAAAATTTTAAAAAATATACAAGGATTTTACTTATTATTTACTTTATTTAATTAGGACACTACAACTCTGACGTAGAATGAGGAGGTCTGGAGTACAATATACTTCGGTGAGTAGTTTTGGGACCATTCGTAGTCTTAAGGTACTATGCATATGTATATTCTACTTATGATATGTCTTTAGATACTTACTTAGAGATAGCAAAATAGTTATATTCTCGTACTTTACTAGTATTACGATAACAATAAGTAATAATAAGCAGATGAAGATTTTAGCTCACAGTTAGATAGGCGACAGGTAGGTAGGTATCTGTCTAGACACATAAAAACTTTCAAGGGTTTAATTACCAAACTATTGTTTTCATTTTAATGAGCTTTTAGTTTTTTGTTATCGTAATAGGATACTTAAGAATTAATGTTCACAGAATTTACTGTACCTAAGAACCTATTTATTTTGCAAACATTGTCTTATAAATTGAAATAGGTACATATTGATTTTAATTATATTGATATATTGTCAAGTAAAATTAATTGTTTATTAATTTGTAAAACTGATGCACCTTCAAATGTACATTTCACTCGTTTATAAAATCGTGTTAGTTGAATAAATTTTACGTTTCTGTTGGCAAGTCCTATTTCGAAATCGAAAACTTTATTGGATCGATTTTAGAATATGTTACAAATAAAGACGCTATAACGTACGTTATCAAATACCGCGGAAGTAGAGTCGAAGTTGTCAACAATGGGCAAAGTTTCGGTGATTCCATGTGCGACTTATGATATCGACTGTTCACTGACAAAAGCATTGGGTTACTCTACTGTATTCGTAAACTTTTACGAACAGAAATGTAGCTAGCTTCATAAATACTGGTAGCCGTATTGACGATACTTTATGCCGTCAATGCAATAAAACTATTTTAAATTTTAGTAAGTATCTCAAGTTTAATTATACTGTAGTCATTCGATAAAAAGCCTTAAAATTCAATGGCCTGTTCCAATTTCAAAATTCCTGCTAAAGAATTGGCGGAAATATATACAATCTTGATATCGAGAATACCGACTGTAGCCCGAATCTGTAAACTTTTATGAGTTCTGAGAGTGTTAATACTTTTCTATTATTTTTTTCTATTATTACCTTTTTTATTTTATTATTCCTTGTTAAATGGCACTATAGTCATTTTGTACTAAAGCCAGTAATTTTTTTAATACAGTGGCCTACTTCGATTCCAAAAATAAATTTCTACATGTATTTATAATTTTCTTCCAATACTTTGGCAACCGATTTCTCTGACATCGAGAGACTCGGTTTCACTTCCGAATCTGCAAACTTTTATGAACGAGTGAAATGTACCTACTTGGTTGTTGAATAAATTTCCGTGTTCCAGTTATTGTTCCTGCTGGCAGATCCCGGCTCTGAATCGAATACATATTTGATCACTCTTCGAGCAGGTTCCCGGAAAGTTTGGCTCTTTATCTCGATAAATGTATTGATGAACATAATTTTGCTAAGTCATAAAAATTCAAGTTCTACACAGATGAAAATACGAAAAACCTTACGAGAGTAACTTTGTTTACTGGGCTCGGTCATTGGTTATTGGATATTGTGCCGCTCTGTTACCCTAGAATCCCTTTTGAAGTAAAGACTGCGGTTTTCTCAAGCAGCTACGCTATGCTACGGTACTTACTACGCGCGCTTCGATGACGCATCTACGAACGCATACATACGATTTCGCTGTCAAGTTCTATGTTTTGTTTGAGATATGGCGACAACATTGGCTGAATATTTCGCGCTTATTTGATACACTATTAAAAGATTCAGATCTTTAATCCACTGCAATATTCCTTCATGATTATCACAACAGGAACTGGAGCGATATCTAATCAAAGATTTGATACTTTTGCGTTATAAAAAGGTTCATATATTATATTTAATCCACTGCAATAACCCTGCTAACTAGGACCACTAATCAAACGAGATCTTATAAATGTACAGTAACGACCGAGTAATAAAACATTACTTGGCTTAGAACTATAGAAAGTTGCAAATAGGACACTAGATTGAGCCAACCGAGATAGTTATTGTATAAGTTCGCAAACTAAGTTCTTGTTTTAATTATTCAAGCATCCATTACTCTTCGGGAAGGAATTCCAACAATTTGCGTAGTTGTGAATTATTATGGATGTTATTATGAACACCTTAATAATAATGGTCTAATAGGTCCCCCCGCTATCGTGTAGCGTTATACACCCAGCTTATGCTTTGATTTTAATTGCGTTGGATGTTATTAAACAGATAGTCTAAAGGCAGTTTAGTCTATGTCGTGATCGTGAACACTATCGTCGAACAATTTGTACTTTAAACGTCAGTCATTAGTAGGGAATAATTATGTCAGTCTATCTTGACATTTTTCCCATACTAATGGCAGCCCGATACGATTACTAGGTATACGAAATCATAATCACAGTTAATTCATAGTCAGCTCGGTCTGAGGTTGTATGCGGGTGCTTTGCTACTCATACGGACTAGGACATTCCGTTCAAATAGTGTGCTTTACGACTCCCCGTCGAGCTGCTGAAGACAGCAGCATCTTCTTTATATCTTGTTTTTTGGTTACGAAGGAGTGATTGCTGGAGATACTTTATTTGAGGCGGACTTGTAAGGGATTGAAATCAGATGGCTTGTTGGTTCTTAATTAAGAACTCTACTAATCATTAGGTCAGCGTGGTGAACTAAGGCCTACATCCTTCACATTGTGAGGGGAGATCCGACCCTGCAGTTCATTAATGGGTTACACTTACAGACAACAACAGAAGGTTCTCCTACAGAAAAGTCGTCAACTCTATTACTGAATAAATTCGCTTTAAAAATAACAAAATAAGATGAAATCAATAAAGTTGTATGCGCTTTATAAAATTAAATATCGCCTGCTGTTACGGTGAAGAAACCTGTTTGCCTGAGAGTTCACACTAAATGTTCTCAAAGGCATGTGAAGTGGCATTAGTCCAACCAACCTTATCAATGCTTACATCCCTCTCATTGTGAGGACTCGACTCTGCAGTGGGTCATTAATGGGTACTGATGATATTTTGTCCAATATCTTATTATCTACCAACATTTATTTCAACAACAATGTGCATCTTTGAAAACAAACAAACATCGAAGCATTCCCTTTGTGCTTCCTACTTTCATCCATCATACAAGTCATAAAACAATAGATGTAATTAGTTACATACCGACATTTGTTCATGTTTCCTTTCAGTGTATTAAGGTTGGGCCGTTATCTTCTAAATCACCTGTAGACTCAAACTAATAACATTAAACTCGCCCGACTCATAAAAGGATATAGCCCGAGAGCTGGCTCACATTTTTCCAGAAGTGTTTGAGGAATCATAAAATTATGTTGAATCTATTATTTGTAATATGTGAACAGCAAAATTTGACGCATTTTGAAATTTTTGTTTTAAATCCCGGCAAATACTTATTTTTATTTATGAATATTATGTTAAAAAATATTAATATGCCGTAACCTATACACTTTTTTTCGAATGTTAAAAAATAATTTCGGGAACGTCTGGCGAAGTTGTAGCCCTGGCTTAATTTTTTTTAAATTCCATAAATACTAAATTTAATGATGTTACAAAGTCAAAACGACTTAAGCACTTTTGGCGCACAAAAAAAGTCGTTCTTTCATCATTAAGGGCTAGGGAAAATCTCGTCAGCCAGGTGCATTTTCTGTGTTAGGATATTACAAATAGTCGATTCGACATGATTTTATGGTGCCACAAACACACCTCGAAAAATGTCTACAAGCTCTTGGACTAATAATGCAATTCCACGACTCCTCCATTTGGAAGCAAGCGTTTTCATCCCCAAGAATGTCCGTTAGTTTAAACTTATTTCATCCGAAGTTATGGCTAACAAGAATTCCAAAGATATGGTATTGCTGTGTGTTATTTATAAGATTTGTTACTCCAGGCAAGATTGTTATTGGTTAGTTCCAATAAACTGAATTTATGTTTGTATTTTCGCTGTCGATAACAATCTCCTTCGGTGTTCTTTATTACACTGAAACGATAGATTGTGTTTAGTTGAAGTAGATAAGGAATAGTGTACTAATTCCTCTACAAATTTATACTAGACCAGCGTGATGGAGTAGACTCGATATCTTAACGTTTTTCTGCACATCCTAAATAACTGGGAGAGAATGCTATGAAGCATTCAGCACGCCTTTTGTACCAATTTTTCGGCAATAAAGTATAGATAAACAAATAAAAACATCTTACTTGTTAGGTTGTGAAGATATAACTTGCTCAGTAGTAAGACATAAAAAGGTTGGTAGTCACATGTAGTCCACGTGTATGTAGCTTTAGACCTATTGTAGTGTCGGATCACCTCTTAAAATCAGTATCACGTAGGCCTTAGTCCACCACGCCTATTGTGGATTGATAGACTCCACATAATTTTGAATGGATTTTCTCAAGGATTCCTTCTCCAATATTAAACTGGACTTCGCAAGTAAGGAAATGAATTCTTCAGTCACTAAGGTATCACCGCTTGGTACAGTTAACTGCATATTTTCGGTAAAATGTGCATGTTAATGTTAATTATGATAAACGTAATGAGTGATCAATCAGGTTGAGCGACGTCGGACGCTTTCAGGTTGGTAGCTACTTATTTGATGGAGTTGAAACGCCAGTGACCATAATCATATTTTACGAACATAGCCAGGCCACACATATATAATTATACAAGCACGGTTAATTATTATCTGTAAATTAATGTAAACCAAAACACAAGCTCAAAAGACGGCTTAAAAACTTCGTTTGTAATTCTAACGACGCTGGTGTCCTCAAAAAGAACTGAGAAAGACTACCAAGGGTTTTTTAGTAGATAGTAATGTTATGTAGTCCTGCTTATTTCAGTTTTTACTCCCTATATTGTTTGGCGATTATTTTATCATCCTATATAAATATATTCCATATAGATAATTAACACAATACATATCTATGTATTAACACAATACATAGATATGTATTGTGTTATTATTGTGAAATATATGTGTATTATTGTGAAATATATGTTTCTTCGTCTTCTTCTTCTTTTACCACATATACGAGTAGTTTCACGTCCACTAACAGAGATGAAATCGCATCGAGCTTGGTAGGGAGCTTTCTAGTACCCGCTACATAACAGTGTACATAACACAAATAACAATCACCCCGCCAATCAAATCACTATTCCACACCAGCATTCAATAACAACACTTCACTGGTATCATTCTCTGACGTCATAACACTAATTCACTCTCGATATTTTCCGAAACACGACCATCCGTACATTATTCGGGCGTACATCAAATAACCAGCTATTAGGCCTCAGTGGTCTTAGCGTTTCCTCTCCCCGATGGGTCCAGGATATTGGGCGGAAGCCTTTTATTGCTCTATTACTTGATAGGGGTCCACAGTATTTCAGTCCTCAACGCATAACTGTCGCACGTTACATTTAAGCCAAGAATTCTGCTATTAACAGCAGTTTTCTTTTATTAAGATAAAGTTTGCGATGTGTATGGCACAAAAGATTCGCTCCTTGCTATGTCAGGGTTTCTCAACCAAATAAAACGTTAATAAATTTTTACTTATTGAATTGTTTGTCCTGATTGTCGATCGGAAACCGCCAAATGTTCGGAATGTAAAAGAAAGATTCATTTTAGTGTTAAAGCATCCGTTAAAGGGGATTTTGGATTGATTTCATTAAGTCTCTGATATAAAGGTGTGAAGTTGGGAGCATAAGATAAAATTAATTAATTTTATTCATACTAGTAACCACCAAGCTTAGTTTACTTCTTCAATAATAAAACCTGACCTTTTAATACACGAACTACACCTCTCTTCTATCTCGCTACCACTACTAGCTACTGGTGTAGTGCAGTGCGTCATTGATAAGTCAGAGACAAATGCTTACACTACAGGGAAATACAAAAGGGTTGAAGCCATGCATATAATTATTTATAACCAACAATTCCTATTCTGCCAGCCGTAAGAAAGTTGGCATTTCACACGCTATTAATTCAGTTAAACTTAGTAGACAGTTCTTGCCCTATTAAAACTTGCAATAAGCCAGCGCAGTAGACTAAGGCCTATATCCTTCTCATTGTAAGCGGAGACGCCACTCTGGAGTGAGTCATTAATGGGTAAAAGACAAGACAATATAATTTTGAGTTTTCATTACTGAGTCACTTCAACTTAAACGGAATATCTATTAGATTTATCGCTCAATATAATTATAAGCAATTACTAGACTTGTGCAAACTTACTCGTAGATAATACTCAGGTCTGCTAGTAACTCTAACTGGTAATTTTATAACGAACCAGCAATCATCATAATAATGGGCCTTGTTCCCGGAAACAATGGATACCGGATACTACAACCGTATAGCGTATAATCCTCGTTAAATTGATACATTATTATGGATTCATTACAGATATAATTTGCCAGTATTTTAATGAATACGTTTATAACTTGAGATAGCCGAGTTGTATTATTGAAGACTTATCCGAAATCCTTAATGAGGAGGCGCTGACAAGACACTTTTAGCCAGGGAAGTCCGTTTTTACTGGACTATGGTGAAGCAAAAAGGTTATGATTAAATTATAAGAGTGGCAGTCGGCGGCCCATGGTTTTCGGGGTGCGGGAGGGGAACGAAACTGACCAATCAAATACGCCCCGGCAGTGACATAGAATAAAACAAAATGCGCTTCTAATTTCAAACACTCCGACGTCAGCCGTCAGCAGACTAGTTTATTGGTTAGTTTAGTGCCCTCCCGCACCCCGCACACCAAGGGAGTCGCGTTTACAGCGGGCGACCTCTACCGCTATCTACTATTCTTGAGATTTTATCCTGTAATAGGCTTTCAGCTAAGAATATCATATTTTTCCAAGCCTTGAAAAATTTTGCAATAAACCAATAATTTACCTTTCCGCTTATAAATACCCCAAATGAAATTCCATAGCATGTTACCGCAGATTTAATGGCGCGTCGTATGTAATAAACTCTGTAAATCAAGAACAGAGCGATGCGTAGCTCTGGTCCAATATTCCCCAGCGTTTCCCAGTTAATATATCTTTTAAACGACTTTCTTGCTGCCCGCAGCCTCGGCATAAATCCTACAAGACTTTTTACAGCGAGCAACGCGCACTTTTAAACACTGTAATATCTATTTATCAGCGTTGTTATTTGCTGTTTTAGTGGCGAATATTTTTCAGTTAGTTTATGGTTTTAATGGACATAATATGGAGGTTGAAATGAACTCATATTTTTCAATGGAACAGGCACAAACAGAAAACATTTTAATGAGTGTACCGTTAGGGAAAACCCTAAATACCAATAACTTATGAATGTTCTATATTTTTGTCTCATTAATCTACTGATTTGTCAGACGCCATTTTGGAATTAAAGGTGACGTTAAGATAACGAGTGCGCAGCGTAAAGCTTCCTGAATAACTCTTCATGTAACGACTATTTAACTTTGACTCTAAAAATAGATGCATCACGTAGATAGAAGACACGCTCTAAATGTACTTACTGACCTAAATGAAGCTCAAACGAACGTGTACAGCAAAGCACTGCAATGCTTTACCTGGATTAGTGGAAGTTTTTGCAAAAGAGATTCCAAAGTAACTCTTATGCTGAAACGGGGTGCATTTTAACATAAATTACATCGGGATTGTCGGGATACTTCACAGTGAAGTTTAGACCGCAACCATGCAAACGTATTAAGCTGTATCAAAATGGCAAGCCGGAGTATTTCTTCCTTCTGCTACCATGCTTCGAACAGGCTACTCGAACACAACTGCATTCTGGTGTCTATATACATTGCTGCTTGCGGATTACACAAAAATTGATGTGATTAAAAGAACAAGCAATGGACGTGTCGCAATAATGCTGTAGAACGAAATTATGTCACGGTTCCGGCTAGAGACAATGAAGTAGGGACACAAAAAGCGGGTTTTGTAAAATAAGTTAATGGTCGCGTAACAGCTTAAACTGTCATAAGTTTATAAAATGAAAGTTTCGTTAATAGAAAAGCTTTGTAAATGGCGTCGTAAATGCGAGTTTAACACGTTTTTCATTAACGCTTTTCCAAAAGCTGTTAATGTTTTTATAGGTATTTCCGAGTAAAATGATTTTATTGAACAAAGTTGTAGCATTGTTAGGAGCAAAATATTTTTATCGTTAAGTTGCACTGCAGTCTTGTTCTTTACAAAGATTCCAATATTGTTACCTATGTTTTTGTAGCATAGAAAGCTGGCACTACGCTGGCTGGCACGCTGTTTTCTTGTCAAACTTCTTCTTGCCTTCCTGGAACAAGACAACATTCACCTTAATATTTCCTTTGTTTAAAATGAAGGGAAGTTATGTGATTGTTAAGAGACCAATTATGACATGTAAAATTGACCGACAACGTCTCGTACTAACCTTTACGGCGCCAATGTGCTCCTTGCGAAAGCGCTCCAGCGGCTGGATGATCTGCTCGTGCGCTCGCCCCAACTGCAATAGCGACCAGACATCATTAGTTGTGTACGCTGCGCCGCGCTACGTATACAATGATCAGCTAGCCTGCTGTAGCGGTGAAAGAAGAGGAAAAAAATGTTCTCTAAGGATAGTGAAGTCCACCAACTAGCATTAGCAGTGGGTAACTAATGGTTTACAGATAAATCTATTATACAAACAGTTAATAAAGCCAGAAATCGAGACACGTCCTAAAGTTGCTGTATGACGTATAGACGTGAGGCAATTTGTAAGTGACAAATTCACTCGTGTTACATAACGCCGTATGAAAAGAGGAGCCATATAGGAATGTCTAATCGGTACTGATGATTGTATTGTGTGCTTATTAGTTAGGTCATCGGTAGCCGACTTTCTATGCTACAAAAGCACTTGGCCAGAGTGGTTGAACATGTCATAACATTGACTGGCCTGTTGGTCTAGTGGTTAGCGACCCTAACTACTACGCCGGAGGTCGTGGGTTCGATTTCCACCCAGGACAAATATTTGTGTGATGAGCACAAGTGTTTGTTCTGTGTCTGGGTGTAAATGTTATCAGCTATCTGGTTACCATAACACAAGCGCACAGCTTACTTTGGGATCAGAAAGCCATGTGTGAGTTGTCCCACAATATTTATTTTTTATTTATTCTTTCCACGTATGTCCTAATTGGCAGACATAATTTACACGACAAAATTTAAACGCATGGCTCTGACTCTATTGAGCTATCCTAATTGAACATTCCGCTGACATGTAACAAAATTGTATGCAATAATGTTGTAGGAACAACTTTTGCATGCAACACGGCCAATTAGGACACAGGGTTTGGAATGGAAAACTTTTCATTTTGATTTTCTAATCATGTAAATGGTGCTAATCATGTAATAGGATTGTTGTTTTTTGAGTTTTCATGACTAAAGAAGTTTTGTTGAATTTTAATTCATTTATAGGAGCGTCATAGGAAAACACGCAAACATTTTGTTTCACGCGGCGCACATAAGCCAGTTTAATAAGGTTTAATATGAACAAAAATTACAAAAACCTAGAAAATACTTCCTTAAGACGCAACACTTACTCAATTCCACATCCGAGAATGCAATTGAATCCACCACCTACGTATATCTTAGCTGCAGTTAACATAAATATTCGCCAATATCCTCGAGCGCTGAGAATTCTTAGTCGCAATAAAGATTAAATCCTTCCACGTTGAAATGGCCTTATTAAAGGCTGCAAGAGATATCGCTGTTGTTGTGATCAACATTTGCTCTCGACGTCGCCTTATTTGTTTTTCTTTCTGATCGAATTCTTTCTAGTCGATGATTTTAAAGCAATTCTTCTAAAATTGAAAAAAACTTAATTCTTACATTCTTTCTTACATTCTTTCTTTCATTCTTACTTACTTTCTGACATTTATAACTTCAACGGCTTCAGATTGTCTGTAACCCATCACTGACCCGCCATAGGATCGGGTCTCCTCTCAGAATGAAGAAATGAAGAGATTGTATGCCTTAGTTCACCAAGCTGGACTTAGTCCACCACGGGTCGGTGGATTTCACATGCTTTTGAGGACATTAGGAAGAGCTCTTATGCTTGCATTTCCTCCCGATGTTGCGCTTCGCCAAGTGAAGTTTAATTTTCTAAAGCACACATAGCTTTTAAGAAAGTCATTGGTGGATGCCATTGGGATTCGACCCGGTGTAAGATGCTGAATTCTTAGCCACTTACACACACCATGTCAACCGTTTTACATATACCTAGTTTAATATTAGATAGTAGTTAATAGGGAATTGTCTTGCTTTTCCAATGTTTTAATTTAATCTAAAAATCTAAAATTATTAAAATCGTAAGCTGAAAATCAAGTTTTATTTCATACCTAGTTAAGTGCTAAACCACTTTACTAGCAAATAAAGCTCGATTTTCCGTACCGCGCTCGCTAGTGTCACGAGACCGACATACATGGTCGTATTACGTCCCAGAAGTGTCAAATCTGACCTTATTTCCGTCACTCGAAGTTATTAGTGCTAGTAATGCGCTCAAATCCTGTAATCCGGGATTATCCAATCAGCTCGTTAAAGTGTGTCGGCTTACTTAACTGTATCATGTAACATTTAATTTAATTTATAATAATGTTTAGTCATTGAGGTTTACTGGCCACTTGGTAGAAACTGTAAAATGTTAGTGTAAAAGAAATTCTATACTAAAGGATTGTAGTTCGGCCGCGGAATAGGTCTGGACCGACAATCATATCAATCACCAGATTACGTTGGGAATCAATAAATCGACATATCAAGATTACTCACAAATACCCGGATTTGTTCCGCGGCAGGACGCGTGTGAGGTCGTGCCTCAAATCCGCTGAATGTACGATATGCAGAGGACGCTACTTACGACATCTCATTCGATAGACAGTGTTATTCCAGTTCTCCTGCACTTTGGATATTGAATATTGAATTAAAGAAACTTGAGAGAATTACAAACAAAAGGATTCAAAGTCTTCTTTTAGAGAAAACAATGATTCACTATGAAAAATATAATCAGCGTAAGTAGGTATGTTTAATGACTTGTTTTTTTTCATACAACAGGGTCCTCTGGAGTCAAGACCTTATTATGTGGGCGGAAAATGGGTGTTCTAAAGATGGGTGATGGCAGAAGGGCTTTACGTGGATTGTCTCATGCTGAGCTGGAAACAGTAAGAGCACCCAGGGTCTGATTTGGGGCAGGCAGAAGCTGGATTGCTTAGAATCTTATTGGACGGGCGGATCCTTGCTTGCTTACGGTCTGATGCTGTGCGGGCGGTAGTAAGAGGGCTAAGGACCTCTCGAGTCTCCAAATTTCTAGTCACTATGCAATATAAATTACCGATAAAGAGGATTTGGTCAAGTGTAATAATGTAGTAGGGAAGCATAAAAAATTTGCTTAAAAATGTATACTTCATCAGAATATATCTCTGAAATCAATGTTTTTACTTGAACAGCGGGCAACCGTAAATTTCAGATTTGTGCCGCGTCGCGAGAACTATCGTGATTCGTGACCGAGACAAATGGCCGTGATCCTGGCGTTTATATTCATTGTCCTGGCATTCGAGGTTGGTGTTGTACAAAATGGATGTTGTAAGCGGTGATAGTTCAATGGCCAAGATTCGGCCTTATTAATCTCGGGATCCGAGTTCGAATCCCAGTGGCACGCGCCAATGACTTTCCTAAATGTTATGTGTGTTTAATAAAATTAGATATAACGCTTATGTTTGCTGTAACGGTGAAGGAAAAGATCGTGAAGAAACCTGCACACCCGAGAGTTTTCCAGAATTAGTTAATTACCCGTCCTTTAGTAGGTACTTAGGTCATTGATGGTACAGACGGCTGAGACATTGTTAAAACAAATTTGAATTGCAGCGCTAAATTGGCACGTAAAAAATAAACATGAAATGCCATCATTTCTTTTTAGTGCCTTCAACAAATGTTACAGAACTTTCCGTCCGGCAGTTTGCAACAGAAGAACAGTCGCCGTGACTGTATAATACAACTGTGACAAAACAGAACTTTTTACAACTTTCACAGCTACAACGCCACCATTAATCGGCCATCGCCGCGCCGAAAACTGGAATAACTGTTCCAGTGCCCTGCTACCCTACAGCTTCTGTTTCACTCTACATTTTAATATGTTTCTAAAATTCATGTTTTTAACATTCAGCCCGAATTCATTCAGAATTTGCAGTCGAAAGAATATTTCTAGGTTCTATGACTGGTCGGGCCACCTCGTACATATATGACCTTGTTCCCAGCTGTTAAAGTCATTTTTATACCTCACTGAGGGCTGAATTCTAATATTCGACACTTCTTCTTCGACCCGGATTGGAATAATGAAGTGATATGCTTCAGGGAGAGGCCCTGCCGAGAGGAGAGGTCTCATGCCATTAGTGATACTCAGAAACGATGTGCTTCGGTTTTTCGTCTTAACGGCACAAAAATAGTCACTTAGGGGCGAACTTTTTCATTGAAATTAAGAGCGAAAAGTGCTCTGTAATTCTACCGTAGCACCCTTTACTCTATTCTTTATTCCATTAAGTGGAACAGAAAATTTGCATGAAGTATTTACAGGTGCAAAGGTAGGTGCAGTGCATTGTTAACGTTGGTTGTTCTTTTCATGCACATTTTGTTTTGTCAACTTTATTCATTAGAATTCAGGAATTGGAACCGAGACGAACGAAGTATGCTTACATGAGATCAAAATGTAAAGATTATACGAGTAAATATTTTCTTCTTAGTTATTTATTGTTGGCCGGGAATATCATTTTGAAGTGAATAATTTGTAATGAATATTTATGACGAGATTAAAGTTTCAGCGACATGTAGACTTAACTGGGTCATGAAACGTGTACTTTCTCAAGCCTTCTTTGAAACCCTAAAATGCAACATCACGGCTATGAATAGTAAATCCCAATCTGGTCGGCTCTAACCGACACACCATTCATTTGCATAAAACATTACTTTGTCTGAAGCCGTCTATTGTTGGCTCGGCTGATCGATGGCAAAATTCGGTAAGCAGGGTCCCGAGGGAATTTACGTGCGTCGTTGAAGGGTTAACAGACGTAAATATATTTCAGAAGCGCGGATATTCGTTTTCCTTTGGGTATTGAGCTATCATTGAGACTGTACCCTTTGGTTTTTGGGTCGTTAGTCGTGTAAGGTTCCCAACTAAGGCGTACTCAACTTTGGGGAGCGAGTCGGGATTCGTGATGCGAACTTTGGAATGTTATTGAAAGTTATCCTTCTATGTTTCAAATGAATTTGACCTCCTTCATTGTGCTTTTACATTGTAGGAACACTGTTACAGAATAAATACGAAAATACTTGCCATACTGCGCCAGCGACTTCTTTCACGTTTAGCTTAGATTAATACCTAAGTACCTACATTTGATGTGTACTCTTCTGTCTACTCATTTCAAGAAAAAAGTCGTCGACACTATTCAAATTAACCTTTCTATAATTAAATTATATCTACAAATTCCAAATAATAAAATTACTGGTAAATTTAATGAAAACTTGTCCATTAATATCACAAGGGCATTCAGTTCAGTAACACAATTGTCGAGCCTTCCGTCCGTTTGTCCAGTGCTTAATTCAAAGTTACACATTTTGTTTATGTTTCTAATTCGGGGCAACGCCTTGTGGTCATTCGATTACTGTCGTTTATTGTTTTACTGGACACTACCTTATATCTATAATAATTACAGTGTTAATCTTTCTATTGGTTTAAAAGGAAAATGATGACTTTATGTTTAGATACTATTATAATACACCATCAATATATTTGTCGCTCTCGACCCTTCGAAAGACATAAGCGGTGATAGCCCAGTGGCTTAGAATTCGAACTCGAATCGGGTTCGAATCCCAGTGGCACGCACCAATGACTTTGTAAAAAAGTTATGTGCGCTTTATAAAATTAAATATCACCTGCTGTTACCTGCATGCCTGAGAGTTCACAAAAAAAATGTTCTCAAAGGTATGTGAAGTCCACCAACCCGCAGTAGGCCAGCGTGGTGGACTAAGGCCTACATCCCTCTCATTGTGAGAGGAGACCCGACCCTGTAGTGGGTCATTAATGGGTTACTGGCATATTGTCGCTCAGTGGGCAATGGAGAACGCTATCCATGGTTGATATACGCGATAGAGTCCGAAACTCATTTCCTACCGTCACATTGTATTGGACAAGAAATCCAAACAAACACATTCCTACATTTATAATCTTATTTACACAAAGAACTGCGAGGGAAGAAAAATCACCACAAACCTTTTTCCACTTTCGTTTCGACAATCTCAACAAAGAAACTAATAAAATGAGCGCGGCCGCCACTAAACCAACAAGACACCTGACCGAGGCGCAGGAGTGATGGCAAACGAACTGTGTGACTTTGAATTAGGAACAAACAAACACGGAAGCTTCGAAAAATATCTGGAAATTACCGCGTTGTACCTATTTATCGTTCGTTATTAAATTTTTTTCAAGTTTAATTTATCGTTAAATGATTTTTAATTTCTTTTGTGAATAAATTTATTGTTGTTTGCGATAGTGAGTGAATTTTGTTTTGAATTAGGAACCAATTAACACGAATCGTCCCAATTTTACAGTAAGTACCATGTTATTGTTGAAGATAGGTGAGGGTTGCTCAACAATACATCTGACCGACTCACCACACACCACATGAGTGGCATAACTATAGACGAAAACAATAATACTACAATTCAATTTGCTTTCTCAAGTTTTATATTTATTAATTGGTTCTTTAAGCACTACATCAATATAATGGACATCTTAGAATTTAATTTTAAGCTCGTTAACTCTTTAGTGTCTTAATTTTTTTGAA
Organism: Erynnis tages; assembly: GCA_905147235.1. Lineage (NCBI taxonomy): Eukaryota > Metazoa > Arthropoda > Insecta > Lepidoptera > Hesperiidae > Erynnis > Erynnis tages. The sequence goes on along the minus strand of LR990077.1, from coordinate 2,771,136 downwards.
TCAGCTTTATAAAAGTCGAGTTGTTGTTGCTTCGCAGATTTTTAATTTTTAATAATACATTTGCCTCATCACACCGAAACCTGAAAAGAAACTGTTTCATAAGCTTACATAAACACTGTAATAGTCAAACAGAGGTACCCGAAGTAAATATAAACCAACATATTGTCTTCCACTGAATTACAAGAACAAACAAACTGTGTAACTTTAAATTAGGGACCGGACAAACAGACGAAAGGGTCGAGAATTGTTTCCCTCTTATTTATCGTGACCTTACAATGTTAGGTAAATTCCCTTTCTTCGAGTCCCTTAAGCTTTGGAACCACTAAACATTTCAAAAGAAATATGCTTTCTAAACTACCAATGCAAAGAAATTCTGTTACTTTGAATTGGCTTTTTTGGCACGGGTTTTCCTGCCTGGCCTGCATGCCTGAAGCATACTTTACCATGCTGTTTCAATGCGATTCCAATATTTTTGGTACCAACGCAAAGTTACTCCTATCTAGTATTAAGATTACAAGGTATTAAGATTATATGTAGGGTCTACGTAACGGAGACTAAAGATAGGTGTAAAGATAGATTGATAGGTGTTTTATGACCAATGACGCAAATATTCACATTTACAAGTCAACAAAGTACATCGAGGGGGCAGAGATCACGCCCGGATGATAAAACCGAGATAAAAACGAACTGTCATGTCAGTAATCCATTAAAGACCCACTACAGAGTCGGGTCTCCTCTCACAATGAGAGGGATGTAGGCCTTAGTCCACCACGCTGGCCTACTGCGGGTTGGTGGACTTCACATGCACTTGAGAACTTTTTTTTTCTGAACTCTCAGGCATGCAGGTTTCCTCACGATGTTTTCCTTCACCGTAACAGCAGGTGATATTTAATTTTTATAAAGCGCACATAACTTTTTTTTACAAAGTCATTGGGATTCGACCCCGGACCCCTCGATTTGAGGTCGAATTCTAAGTCACTGGGCTATCACTGCTATGTCTAACGAACGAACTAAAAAACGAACTATTTTGTTTTAAATATGAAAATATTAACCCACAAGAAATCACGCCGTTGATAGGTGTTTTATGACCAATGACGCAAATATTCACGTTTCCAAGCCAACAAAGTACATCGAGGGGGCAGAGATCACGCACGGATGATAAAACCGTGATAAAAACGAACTATTTTGTTATTGTTCGACCGTGATTGGTATCCATGACTCTGTTATTCTATACACATTCTGTTATGACCAGCATAACAATAATATTGTGAGGAAAATAGCTATGGAAACATGGAGATATGCGGATGTCAGTACGGTGTTTCTTTTTATTACAAAAACTTGTGCCAGAGAATATCATTTGCTTTTTTATATATTACAGCAAATCAGCATGTAGATAAGTATACACGTGTTATAGCAAATGAACATGAAAGCCTCCTGTTTTCAAGTGATATATCAGAGATAATTATCTTAGTCCATCTTTTCAGTGCCGGCGTTAGTTAGGGCATGATAACTTTAACTTGTTAACGTGTGCCATTAGTATGGGAAGTCAGAGAGATTAAGATACTAATTTTATTCAGTCTGGAAATAATAAAAACCAAACCAACTTATTTTAGCAAGGTCTCAAAGCAAAGAGTTCTTTTCGTAAGGTCTCAAATTTAACTAACTAAATAAATCCATTCCAACCAACAAATTTCTTAGAAACCTGCAAAACCGAAGCTCATTGTAAAGTACAACTTACTGAAAGTGAGAAACAACAAACAGAAGAGTTGGCTTTCAATGCGACGCTAAACGACTTTGATTCCTGTCAATATCAAAGGACATTGTAGTAAAGTGTTTGTGAAACGCTCTAAACTTTCAAAAAATCTAGAAGACAACAAATTAAAATGGTACAGCCGTGCCGCTTTTTTGCTCGACTTGTCGGTGGCACTACTACTGTGTCCCCAGATAGGAAACTAATTTATTCAGCTCATCCGATACAAACGTTCCAATATACATAGTGAAACGTTGTTTCTAAAAATTCGTCGTCTGGAGAAAAAGTATACCATTATAAGGGATGGCAGTCGACTCTTAAATACGGTAGCTAGTTGACCTCTCATGTATTGCTTGTTCCAATGATGTAGGATGCAATCTCACGCACACATTCAAACCGGATGACACTAAACTACGTACATTAAAAAAAACTAAGGTAGTTTTTGTGCAGTATCACCGACGTTTAAACTATATAGGTAGATACTATTCAGGCCGGGTCGTCAGAAATGGTGGACATATTTTGTTTGTGTTTAAGTTTAAAATTTAAACTATGTGTTCATTAAATATTGACGCATATATCATTTCTATTTACTCGAGCTCCTATAAGCTCATTATTCAACACTAGAATTGACTTGTAATTCGAAGTAACATAGCGCTGCTGAAGCGAGCTCGGCTTCAGCTAATGAAGTGCTATATTTGGCGTGAGGCGTATCTCAGACTCATTTCATTTATGGGTCTCTTACCATTCCTCAATTTTCACCCAAATTTGTTTGAAATAACGAAATGGAACTATAAACCTATTGATGGTTAAGACACCAGTGCGCTGCGCGGAGGGTCCTGGGTTCGATTCCCAGCTGAACAGAAATTAGAATGATTAATTTGAATTTCTGTTAAATTTCTGGCCCACGTGTTTTTGTTTTTTTGTGATGTGTGATTTATGCACCTGCTATATTTTCTTCTCGTAATAACAATGTCAGTTCTTATGTCAACCTCGGTGTTTGATTGCTTTCTACGTGAGATCGTTTGCAAAGTAAGAGGGAGATTAAATTTTTTTCTTCTTCATGTAGTTAATAAAAACATACGCATTGTTTTTGCAACTTGTATTCAGGCTATTTCAAAGTATAATGCAGAAACGATCCCAAGCTAACAAATGATGAGCGACCCGAAGGGCTTTACATTCACTCTCAAGTGGGCCAACTTAATTAAAGTTTTAATGAGCCGAGCGATATTATGTGTATTTTATTGTACCATTGTAACACAGAGTAAGGAAAATATAGACATGCACGGCCTCGTTTCAGCTCTATTTAAATATTTACCTGTACCTATATTTATTACATCTTGTCATTGGAAAGTTACCACAGGTTTACAGTGTTTTCTGTAGATGGCTTTCAGCACATTCAGTAAATTAAAGGATAAATATTGTCGTTTAAAAATAATATTACCACTTCCCCAAACAAAATCATGTAAAACTATATTCTTCACGGCAGATTATGGCTATTTGTTGCCATCGATGAAATATTCGCTAATATTTCAAAGTAAAACCAAAAAAAGAAAGAGTTTTGACTTTCATTGATATGCCAAAAATAATTTACCTTGCCGTTGTTTTTTTTTATCTCAGGTCAAAGTAATCCACCTAAACTTAAACATAAATTTATGCCCCGTAAATTGCGCCTCACATTAGCACTACTCCCAATCTTCTTGTAGATTTAATTTCACTAAATTAGAATTACTACCAAATTAGTGAGCTCATTTCCGCGATCTTAATATATCAAGCGTCGAATTATTAGCTAATCGAATCCAAACTTGCAAGGATTTAAATCTAATAGGTTCTTAGCTAGCGTCGTAGAATGTTTTAAGGTAATAACCCCTTAGATTCCTTTTAATAAATTAAACAGAAAAAGTGTTTGAACATGACCATTTTACTCGTCTGGTAAGGCAATTATTAATTAGCTTACTATCACTCACTTCTTAACCCACCATAAAGCAGCGTGTTTTACAAGACAAGACGTGTTGTGATTGTTGGAAATATGAGATCCTCATGAGTATCAACGTACCTGTGTAAATAATGCGTGATATACTGCCAAAAACAAAATTATTGTTCTATTGGAGGTTAAACGTGGATGCCCAAGGGTTGCAGTCTAGATAAAAATATTCTCAAATTTATATTGGACACAATATGCATACACAGGAATCCTTTTAAGACGCACTATTGAGCTCGCACTTAAATTTTAATGTTAAATAATAATAATTTTAATTACATCTATTTTAAAATATCTTGTTAACTGCAGCACCCTGCGTCAATCGTCCCAATTCCTAAATTAAACATAATACACAAGCAAACCACAGAACATTATTGCACAAACATCAATCCTCAAAACTCCCACATTTAAAATATGAAGTAGTTTCAAACAAAACATAAACAAAGCAGCGAACCTAAATCTTGTCAAGGCTCTGAAAGCAATCTGCACCGCAATGCAGTTTTTGCAAATTCCCCACCAGTTGCGGGTAACTCTTTGGCTTTTTGCCTGCAGCAAGGTGCAACGCCGATATTTTCTCAGTTATAGCCTATTAATTTGTCGCCATAGACAGCGAGAACATCGCGAACAAACTAAAGAATGGGTAGGTTTAACCACAAAGTTAAAGCTTTACTTAATTTAATTCACTATTGTACACGAGTAACACAGGAATATCGATACATATATCGATACATTATACAAGTAAGTTGCTTAATATCACATAATATAAAGATAAACTACGATGTCTCAGTGGCTAGTCAGTGGCAATGAATTCCGTCTCTTACCTGGAGGTCCGGGTTTGTTAGTTCAAATCTCCGTAATATTTTTGTTTTTTGCTCAAGAAATTTAATTTTCAAGTCACCTACTGTAACGATGAAGAAACAAGAGAACAAAAATCGTAACAAAACCGGCACTTGCTGTAACGGTGAAACAAAATATCATTAGGAACACTAAATTTTAAAAAAATATGCTCTATGTGCTTCATACTTCCCATCATGCCTCATGTAGACAGGCATGTTATCTCTTGATAACTAAAATGGTAGTCTTATACCTATTTCTTTAGTAATCAAACCTACTAATTCAAAGTACACAAAATTGCTGCATTGGAAGATATGAGGCCGGCAATAGTACCTACTCTCCACAGTTCAATACTTCTGCCACTTATGAAAAATACATTCTAAGATAAGCTCAGCATTATCGCAGCATCCTATTAGTTTGTCCAAAATGTTGTTAATCAAGTGAATTAACACAGAACTTCGTTGCACAAACAGCACAAATCTTGGAGGGTGATTTAAGATCCAATTATCTTAATGGGTCCACAATTTAAAATTTTATCACCAGTTATGATATGAATTACTCGAGTAATTACCGCGCTAAACAGTTGCCAGCCGTCTCGTTGGCGCGCAGCCAGTAGTTTGCCCGTCGCTTTGTAAATAATCAAATCTTCCACTAACCACCCAACGGTTTGACTTTAAACACTGTAAAAGAAAGACTCGTAGATATTGTAATAATCGGAAATTCACGGAACGAGCTCCCAAAGAAAATGATCTATGGATCAATGGACGCATCTACACGTGACTGTAATTGGCATAGTATTCGATTATTGCCAGTAACCCATTAATGACCCACTACAGGGTCGGGTCTCCTTCTCGTAATGAGAAGGATGTAGGCCTTAGTCCACCACGCTGGCCTACTGCGGGTTGGTGGACTTCACATACCTTTGAGAACATTTTTTTTTGTGAACTCGCAGGCATGCAGGTTTCCTCACGATGTTTTCCTTCACCGTAACAGCAGGTGATATTTAATTGTATAAAGCGCACATAACTTTTTTTTACAAAGTCATTGGTGCGTGCCACTGGGATTCGAACCCGGACCCCTCGATTCGAGGCCGAATTCTAAGCCACTGGGCTATCACCGCTATCATTCGATTATTATTGTTCACCAATTTCTAGCCGCTAAATTCACTATAAAGTGAATAAAACCAGAGTCGCTACTTCTATAAAAACAGCACAGAATAAAGATAAAACAGCACAAAAAAGAAGAATACTCAGCGTAATAAAGATGATGTACAAAACAAGAGGCAGTTATTAAAGCGGGGCGACCGACAAGTCGCGTGCCTTTTAAAAAGTAGTCCTGAGCTCTCGAACACTACTGGCGCTGCGCCAAATAGCGTACCTTCAAGAAAATGGCGAAAAAATGATAAATATTGCTGTGACATCTGTCGAATTAATTTGCTTTACGGAGTAGCAAGTTGAATGCCTGTAAGGCCTTGGCTGACATAACCGACCGACTAACCAACATAACAAAATTTAAACAGAGCTCTGTTTAGACCTATGCAAATTGGAATACGCACTGACTTGCGACAAAATGTATGCAATGTCATTGTCATACTAGCAATTTTTGCATCCGACAGGGCAATTACGACAGGGGGTTGCTGTAATCAAACTGCGGTTAGCAATTCAGAATGAATTTTGAATAAATACTCCAGAAATAGGAATGAGGAGGAGGTGGAGATTCTTCAAATAAGAAAAAACCTTTCAAATCAAGCAAGAAGCATCTTAGTTTTGCAAGATGCTTTCAAGTACAAAGATCGCAAAAATGACTCGTAAAATATCAAGCACTAGATAGAAATTCTATTTGAGATCGCATGCGCGCAGTTTTTTGTTCACTGAGGATAGGGATAACCTGAAATAAACAGTTACAAAAGGTTTTATATTGCAGAATCTCCACAAGATTTTAAAAATCAACTAGCATTGGCATTCGTGTTCCAACAGCTGACAAAAACCCTCACCCAGAACTCGAATCGAACTTCTCGAAAATCATCGCCTCATTATCACAATATCGATGGTCCTCGGAATTAATTCGAGGAGTTGTACGATAAAGTCGGCGTCCTTATTAAAGGACAATTAAATCGGAGTTGGGACTCGTTTGCGTAATTAATCACCGGGAAGGCCTATCGCTCCGGGCTCTCCAGCCTCCAGAATCGATTACCGAGTAATAGTTTTAAACGTTTTTGTGCCAAGATGGCGCCAACGGGTACTTATCATGACCTCCTTGAAGCGGAGTGAAGTGTTCACCGATAGTCTGCTTGAGTAAGTAAATTGATAAGACCATTTTTGTTCGTTATTCAAACTGTGAAGATATTTAAATATGTTCTGCAATTACCTTTTAGGTTATTGTCTCAAAGGTCTTGTATAGTTATTTAGTTTCGGTGTGCGGTCACAGCAGACCTGACGAAGATTCAGTCGCTGTTAGTCGGAGGATTCCACTCTACCACTAAACTCATTTACTTCACCTGTAAGCTATCTTTAAAGTATAGTCAGTAGTAAGCCGCATATTCGTCGTTAATCAGAACATTCGCCACCAACACATAACTTAACCTTCTGTAACACAAAACTGTTCGTTTTTCTAATTACCCATAAATTTGCGGCTTATTTAAGGAGGTGGAAACTCAGCAACTAAATATATTGATGTGGCTATTTGTAAAACAAGACTCGGTTATTAAATCAACGTAGCGTGTAGCGTGCCTTTTAAAATGCTATTACTGTATGGAGGCGCTGGAATCAGGACAGTTTTGGCTAAACGCCAGCTAGAAGCACACCTTCGCAAAATATACTCACGTTTTTGTTTTAAAATACTGTAAATTTAATGTAACAAATTTCACTCGAGTACCTACTTCCTTCTATATAAAATTTTAAAGGAATTCCCTTGGAAACGAAATCGAATTCTTTCGTACACGTCCCCTGTGAGAGACATTATCCTCGTAATTTATTCATCTTAAATTTTTAATGTTTAATTTTGTCTGACGTTGCTATAGGTAATGTAAAATCTAAGCGGGATCTGGATAAGTTGTAGGACAAGATAAGATATCAGTAATAAATGAAGACAAGTCAAGAAAATAAGATATGATACAAATGTCCCACTGACAATGAAAATGCCTCTATTTATTGGGAAAAATAAAGGCAGTTTCTCATTATGTGAAGAATTTGTTGCACCTTTTTCAATATGAAGTAGGCTATGTAACGCGGAGCTAGCTCGCGACCTAATGAGAACAACAGCCCCATGAAGAGAATGAAGATCCCACACGTTAAAAGTGAACAATTCGTGAAATACTCGACGGCAATTAAAGTAGTTTGAGAACATTAGAAAATTTAAAAAGTGCTTTTTTGCACAAGTTCGAAAATTTTTACATAATTACTAATTTTTGGCAAAAAAGTTATAAAATGTAGCGTATAATGTGTATGTGTGTGGCGATGTCATGATAGCAAGTTTGATATTTATAGGTTATGGTAGGTAAGCACGGTGGAATGACGATACGAGTCTGGTCAATTGAATTAATGTGCAGTTTATCACTGACTGGACGTAGCTGAAAAGCTTAACAACTTTTAACCCGAAATAAATATGTATGGACATCGACGACGTATCAGACGCATTTAGTGATCACCGTATGGAATGAAACTTTGCGAAATCACACACCAATTTGAATCTTGAAGCTAAACTGTAGAGTTCAAATTCCATTGCACGTAACTGACAGATGGCATTACCTTGTGATCCGATTTATAAAGAGAGAATCGACGTAAATACGAATCGTTCATGAATAATAAATGTATTTTGTACTTTTTTCAGGCGATACTGTTTTGGGTATCAATAACTTACGTGAAAAAGGGAATAAATCAATAGCTCTCAATATTTCAGTTATTGCTGCTTATTTTTTATTCGATTCTGGCAATCATATGGTAGGGCCAAGTTCTAAAATTATTGTGTAGCCCCATAAATTAGAAACGAACACATTTAATCTGTGCACCGTTCATATTCTTAGCGTTCATACTCTTTAGCATTACCTTACATGTATATCTCTATAAACTCTATCTTATGCCAAATTTCATTAATATTTATTCCGGGATATCTCGTCATATTGTAATCAAAGTATAATTGTGTTATTATGTAGGTATTAAGTTGTTATCTGTTCGAACCCGGACCTCGCAAGTAGCCGCTGGGTTATCACCTCTTCCATAAATGTGTTTAAAACTACCGAATTAAACATACATCAAGGCAGCAGTTTTTTATATTTAAAGTATTTCAATGAAATTTCACTATTTTAGTAGACTTTATTATTACGACTAACTAAACAGTCCACCAACCCGCAGTAGGCCAGCGTGGTGGACTAAGGCCTACATCCCTCTCATTACGAGAAGGAGACCCGACCCTGTAGTGGGTCATTAATGGGTTACTGGCAAACAGTAGGTTTATTAGTACCGATGTTTATTTTATACCTAATTGGCTACACAGTGAAGCACATAAATCAATAGTCCTCCTGTCTGGCACTGATATGTTTGTCAAATACATAGCTTATATCTGAAGACAGCTGATAACCTGTGGACAAATATACATATTAAATATATACGTAGCAGAAGTCCTTTATCTACTCGTAGATATCTTATCTTATCTTATATACAACTAGCTGACCCCGCAAACGTTGTTTTGCGATATAAGTTATCGAGCGTTAAAAATCGACTATTAAAAAATATGGATTGTTGATAGAAGGGTGAAAATTTAGGGTTGTATGTATTTTTTGATGCCACATTATTGAAAATGTAAAATAAAAATTTTTTTCCAAAAAATAAAATAAAATCACTTAGTGCCCACACCTTACCTACATTTTTTTTTGGACAATTTTTTATTTTTATTTTAAATATTCATTTATAAATTTCATTAAAATCAGTCAAGTCGTTTCGGAGGAGTATGGTAACTAACATTGTAACATTGTTATGGTAACTAACACACGAGAATTTTATAAAAAAGACCATGCTCGAGGAATTTTACATATAAAAAAAAAGTTGGACTGGCGTTCTGTTTCAAATTCTACGCTATTTTGATTAAGGTACATTTCCTTCACATAGAAATCAGATTTTAACAGCATATCTCGCACACCTGGTGCGCGGTAATCCAGCGTTGGGTCTCATTCGGGCCAATATCAAACGTAACAAACGGGCAACAATACCCGTACATTATGCCCGGGCACGTCCCAGCTTTACATTTACAGTAAATACACACACAAATTTTGAGAAACATGCAGAAATAGCGCTTGTTGCTGTGATTATGTAACTGTACAGGAAACAAAATGTCGTATTGTTTTTATATTGATAAGGTTTTTTTTCATTAAAGTGAAAGGATTTTTTTCAAATTCAAGGATGTATTTCAATTTATACTATTTAAAATACTCTATATTGGCTGTTAGTGATTTTTTTTAATTTTATCGCACCACTTTTAGATCTAGCGTTCATAATAATAATATAATATGCATATCACTGCATATTATATTTATGAACCTATAAGCATTATAAATTTACACCAGGTGTACCTTTTTAAATCATCAAATATCCGTACGATTTGGGTCTCCTGCGGACTATGAGTAATATCAAACGTAACAAACGGGCAACAATGTCCGTAAATTATGTCCGTGTAGCCAATAATCCCATTCGGGGTCAATACGAATCGTAACAAACGAACCACCCGTACATTAATCTGCCAAGGCACTAATGTTTGCTCAGATTTTACTTTTTATTTCGTTCGGTGGATAATTAGTGTACCTATTTATGTTTTATACGGTGTCAAGATATCTATTATAAGGTCATTAGACCACCTGGTCTAGCCAATAACGCAGTTAAATCTTGTACGCGTTGGGTTCCATTCGGGTCAATGTGAAACAACAAACGGGGTACTACCCGTACATTATGCTCGGGCACGTTCGCCGAGTATCGCAATAAATGCCGACGCACTAATGTTTCGGAGTGTGGCGAATGCAGACCGAGCTTTCCTCGTTCATAGGAGTGGATTGCAATTTGGATCTGCATTTACCTAACAGCGAATAACATAGAAACTGGAAACAGGGATTCAGTTAAAACTTAGAACAGTTATAGCTGGCATCTTTAGGCACGTTATAAGAAACTTTTAAGGCCTGAATAATAACAGGGATTTGAATGGAAGTCGCGGAAATACAGATTTGGATGAAACTTAGCAGTTATAGATGACATCTTTGGGCACGTCATAAGAAACTTTTTATGCATGGGTAAATCTGGGAGATCCTAAAAAAATTGATTTAGTAGTGATAAACATAGAAACTACAGAAAGAATTCTTTTTATTGGATCGCCTGGGATAATAAAAAAAACGGTATTTTGCTAGGAAACTTGGGAACTAGTGTGAAATAGATAAAAAGTTTCTGGCTTGAAAACATCTTTGGAAGTATTTGGCCAAAGGATACAGTCAAATTAAGGGCAGACCTTGCGAAGGGCAGACTTTGCCATACCTGCGAAGTTAGCTCGTAAAGAATAATCCATTTATACCTGGTGTAGCGAATAACCCCTTACGGGTCAATATGAAACATAACGAACGGGCTACTACACGTATCTACATTATGCTCGGGCACGTTCGCCGAGCATCGCAATAAATGCCAACGCACTAATGTTTCGGAGTGTGGCGAAAGCAGACCGAGCTTTCCTCTTTCATAGGAGTGGATTGCAATTTGGACAGGGTTTGTTTGTGGGATACCTAGTGTAGTTCTGTTTTGGACAGGGTTTTATAAGCGATGATGGGCAACAGATAGCGCTTCGTATTTTTATGTGAATGACAAAGTACGAGTATGTAATGTACGTAACGTATGAAATTTGGTATACTTGTTTGGAAGCTGTAATAGACCAACATATGTAAATATTGTACAGTTCCGAGAATGTCAGTTAAGAAGTCGGTTAATAATACAATCGCGATATCTCTATGTGTTGATATTATCCGCGTATATTTCACTTAATTATCTCGCTTCTATTTAACCTAGATACCTACGCAGAATGTGTAAAAAAGGAATTTTTTACCTTCATTAACCTAGTTCACTTGTTCCCTTACATTATGCGAGAGCACGCGCATTTACGCCCCTTTCAATTCTTCTGGCTGCCAGATCATGTGACCAGAGCGAAAATTTAATTTTTTCAGATAACGTCAAAATATCATACCTATCAAAAAATGGAAATTTTAATATTTCAACAATATTTTAAGCAAATCAGAAATTGGTTTAAAGGTGAAGTTTTCGACTAAAGGCTAAGAGGCTACTGGTTTAGTTAAGGTACACTAAACTTTAGTTTTATTGTGATGAAAAAAAAAAAGAAATGACCCCGTCACCTCAGGTGTGCACAGACGGAGTTTTGATATTGCCTCCCCAATTCGTACAACAGTGCCTACAGTAAACAAAATTGTTTCTGTTTTTACCAGATATCTATTTCCCGTCTTTTTCCATATCGCAGTGTTCCATGTCTATGTTCAGACGGAAAAACATTAGCTCGTAGAAGGGCTACGAATAAAGAATAATATACAATTTAAACGATTCTATAAAGCAAGAAAAAGGAGAGTGTTAAAACTGAAAAATCTGAAACGTATCGTTCCTGACGACACATGAATCATCATTAATTTCGGAATAATTACCGTGAAAATTAGCGCAGGTTTATTCCACGGTCCACGGCGTGTCACTGTGTGGGCATTTATTACTGAGCTTGGGGCGCGTGGCTCTGCATAATGTGTGCACCTGATTATGTGCGGACCACGAGGCCAGGTGTTGGGGACAGTTATTGAAATGTACTCGAAATATTTTTCCACAAGCTTTTGCCTGTGGCTTTGTCCACATGCGTTTTGGAATTGAGTCTAGAGAGGGGTAAAAAGTAACAGGTTGAATTTTTCAAGTGTGCGTGGATGGGGAAATCTGAAACTATGTATGAGGAATAGCGAAAAATACTCGATTTTTGAAAGCTAGAAATCGAACCCGTTGTATTCGATACCATTCGATAGTGTCACTATTAAAGAACGAATTCTTGGAAGTAATGATATACAGCAAACCTAAGGGTATTTTTATTAATATAAGTAATACATTTTATTCTTACACGAGGCCAGTTTCGTGAGAACAATTAATGAAACTGTACTTGAAATAGTTAGTTTTTATATGTTTTTATTATATACGTGGAATAAACATTTAATTTTCTTTTTTAAAACTTATTTTTGACTAGAAGTTAAAGGAAATCCAGGACAAAAAAGCAAAGGCCGCCCTCCGACCAGTCGTACTGAAGATCTAATTAAGACAGCGGGAAACACAACAAATGCATTAGACGAAAAGCTCCCAAAACTATTTCATAAAATCTATTTACGACGAGTTAATCTGGCGGCATCGGTCTGTCCTTAATTTGGTTTTTTAAACCATTTTGGACAGTTTTCAAGTTTGGTTATTTAGCTAAGTACTTTAGCTAAAAAGTTTAACCTTATGTGTGTGACACATAATATATCTACCAGTATATTACCTATATTCATAGGTGTTAAATCGTTGTACATACATAAAACCCATTTACGAAAGGTCAGTGACTCGGGCTGTATAGACTTCGTATGATCGCACATATTGTATTACAAGATAGGACGGCAGTGAATTGGCTAAGGCCATTGAAACGTGTCACGATACTGTGAAGAATAAAGGATTTGACATGCTATTGTACAATAATTTTAGATGGTAGCACGTACCTTACCGCCAGCCTTAACTCGTCGTGTTCTCATGTCTTGTGTTTCGGCTGGGGACGTACGATTGCCAAGAATAGTTTTATTGAGGCAAACATCTTAGTCTTCATGCGTAGCAAAGCACCGTACAACTACAGATAGGATTTTTTCGACGTTAGATGTGGGAGAAATTGCTTGCGATGACGACTTAACACAAGGTGGCCTACATTCCCTTTTGCTACACAGTTACGGAGATACAAACATGAAACTCGGACTTAACCTAACCTAACCTTGGTACCTAACTAGAAGTGAAATTATGCCATGAATTTTTAAAGAACGTGGGTATCGGTAATGGCTTCGTTTTATGGGGTTAACTGTATGCACACCATTATGTGCGATGATCGAGCAATTTTGTAACGTAGCCGTTGTTTGTTCGGCTCTTTTTATGGGAATTAACTCCGCTTACATTGCAATATGAAGGCTGTAACGATGTTTGAGTAAGTGATCGATGGCGATAAGCCTCGTGCTTTTCTTTGTCTGTTAAATGTTCAAGCTTTTGCTGTGAATCTCTGAAATAATCTTGTTAACTTTGGTACGGTCTTCTGGCTGATGTATTCTGCAGGACTACGATATGGGTTATTAAAAAGGGTTCAATAAGAGCTCTCGTGTAAAAATGACAACGCACTTGCGACTCTGGTTCTGCTCAAATAGTGCAGTGCGTAAGGTGGCTCGTCTGCCTGTTTGCTATGACCCCTTATCAAAAAAACCATAACAAAACGTGCGAAAATTAGAAACGACTAAGTACTTAAACCTGTTATAAGTTATACGCATATTAAAAGTCAGACTAGACGGGGCCAGATCACTGAAAGTACATTTTATTCAGAAAGTTGTTTTGTGAATCTTTGCTATATCTTTCTCTGGCTATAATATAGGATAACCTGATTCGCGGTCTTCAATTCAATTAACTTTAGCACATTGTCAAAAGCTTCCAATTTACTTAGTCCGTTGCCGCGAACACCTCGACGCGTAAAGGATATTGGAAACGCTCCACACGTACTCGTACACGCGTGCGCTAATAACCAATAACGCGAGTGGTCGCGCTGAAGCCGAATTGACCCGCCATTGTGTCCTCACTCATTTTTATTATTACTCGACGCCATTTCATCTTCGTCCCTTAATGTTCGAACTCGTCAATTTTCTGTCTCCTCGAGCTCAGGGATTATTGTGTTTCTAATTGTTGATACAGGTACAAAAATCCAGGGGAAAGTAACACTTGTAATTAATAGGAAGATCATGCAAATATAGGTAAGCTAAGTTTAAGATCAAGAAATAAATAAGTTAAGCGAAGTGAAACATCTCACAGCGTTTTTGGTTAAACTATGAGTCACATGTGACTCATGAGACATACCCACAGTTTAACAATTACCTATGTCTACTTACTGGATAGCCAGAGCGTTAGTCGCCGCATTTTTTTTAAGTTGAGTTATTTTTAGCACTTTTACTCTTCTTAACAAAGTCACTGTGATAAATTTTCTTAATTAGACTTCAGTGCCTGCTGAGTCAGCCAGCAAGTGATGTAGGAACAATAATTATAGCTAGCTAACATCCACAACAACTAACAACATCTACATAATAAGGTTTTCTATTAAAATCTATAGGTACTTAGGTACAACGGTAATTGGATCAGCAGATCAACGTACCTAGTTAAATTTTCTTTTCCTCCAATAAAATTAACTTTCATCTGAAACTACGGAACGTGAGTCGTCTCATTGGAATTCGGGACTTTCAATTGGCCCATTGTAATATTTAGGAGTCCCTCGCTTAATTGCTCTGCGGCAGACTTTTTCGGTTATTGGTTACGTGTCCCCTTTTTCGAAATGTGCTATCGGCAATTTTAATTAAGCTTCAATTTTTCGACATGCTCCAGAGATGGGGGACATACAGCGCAGTAAACTGGAAATTGAAAACGGGCTTCTCGGGACTTTTCCATATTGAAAACGTGGCAACCAGACTGACGTAATGTTGTTTATGAAAACTAAACCTAAGTTGAGGAAATAAGTAGATGAGGATAACTAATCTACATCTTACAATATCTCTAATACTAATACTTAATCTGTATGATTTTGAAGAGAGAGGTGTCTTTAAAAGCAAACAGGCAACAAGAAAATCTGATGGTAAGTGGTCGCTGGTCCCAATGCACCTGAGCAACATCGGATGACTTGCGAATACTTAGGATGAATGTTATTTATGCTTCTTTTGAAGAACCCCATGGTACAATCGTAATTGGAAACATCTCGAAGATGTGGCGTGAGGCGTGACAAGCACAAATGCTTGTCTAAGGATGCAAGTGAAAATGTTACTACTTCTGAGTACTAGGTCGATCGCTTATTGTTTATGTATGCCTGGTACCTGTAAAGTTTAAAATTAAAGCACAATGCAGATTATGAGTTCTTGGAAATTGTAATAAAATTAAGGAAACTTTGCGATAAGCCTACATAAAATATTGAGAACCGACTATTGTAAAAAAATCTTTTCATTTCATTTAATAAGGAAAATTCAGCCATGAATAATGTACAGTCACTTGTGCCAAATAATTCTGGAGCATCTATTAAAATATTATTAAGCACGGAATCACGAGAAATGTCACGTACGAATAAATTACATCTAATCTTACTTCTAACGAGGCCTCGCACTAAATATTACCGTAAAGCGAATTCCCAGTCTAATCTATGAACTGAGTGTATGGGGATTTAGTAGGCTTTCGCGGGCCTTTGAAACAATAAATTAATTAATATCGAGCTTCATTGCCGTCCTAAACGGTATTAGCTGATAAGCCTTTCTTTGTCATTTTAGAGTATAAAATTATAAAGTTTATTTTATTTTTATTATTAACAATAAGTATTTTGTTGTCTTGAAGTAAAAAAAGATCGTCTTTATAAAAAATGCTCCTTCGATGTTGCCCGTCTAATAAGCGATGGAAAATACCAACTGTCTAAGGCATATCGGATTTTTGCCTCATTTTTGTATAAAAAAGAACGAAGAGAAGGCTGATGCTAAGTAGGGCAACTCATGAGCAACATCTTTCTTCTTAAAACAAGATTAATTAAACAACAAAAATAAACGAGTAACATTTCATTCTGCCTTCGATCTCCGTGGTGCAGTGGTTGGTAGTGGCTGTGGCGCACTAGCGCGTTGTGCGGGTTCGATTTTTGGCGGCGGAGCGGATTTCTACAACGAGTTTATATACTGGGTTTGTTAATTCTTTTATTGTGTGTGCCTTATGTATCTATTGTACTTTCGACACAAGGAAACCTAGTTAAAGCGTATTTTTCAATAATTTCATTTGTTAAGTTCGACTTACTTATTTCATACAAGGTAGATAGTAAGAGTTTACCCTAACCTTCCCTAAACAGATTTCCTTTGTCATATTTTTGTTTCATGTTCAAATGGCATCAAGGTAATCCTTAAGCAACAATACCTATGAAACGCATTCCCATCCCGGAATTCCGAAACACGCCCGTGTTGCGGAAACAGCGCGGGAACATCAAAACCCAATTACTCTAAATAACGGTGATACTGGATCCATGATGTAACGGAAATACAATTCCGGATCGCTTCTATTTCTATTAACTATTCAATTTTGGGTTTCGAAATATGTTTCGCGATCGCTTCGAATAGTTTCAGGTCCGTGTTGGGCATTTTAGTGATATTGTCAGTAACCCATTAATGACCCACTACAGGGTCGGGTCTCCTCTCACAATAAGAGGGATGTAGGCCGCCGTCCACCACGCTGGCCTACTGCGGGTTGGTGGACTTCACATGCCTTTGAGAACATTTTTTTTTGTGAACTCTCAGGCATGCAGGTTTCCTCACGATGTTTTCCTTCACCGTAACAGCAGGTGATATTTAATTTTATAAATCGCACATAACTTTTTTACAAAGTCATTGGTGCGTGCCACTGGGATTCGAACCCGGATCCCTCGATTCGGGGTCAATTCGAGGCTATCACCGCTTTAGTGATATTAATTGGTGGTAAATAAAGTTACAATAATTATTCTCTCTATAACTACTACTGCCCTGTGACTATACCAACGATTAGCTGCAGACTGTGAAGCCTGTCAGTCGGTCTAAGGCCACCCTTAGTTTGGACGCGATTTTGTACAAATTCAACTCGTGCGTCGCACGTTCACGCACGAACAATTCCGACTAAGTGTCCACCAACCCGCAGTAGGCCAGCGTGGTGGACTAAGGCCTACATCCTTCTCATTACGAGAAGGAGACCCGACCCTGTGGTGGGTCACTAATGGGTTACTGGCATACGTTGCCTAGAGTTTTCCTTTATAGTTCGAAACGTTCCAAATTGCATTCAAATTGGGTCAGCCGTTCCTGAGAGTAGCGTGAACAAATGCAATTGATTGGGAGCTTAAAAAATTTATTATGTATAGACTATAGAAGAGAAATAGACGATACATAGAAAAAAAGAAGATAGAATATATAATATTCGTGGAATTATTTTAAGCACGCTTCTTAATTAAGCAGTAGCAATAAGTCATCCTCGTATCCATTAAATCCGGAAATAAAATACCTCCTATATACGGAAGCCTAATTAATCTTAATGACGTAACTCAATGAACACATTGGAATAGGATACGGAAGCCGCGTGAGAGTCGATGGATTATCCCATATAACGACACCTGCCTTCACACCGTTAGATACCTACTATAGAACGTTTAATACGTACCTAATAATAAAACCCTTGATGCGGCCTACATGTAAGGGATCTTTGTGAAACACATTTTTATAGATTGATGGAAATATTTAATACAATGCAACACTGTCGTCAAAGTTAAAGTTTACTGTCGTTAAAGTTTACGGTTAGTATAGAAAAAATGCATTTGTACCTACATCTTTGAACGTTAATAACATATCGCGCAGATTATGGAAAATCGTTAAAAGTTTTAAAAAGATCATTTCACATTTTGAAAATATTAAAATTATTTTGTAATTTGTCAGTAATCAAAGTCTCCTCTCACACTGAGAGGGATGTAGGTCTTATTCCACCACGCTGGCCTACTGCGGTGGACTTCACATACCTTTGAGAACATTTTTTTGTGAACTCTCAGGCATACCTACAGGTTTCCTCACGATGTTTTCCTTCGTCATAACAGCGGGATATTTAATTTTATAAATCGCACAGAACTTTTTTACAAAGACATTGGTGCGTGCTACTGATATTCGAACCCGGACCCCTCGATTCGATGTTGAATTCTAAGCCACTGGGCTGACACTATCTTTTGTAATTACTATAAAAAAATATTCTGATATTTATTGTGCTAGTCGAGACGAAGACGAATTCAACTAATTAAAAATCATGAAAATCTGGACAGCTTTTAATTTATATACTAAAATAGTGCTACTAACACCCACGACTTTGTCTTATGTTAAAAGATATATGTATGTACTTATAAAGAATTATGCTCTAACTCCTATAAGAAAATGGGTTAGCGTTAGTAGCTGCAGCGTTAAAGTTTAAAAGAACTCCTTATACCATTATAAAACAGAGTAACTTGCGCCAAGGAATTCACCCAGCAAATTGCGACCTATCTTCATACAAAACTTGTAATGTAGGAATTATATCTAAAAATTTTGAACTTTTATTTGAAACTTCTCCTCACCCACTTACGACGAAAGCAGAAATTGCGAAGTTTCGAAATAGTTTCTTGGCTATGAAATTGCAATGGCTTTTTCTGTGAAATATTTCTCTCGTGGTCTATTAGGATACCATTACGAAATGAGATTGTCCCTGTACCTGTCTGATGGCTTAAGATATTTAATGATTCAAACTTGTTTATATACAACCCCACACAAAGCAAACTTGCGAACACTATAGCTAGATATGTAAGCAGTAGTACTACGCAGTTTCAACAGAAAAAGCATCGCGCAATATAAAGTTGTTAATTCATCCAATAGCATCAACAATAAGGTATGAAAGCCAGTGACAAGTCCGAAAAAATGTATACAAATTGTCCACCTCCCCAAGATTGGCAGAGGTAGCAGCGTAAAGTATGACACGCAAATTACAGAAGACAAGACTCCCCTGGTGTTGCACGTGTCAGTAGGCGACGGTGACCACTTACCATCAGGCCCGTCTGTCTGTTTGCTTGCTCTATTTATAAACTACTACTACACTACCGGACCTTCGATAGGATACAGCTAGGATGAGAATCATTCAGTCTCGTACAAAGCGACTATGTAAGTATATTATATGATCACCATCAGCGGGACTATGTGCGCCTTTGTAAAGTAACGGGTGAAAACTTCACAGACGCCGTCGTTTTGATTTAAGTTTCAACATTCAACATTCACGTTTACTTTGTTAACATCATGCATCTCGACGGTGTTTGACGACCGTACAAAGATTAATTAAGTTGTTATTCAGATGTTGCTTAGACCGCTTCCGCATTAACACAAAGGAACACGACATTTTCTTCCTGTGTAGAGCATGAACGCTGTCGTCAAGGAATTCGTATAGTAAACGAAATAGAAAGTTCGCAATATATAATAATATCATGTTTATAAACAGCTTTAAAAAGAAATGTAGTAACGCGCGCAAAAATAAATAAATTAATAAATTAAAACTGTGTCGAGAGTTTTTTCCTCCGGCTTTTTCTCTCTTTACCCAGAAATGGGTGGCACATTGCATAGCCGATGAGTTCGATTAGGAAAAATATTAAAATAAATAAATAATTGGACTGCTAAACGATCACAACTTATTTTAACATAATTATAATATAAAATTTAGTTTTAGTTTTTTAAGATATAATTATTGTATGCCCGCATAGGGTAGACTGTTCTTAACTTATTATAATTTTTGTAACATCTTTCTCGTGTAACAGTCAACAATAAACGCATTCTTTTCTTTTCTTTTCTTTTTCAGTCAATAGTATGTCAAATCAAATCAAATCAGTCTTTTATTCATTGTCAGGTACAAGTTGTGTACACTTAATGAACGTCATACATTATGGAATATTATAAAATGTATCTTACATCCGCTCTCGGTGCCCCTCAGGCTATCGTAGACTAGGAGAAAAATGCGGGCGGAAAAAACACCCAGCAATTTTTAAAATCAATTATGAACTTAGTATATTGCAGTATGTCATATGCCAGTCTCTTTTTGACATCTTCTCATACCAATGACAGCTCGATACAATTACCATACGAAACTGTGTAAGTTAATATTTTAGGCACTAATGTCAAAAAGTGAGTGCGATATTTTTTGTCGTTTGAAGCATAATAATCAATTCCTCTTCTGAATTTCTTAGGACAATTAATACCTAACTCAAGTTTTATAAGGATAGATAAGTGAATTTTATTGGGTTCTCCTGTAGGCATCCTTCTCACTGTGTTTTACCTAGCGTCTGCGATGTTTGACAAGCGTACATATATTAATTAAACACGTCGTGTACCCAAGACTCACGTTCCCGCATTTCGCTCAAAGGAACGATTAAACGATATTTGTTCTTCCTTCCTACAACTTGTTCAGTAAAAACTTTCTAACGATTATAATGAACACATGCATTTCGTTGTTTGTATTCATACGAAGGAACTTGGAAGGTGAGCTACTCAAGCACTTGTTAAGTTAGTTGTAAAACTTGTAAATGCGTGGAAGAAATTACTTTTTTGTATTCAATTTGTACTAAACCTCTGCTATTTTTATTTACTTATTCTTCGTGTTTTAACTATACATTGTGTTTGGTCTCGAAGTAGCGATAATTTAAGTGCATAAAATATACCAAATTTCATTGACAAAACACCCCTCCATATAGTTGGGGGCTGCCATGCATATGAATTTTGTATAAAAAATTTATGAGGAACCACAGACAACTTTGATTTCACAAGCTCTGAGTGATCTACAGAGTCGAAAGAAGTAAAATTTAAATGTAAAATGTCGTAAAAAAGGTTTTGTTAACAATTTTAATTAAAAAGTTGACTGTGTTTTTCGTGGCGGTAAAGTACGAGTAGGTAATTCGCTGGAACGTTTCTACTGGGTATCTAAAAATGTTAAGTTTTACAAAACGTTGATGGTAAACATATGCAAACTTTCTTGCAAAAGTACACATGCTGGTCCCAAAGTTCCGCTATAAGGACGCTCAGTACTAACAATGAGCGTATGAAATTTATTTGTTTGCGAGCATCCTTATAGCTTCTTAATTACTTCAGCGCTTCCGTATACAGTTTTGTGAAGCGAAGTTTCTGTTTGCTGCAAATTTTCATAGTGAATTCGCTCATTACTAAATGGAGAATGCGTTGTGTATGCTTCTGTTAATTAGTAGGGGCGTGCATTGGTTTTCTGGCTAGGTGGATCTGGCTAGTCAAAGGTAGGATAGATAGGATTGGTTAGTTTAGTCTGTGCCCAAATTCATCCTCAGTTTAACCTCAGAAATAAAAAATAATGTAAATATGTAGGTAAAATTTTATTCATTTATTAAAATGTACAATGGAAAGAGAGATTTAGATAATGTTCTTTAAAAATGTTCATATAAATTTTATAAATCATCGTCATAAGTTATTTAAAAAAAAATAATGTTTAATTTTCATACGTAATTATAAATTAATTAATTTTAACAAAAATGTAAACCAACTTCAAACTAAGAAGTAAGAAATAACTTTACAGACTTCAATAATAAGTTATGTTTGGAGTCTGTGCAAAGGTTACTTGAGGTTAAACTGAGGATGAACTTGGGCACAGACTCCAAAAATACCGTATTATTGAAGTCTGTTTGTAAAGTTATTTCTTACTTTTTAGTTTGAAGTCGGTTCACATTTTTGTTAAAAAATAATTTATTTATAATAAGTACCTATAGAAGTTTAAGGCGTTGACAAATAATTTTGACCTGACAAGACTTGCTACAATTTTAGAAGTGCAGTGAATTATTTCCCAACAATAACTGTTCTTACAACTCGACGTGAAACGTGAGCTTTTCTTACAAGTTAACTGTTCCTCGTAGCAAAACGCCGAGTGTTATTACATACTACAAACTTACGCAATACTCTCTGTTCATAATGAACGTATAAAATTTATCTGTTTTCGCAAGCATCCGTATAGTTCCTTAATTATTTCAACACTTCCGCGAAATTTCCGAAGCGAAGTTGGTTCCTTAATCTACATAGTTATTTTTGTAAGTTTGTTATAGTTTGGTGTGAAACTTCTCTCATTCCTTGTATTTATTTGTACTTGTACTCCTGTCACGTCGTAACTTCTACCCAGTTGTGACCGCTGTCGCGTGACTCATGTCACGTCGTAACTTCTGGCTCACAGTGACTTCTGTAGTGTCATGACTCGTGTCGCGTCGTAACTTGTTGAGTCGTTACTAGGGTCGTATCAGGACTCGGGTCAGGTGGCATTTCGTGTCGCGTCGTGGCTAGGGTCGTGTCTGGACACGGTTTAGCTCGCAGCTTGTGTTGAGTCGTTACTAGGGCCGCGTCAGGTCACTATTCGGGTCACGACGCAACTCTAGTCGCGTCGTAAATCCTGTCGCGTCATGACTCTTCTCGTTGTGACTCCTGTCGCGAGGTTATTAGTATCGGGACTTATGCCACGCTTACTCTAGTCGCATTATGATTTCAGTGACATAGCTAACTAACAATAAGTGAAACATAAAATCCATTCCTTAAGTTGCTTCATTACAACTTTATAATAACAAAAATCATTTTCACGCTTAAATGAAACAGAAAGGTTGTAATTGAATATAATGAAACGGACACGAATCTAATTAGAACAGAAATTTTTAACAGCTGAGATAAAGGTTAGGTTTAATTATTTTATCCCTATTGTATATTTTGAAGCTTCGGTCCCTTTCGCATTATTTTCGTACGTTTTAATTATTTAGCCGTGACTTGTTTGGGCATAATTTGTTTATTGACAATTTTTGTCGATGTAAAAAAACAACGTTTTACTACGTTAGACGGAAAAAGAATATTAAATAAATTGTTTTCATGCTAATATTTATTTAAAAAAATTAAAAAGATTCATTCATTGCCGCAAGCATGAACACTATCGTCAGAGTATTTTAATAGTTAACGTGTATCATTAGTATAGGAAGAGATAGCATCTGTAGATCTCATACTAATGACACACGATAATAAACGAATACTTTAACGGTAGTGCACATTCTCGGGCACTGGTTTTTTAAAATCTAATGAAAAAACCAAAACATAGTTTGTCTGTCAAAACAAACCTAAACACCGTTCTACGACTGAGTTCTAATACTAGAGTGAAAGTAATTTGTCAGTAACCCATTAATGACCCACTGGCGGGTCGGGTCTCCTCTCAAAATGAGAGGGATGTAGGCCGCCGTCCACCACGCTGGCCTACTGCGGGTTTGGCGACTTCACATGCCTTTGAAAACATATTTTTTGTGAACTCTCACGCATGCAGGTTTCCTCACGATGTTTTCCTTCACCATAACAGCAGGTGATATTTAATTTTATAAATCGCACATAACTTTTTTACAAAGTCATTGGTGCGTGCCACTAGGATTCGAACCCGGACACCTCCATTCGAGGTCGAATTCTAAGCCACTGGGCTATCACCGCTATCTGAAAGCAACATTGTATTACAAATTTTACAACTGTGACAATTTAAATGACATAGTTCGTGTTAAGCCTGAATGGCATGTTTCATGTTCATATGCCATGATATCGTAGAATTGCAAGTCAGTCATCTATACGAGTATGTATTGTTGTAGGTACATGGGATTGTTTTTAAGCATTACATTGAATGTTTGCTGCTACTTCCTACCTATAGGTATGTATAGTTAGATAAGTACTATAATAAGTCTGTTTTGTTTGTTTATCGATATCTACTAATGTAACTGTGAGTGAAAATAAAAGAGAAAACAAAACTACACTCACATTTCAATATTCAAAAGGTCATTACAATTAACAAGTAACAAAGTAGGGAATAAAGTTTGACAGCAACCTACTTTGTGGCGCAAGATACGATCAACCTAACGAAATATTAGTAAATGTAAAAGTTACAAAAACAAAAAAAAAAAAAAACAACCCTCACTAACAGGAATTAAATGTGATTACCGTATTAAATGCACGCTACACACCTAACCCCTCGGATTAAAAGATTACTTCAATTTGACCCAAATTTCATTTGACTGAAATCCGTCGAAGGTGAAAATATATTAATATGAGTAATGCGCCGTCATTCGTCTTACCTCTTAATCAGTAGAGTGAGAAGGTAACGAAACACAATTTATATTGTACTCAACAAACGGCACGAAATGTAAATGTATGGAGCCGGGTAATTTATTATTAAATAATCGCCGACTCTGAAAAAGCGGCTAGTCGCGTGAGTCCGTATGGGCGGGATGAGGTTTTGTTGGTAAGCGATAGCGGAGCGTTCACTGTACAGTTAAAGAAAACAGGAAAATGTTCCATATTCTAAAATTATTAAAAATTCCTTAGACACACGTGTAGAGGGTACTGTGTCCAATGATTTATTTAAAGTTAACATTTGCAAGACATCTACGCGTTTGAAGAAATGTTCAATAGATTAACGATTACTACAACAGCGTCTGTAGTCTGCGAATACTCGTAAGCAGATATGCAGTCGTAAATTGGTAGGTAAATGAGAAAATCAATCAGTACTTACTTATTTAGATTTTTCTTTTTACGAGCCAGCGCTTAAGCGTATTTTATTTAACCGCTTGCCGCTCTGTTTGCCACTTCATTGCCGCCCATACGAAACGAGAGCGGTTTTACCGTCCACCAACTTACGCCCACTTCCGTGGCGACTTGCCACTCGTGACTGCCAACAGTAGATTGGCCCTACCTCCGAATGATCGATAAACTTCACTCGAATTAACTAATAATTGCACGTGACGTATTTATTTTTTTACGGCCCCGCTGAGCTATCGCGACTTAAACGGAATAATTGTTCTTTAAAGCGGAATAACAAACAGATTTAAATGAATGCGCAGAAAAAGTAATGTTCTTTTAAGTAAAACGGCAAATAGTGACGGTTTACAGGAAATAAATTGGTACCAGCCACATAAAAACAGGTTGTGGCTTTTTCATATAAGTCCGAATGGTTTGTTTTCAATTGAAAAAGCACCAAGTACGAATGTTCAT
Source organism: Erynnis tages (assembly GCA_905147235.1). Classification (NCBI taxonomy): domain Eukaryota; kingdom Metazoa; phylum Arthropoda; class Insecta; order Lepidoptera; family Hesperiidae; genus Erynnis; species Erynnis tages. The sequence continues at coordinate 2,745,708 of LR990077.1, read as the reverse complement.
TATTAAGCGTGCAAAAAAATTCTACCTCTTATCTTACGGCGGGTTAAGAGAATAAGCAGCGGTGATAGCCCAGTGGCTTAGAATTCGACCTCGAATCGAGGGATCCGGGTTCGAATCCCAGTGGCACGCACCAATGACTTTGTAATAAAAAGTTATGTGCGATTTATGAAATTAAATATCACCTGCTGTTACGGTGAAGGAAAACATCGTGAGGAAACCTGCATGCCTGAGAGTTCACAAAAAAAATGTTCTCAAAGGCATGCGAAGTCCACCAACCCGCAGTAGGCCAGCGTGGTGGACTAAGGCCTACATCCTTCTCATTGTGAGAGGAGACCCGACCCTGTAGTGAGTCATTAATGGGTACCTAATACAAGAGAATAATAGTTATAGTCCCCTCCCCAATTTCATCATTTCTTACCGTGTTTTTATCACATATAAAGTCAACCACAGAACAGTAGAAATGTAGAAAAGAGTACACACATACCACAGGTTCACGCCATTTATATGAAATTGACAAAAACAAACGCAATTATGGATAGCGCGATGATTGATGAAATTTCAACCAGAATCATCATTCGTCACAATCGCGTGTATGAGATTATAATAGGATTTGTTTGGTCCACGTGATTTTTAATTGCTTCGGATTACAGTTCACACTGTGTTAATTTTACTGCTTGTGTTCTATCGTCTACAGATGACATATTTTAGTCCATTTTTTAAACTTGTTCTATTTGGTAAACAATCTTAGCGTGTCTTTTTATTTTAATTTGCAATTTAAAAATAACGCAGACACAAAACAATACAGATTAAATAATTTATTTTTTAAAGCAATTTTAAACTTTTCTTTCAAATAAAACAAGAGTAAAAACGCATCGTATGAAAGTAAGCCTTTTAAAGTGTACTTTTGAATAAGTAGATAACTATAGGACCCTTTTATCAAATTTCAATACTTTTACTATTTTAGCCTAATTGACATTTGGTTGACAGCAACATTTATTATTTAAAAGTGGAGTATTTTGAGTACTTGGCAATCAAACAATCACAATCCATAATCTGAACATCGGTTATTAATTTTTGGCGTTCGAAGATAAAGCACACACATAAACAGACTGTAAAATAAAGGGCAGAGAGACGCCTATTTACGACGTTTAGCTAAATGTTTTTGATCAAAACATAAAGTCAAAAGTTTAAACATATTACCACAAACCGTACACAGTTGGATCTATTCTCGTTAACTGTACACGATAATCAGTGCTTTGATCTCTCAGCACAATGGATCGTCAAACAGTTGTATAATAAATCAAAAGCGCTAACCACTGCAGCGGTTAGCCGGGCAAACTTGGGTTAGAATGGTTCGAAACATAGGTTTCAGCGGTGTTTAATTTCGACAGTATATTTAAATTAATTCTAAGGAAGGTTTAGCCTTTCTTTCAGCTCTTTTTAGCTCTTTACAGCTCCCGTAATCGACGCCACTCCACCCGGTCTGTTGAATCCAATGGTTTCCCGCTGTCTTCAGGTCGTCAGTGCACTTGGTCGGAGGCAGGCCTGTGCCCCTTTTGCTGATACGCGCCATTCGAACATTTTTCTTCCTCATCACTTGTCAGTCCTGCAAACGATGTGGCCAGCCCATTGCCACTTTAAATAGCAAAGTTTGCGAGCTGAGATTATGTCGATACCTAATCAACTCACAACAAAAATCAATGAAATTTTAATTTATTGACTTTTTGTTTCAATAACGTATTTTTCCTAATAGGTTATAGTTATGTTATAGTTCTCAAATTAAAACGGAAAAGACTAAGCCCTCAACGATAGAGCACTGGCATAGAGTTCAAACTGGAGTAAGTGGTCAGTTGGCGGGAAATGCTCGTTAGTTCGCAGAGAGCCGCGATGGCCGAGAGTGCTCCACTACACGTGTTTATATAACGAACCACCTACTGTGGCTATTGTGTAAGCTTTTCTAGGCTTGTCGTAAAGATGTCACATCGTAGCACAAAACTTGTAGACCAAGATGAAATCGATACTCTACTCAAATGCTTGATATTATTATCTTCTGCAATCAATTGATTCCTATCACCTGAATTAACCAACTATTTCTAAGCAATGACGTCATATAGAAGTAGCGACAGTTTTAGTCCTATGTACTTCAGATGAAAGAAATGAACAATGAAATGACAATTTTTTTGCTTCTGAGGACTAAGAGTTAAGACTGCATGCAAGTTTTGCAAAAAATTGCATAAAACCTCCTACAACATGGCAAAGAATTCGGTTTATTATTTTAGAAGTCCCGGTTTGAATCCTATTGCCACGAACCTCCAATTGAAAGTTATAAGTTGTGTGCATTTTAAAAATTAAATCTCTCTTCCTGTGACGGCGAAAGGGCTGTAGTAATGAAATAAAATATCAAGTGTAGGTATTATGTTTTGATTTTACCCCTATTTCACTTACACCCTAAGTTCGTGCACCGATCCGGATCTCGCCCTAAACCGGGTAAACCGCCGACAACTATTCCAAAACAGCCCTTTGATCCGGCGGACGATTGCAACATTCCACAACTTATCTGTGTGTGTGGAATTTCGCGGCACGTTCATACAAACAACGATATGGTTGGAATTTTTAATATAACTAGTTTTGTAGTTATCATTAGATATTAAATGTGCAAAAAGTTTATGATTTTACTACACTTTGCCCGCGGTTTTGTCTGCGTGAATTTTAGGACGTCTATCCATTTGCATACCAAATTTCATCTAAATTTACGTTTTCTGCGATAAATATGTATTAATAAACATTCAGCAAGTAGATATTTTTATCTTCAGTGCTACGAGCGTGAACACTGTCTAAGTACTCTGTCTTCGTAAGTTAGTTACCTAATTCTTTATCAGACAGACTGACATGTTAATTACTATGCCTGACGTTTCCCTAACGAATATTTTGACGACAATGTTTTTTTACTATATGCTACTATATGCTATTTTACTATATTTTTTACTATATATTTACACCTAAGCATGCCAATAAAGTTACTTGTAAGTAATACCAAATCTTGTCGTATTTCGTCCATAAATAGTTCGTCCATAATACTCGTTGGTATGTTAATTTATTTGTTCTTATATAAAACAAAGAACGTAATCAATATAGAGCATTTCGATTGTTCTATTTGCTTTGAAAATAATTATTATCCCTGACGCAATGAAAGCATTAGCCGGCGTGTTTCCTTGTGGCTGATAATTGGGCAAGTGCTCGGGATTGGAGCCTGTGGTCACGCGACTAATGCTTTTATGCTGATATTTTGAAGGAATTATCGTTTAGTCGACATACAATGTAGGAACGCACCAGGTACACGTTAACTACGGTAGGAGGTAGAGTGCCACAGTAATGAACACTATCCTCAAAGTATTCGTACGGTAAACGTAAACGACGGACCATTTAATATGATCAGATGATCACAGCGCACTTGGGATCTTTTAAAAGCGCGTAATAAGAGCTCTCCTTTACCGCGTTATGCACACCTCCGCCGCGAAATCGAAATAGCGAAACCGCTGAAGTTTTGCCACCGTTTGTCCATGATAATATAGTTGCCGTCACGAGTGGTGAGCAGAACTTTCATTGGTCGGTTTGACATTGACTGCGCTGCGGTGCACTCGATTGGTTCGATAAACGTCAGTTCATCAGTGTGCGTCGTCTATTGGTCCAGCACATTTGTTCGGCTGCTGTACATTGGCGAATAGTATACAATATCCCTACCACTGATAATCAGTGCTCACGTCTAATGATGGTTTCTATACCTACGGGCGAAAATTCAAGCGTTTCGCGATTTCGCGTGCATTTCACGATTTCGCGGCGGAGGTGTGCTACTAGCGTCAAAGCACTGGCGACTCCCCTGTTATTTCAATAGACAAAGATGAAGAACCTAGTTTTACTCTTTAAAATAAAAAAACCGCCAACTTCTATGTAATTTCGCAAATTTCTTTTCCATACATTGAAAAGATATTTCGGCGTTTTACCCCGATAGTATAAAACGTTTTCCCGGCAAAACTTATGCTGAATAACCCCATATTTTGCTTAGTTTATGAACCTCCGAATCTCAATAGAAACGTTGAAAGCGGATTAAATTATTAATCAAATCTGTTGAGATTTTCCGAAAAGTCTTTTAGAGCTAGCAAACGTTTTAGAATACGGTACAGCTTGTTGAACGAACTGAAATACTGAGTTTGTTTTTCATTTTGGACAAGTACCTAGTAAGGGATATGGGAATAGCGCACTGAAAAAAGGGGTTCGATTTCGTACGAAGCAGATATTTGAATAAAAGTGAAATGAAGGTGGACTAGGAATGATATATACTTACTAATTCAGATAATATACTATTTATTTATCAAATATCTGCCCGCAACTTTGTTTATGTAAGCCTAAGAATTTGATCCAGAGATGCACAAAAAGTATCTTAATGCATTAAAAGTATCCTATATACTTATTAATCCAGGTTGTAATCTAACGGTGTGCCAAATTTCACCCAAATCTGTTCAGCCGTTTTTGCGTGAAAGAGTATCAAACATTCATCCATCCTCATTTCTTTCAAAACTTTCGCATTTATAATAGTATAATTAATTAGTAGGAGAGACTTATTACACCTCTATTTATAGTCGAGTGATTAAAACAAATATTTTTCGTGGAATATCTACGAGTAAGAAAACCAAATCTAAGTTAACGAAATCCCGGACTAAGCTGAGATCTTATAATTGAGTGAACGCCCTAACACTGCCAAAATTCTTGGATTTCCTCTCGTTTTAATTAATTTTATTTGGCGGAATGAACTTGTATTATAAATCGTTGTGGTCCAACAAATTTAATTAAATGATTCATATTTTCGAGTGTTGGAAAACTTGTTTAATTTAAATCAAAATTACCTCAGAGGGCGAAGTTTCGGGTTGACTTTAAAACTTAGGTGCTTTGCAACAAAATGCTCTGCATCTCTTGTCTCAAAAGAGCGAAAATGGCGATTGTCTAGAAGATTAAAATTTTCTCTGTCGAAGATGTACTTACTGAAAGTTGACTTTACGTAAGATTAGAGAAAGCTGTAAAGAGCTTTTGAGCTTAAAATAAAACGAAGCATCGGTTTTGTTTTAGTCGCTGGTAAACGCATACACTAAAATTATGAGTATGTGTAAATATAATATATATTGTAAACATGGTATATTCATGTGGTTGCAACCCTTTTGTACACACGACTCTCCCGACGACAGGTGAAGGTTTGGAGAATACTCTACCACGCTGCACCAACGCAGATTGGTGAAGAAACGGGTTGGTAAGTGATAGGTAAAAAAATTCTTTGCTAGTGTTCTTACGATGTGTACCTACGTATTTAGCTTGTTATGGCTCGTGTCATGAATATAAACCAGCGTTTAAGCGAGCGTAATATGATAAACTGCGCGAGCGTTCAAGCGGTCAATGTAATTCTCCTCCCTAACACTGTCCATTTTTATTTTTATACGATAATATGATGTAGGAATAGTTTTTTGTCATAATTTTAGTTCGTCTCAATTGTAGAGAGGGGGCATGGGCCCAGTAATGGCACTCAAAAATGGGGCGTGGAAAATATTTTAGAATAAAAATTTAAGCTGCCAAATAGTATAAACTTCAATGTTTATCCAAATAATAGAAAAAGACGCCAAAATTCCAAATCTCAAAATAATTATTAAAAATGATACTTTATTTTCTATTAAAGCTACCATTTTATTTTAAAAATACTTAAAAAAACTTACTTTTTCAAAATTTAAATTATTTTCTAGAATAATAAAATATAATTATGCTCATTCTTATTGGATATTATTTTGAAAGAATAATTCAAGCACGGACCGTGGGAACGGCACCTTTAGACGCCAGGCGTCAAGGCACCTTAATATTAAATAGCTCATTATAAAATTTTAATTGTTTTGTAGTTTCGAATACACATAATTATCTCTATTTGAAATAATAAAATTATTAGGAGTATAAAATGTTTGTAAGTTAATTAAGAAGCTAAAATATAAGTATATTAACTGATTTTTTGGAATTTAATTTGAATTGTAAAAACGTAGTATAAAACACTTTAATCCGCATCAATATCAAGGTCACAGATAAACAGGGTAGTAATTAAATAACGTAGAATAAACAAAAAAGAACGTGGGACTATTTCCCACGGTCGCAGTTTGGCGCCAGGCGCCAGAACTCCAAATGAAAATTAACATAGACATAAAAATGTAAATTGAATTTATAAAGGTTTTTTAATCTCTTTAAAAATGTCAATCATATTTCTGTGAAATAGTTTATCAATTATTTTTTTTACAGGTTTATTTGCATTTAAGTTAAAAGTTAAAATATTTTTAGAAAATAAAAACGTAAAGCAACTTGTTGACTGTTACACGAACGAGTAAGATGTTATAAAATTATAATAAGTTAAGAACAGTCTACCCTATGTGGGCATACGATAATTATGTCTTAAATAACTAGTGCTTAATTTTATATTTTAATTATGACAAAATAAGTTATGATAGTTTAGCAGTCCAATTATTTATTTATTTTAATATTTTTCCTAAACGAACTCATCGGCTATGATATTGTAAGATTATATATTTTTTAATTTTAAAAACTATGTTCTGATACCGACGCCAGTCGTATAAAATATTTAGTTCCTCACTCCCTCATAATACTGGAGTTTATATTCATAACGCAGCGCGGCATGCGGGACACTTGTTTAATATTGTTTATCTCATTTGGGACCAAATTGCGGGAAAAAGTCATGTCCGCGAGACGTACTAGTGTTTAATGTCTGAATGTAAATGAGCAAAATTAAATAATATTGTACCATGTTTATTATTAACTTTTTGAAATAAATCATGATATTCCTAATGCGATACTTACTGGCCTGTTGATAGTATGTCCTGGCTCTATAAGTTGAGTAAGTAAACAGACCGACGACGGATCTGATGGTAAGTGGTCACCGTCGCCTACTGACACGTGCAACGTGGTCTAATGGCTAGCGATCCTAACTACTGAGCGAGGGTCGTGGGTTCGATTCCCACCCCGGACTAATATTTGTGTGATGAGCACGATTTTTTTTCTAAATTAATTGAATAGAAAAATTTATACACGCTACCTGATGTTAAGTATTCACTGTAGTCCATGGACTCAACCTCAAATGGAGAAAAACATCCTATCTGAGGTTGTATGCGGGTGCTTTGTTACTAACAAGGACTAAGATGTTCGCCGCAAATGATTTATCCCCGGTAACCATATTACCTCCGCAGCCGAAACACAAGACATGAAGAACATACTGCTTTACAACAGGATAGGAGGATGGCGGTACTTCCCCGGACGAGGAACAATGGTCTACCACCAATCTACCACCCAAAAATGGTTACCCGCTCATTATAAATACTTCAAAATCCTCCTTGAGGGTTGGGTCTCTTCTGTGAGAAGGATATAGGAAGGCTTCAGTCCACCACGCTGGCTTACTATTTACAAAAATATAGTGTCCAACTGTGATATCCAACTGTGATATCCAGCGGTGATAGCCCAGTGGCTTAGAATTCGACCTCGAATCGAGGGGTCCGTGTTTGAATCCCAGTGGCACGCACCAATGACTTTGTAATAAAAGTTACGTGCGCTTTATAAAATTAAATATCACCTGCTGTTACGCTGAAGGAAAACATCGTGAGGAAACATGCATGCCTGAGTTCAAAAAAAAAACGTTCTCAAAGGCATGTGAAGTCCACCAAACCGCAGTAGGCCAGCGTGGTGGACGGCGGCCTACATCCCTCTCATTGTGAGAGGAGACCCGACCCTGTAGTGGGTCATTAATGGGTACTGACAAAGTGTCCAACTTGTTGATAAACCAGCCTTTCAAACAAACAACTAGAGAAACAGCAAAACATCATAGTTTCGGAGCTACACCGAAATTAAATGTTTATTTGTAAACTCTATCTCAAACCCGGTTTACGGTTTGAATACTAAACAGTTTTTACAGATGATGAACTACGAGTATGCATATAAAGTTATACAAAAACATGGGAGTATGCATTACAGTACACAACATTTATAAAAGTTGCTTAGGAGTAAATTGTTATGAACAAATTGCGATACGATAACCATAGGCGTTTGTCCTCAAGATTTAAGTAGGTTTTAATGAACAGATGAAACGCAAAATCTTCTTAGGTAGGTTAATTCTGTATCTCGAACGCGGCTTATGATGTCTCAATATTTCTAACTGACACACACTGTTTATTCACGTTGGGTCAGTGGAATAATCACCTCGGGTTATTTAAAGCTATAAAAATATCGAGTACCGCTCTTAGGTTTAAAGAATTTATTTTTCATAAAAAACAAAGTTTCACTCACAATGAGATACACAGAAAAACAGTATAGTAACGATAAGTGCTTCTGAAGTTATATAAAATTTAAAATTCAAGTTCACTTACCGCATTTAAATTTAACCAAAGTAAGGAAACAGACTGAACGATCGACGCGTAACCCTTCAATACTCCGATGATCGCATCCGCCTCTAATTCCATTATGGCTCAAAGGGAAGTCGATGACGCAATTTGTTCCACAAATGAAATCCAGCCGTGAGACAAAGAAGATGGATTAACGCGAAAACGTCCAAGTAATTGTGAAAAATGCGAATGTTTCCGCTAGAAAAATAAAGATTTCAACCCGCCGCCGGATATTTGAATCTGATAAATCGCAACTTAAACTTTAACCCTATAGACATTGAATTAATTTTCCATCGGTTCAGAAGAAGTTGTTGTATCTATTTATATAAAGCAGTTCGGTCCCTACACAGATTTAGATCTAAATAGATAACGCATGCGTAAGTAGGTACTTTACGTGTCAAAACATATTTTTAACACAGTTTTCGCAATGCGCAACCATCGTCGCTGTTTCATTTAATTTTAGTCTGCACTATACCGTTGTTTACAACGCTGTCCTGGCAGATTTATAATACCTTCCATCCAATAATTCGCACAAAATCGATTTGTTTGATACTCGTTATTAGTATGGCGAGTTCAAATCGATCCGAATGATGATGAATAATTAATCGAATAATTCATATTATTTGTACTATTCCTTTGATTCAGCTCCGCGTTGATGTAGGATTCTCATCACTAAAACTCTTTTTTTAAAAGCAGCACGTTTGGTCTTCATACCGACGGCTTTGCGTTATCTATCCAGATCTATATCCTGGATCCTAAACATTTTCGTCGAAGCGTTTGTTACCAAATCCGGTCGAATTATATTCCACAGGAATAAATTATGAGGGCGGGCCATTCTCTCAACGGCTCGGCTGAACTTTAATAACGAGTAAGCTGCGTTTCGAGTGAAACGGGCGCTTTCAAACATTCACAGCCGACAGCGGAGTGATGCCAACTCTATATTTATAACGGGCAGCTTACAGTCACGGAACACGACGCCGCGGTAAACTATGTCAAGTGCGCGAATGGAAACGCATTATTAGCTCTAAGGATGCGCGCATAGCCCCGCTTGAGTAGTAAAGCAATCAAAAAAGCTTGTGACGAATTATATGGAAGTTTTCAGCTTTTCACCTCTGTCGGCTTTAACGCGGTGATAGCTCAGTGGCTTAGAATTCGAATCCAGGGGTCCTGGTTCGAATCACAGTGGCACGCACCAATGACTGTAAAAAAATTATGTGCGCTTTATAAAAATTAAATATCACTTGCTGTTACGGTGAAGGAAAACATCGTGAGGAAACCTGCATGCCTGAGTTAAAAAAAAACGTTCTCAAAGGCATGTGAAGTCCACCAACCCGCAGTAGGCCAGCGTGGTGGACTAAGGTCTACATCCCTCTCATTGTGAGAGGAGACCCGACCCTGTTGTTGGTCATTAATGGATTATTGACATGACACGCAGCTTTACAGTGGCTATAAGGATTTCTCCAAGAAGGAAAACGAATCGGTCTAAAAAAATGCGGTTTGAGTGGCTCAACGTCAGACGTTTTCAAACCGCATTTTTTTTGGTGACGGGGAGGGAAACCGTTATAGAGAATCGTGGGAGTGACTCCGGGATATGTGGGATTCTTACCCACTAACATCATCTCGTTCTTCCTCTGCACTTGTAGGGGGCGCCAGAATCTTTAATGAATCTTCACTGGTAAGTGAATCTTCACCGAGCTTTCAAACCGCCCTACCATAGGGCGCTACAAGTCGCCTTCAACGATGTAGACACGCTAACGCATAACAAATTCATTCATGTAGATCGTGTAAAATTGTGCCCTAATGGAGAGCCACTAAAATTCCCGCCCGTGCCGTGGAAATATGCCCGAGCGCTGCAAATTACGGAAACTACCCTCACGTACAAAAACGAATAGTTTTTCGAATACTTACACAACATTACGTGGAAAAATGAAGTCATTTTCGCAAACAACGGACGCCCCGCATTGTTGCACGAACGAGCTGCGTATAGGATTTTTGTTGCTTTCCTGGACTCTAAATAGACATATACATAAGAGGTGATTTCTCTTTCCCAGTGTGCACTTTGGGCAAGTGCCCAGGGCCCCGCGATCGGTCCTCAGATCAAATACAAAGTCCCTAGTTCCTGTCAGATCACCAAACGATAACCAATATTTATTACCAAAAAACGTATATAATTCGAAGAAATCGAACCTAATTACTGCTGTTTTTTGTTGTTCGCGTTTCGTTGTTGTGTGTTCGAATCGCTCAAATTATTCATATAAATAAATGTATTGATTTGAATAAATCTGAATATGATCGACGTTCGTGCAACGAGAAAAGTGCAATGCGCCCGACCGTAATATTTTGATATTAAATGTGAGAGAAATTGTCGGTCCTTCGGGGCCCTCTGAGGATGGCGGCCCTGGGCATTCAAAGGCATGTGAAGTCTTCCAATACGCAATAGACCAGCTTGGTGGAGAAAGGCCTATATCCTTTCCATTGTAAGCAAAATACCACTCAGCGGATCACGTTCTTAGAGTCGAGTCCTTAGATATTTTTCAATTATGTACTACAAAAATAAGTTTGACTTCAGTGATAAAAATCCAATTTCAATTCCATTTAACTTCCCTAAAACTTAAGTAGGTTAAGCGCTTAATTGTATTAGATATTCGCTCGAGTAGATACAGTGATAATTCTGCCAATTAACTGAAATAACGAAACAATTACCAACAACAGTATTTTCTGACATGCGAACCGCTTTCACAATGGAATGTTGGATTATTTTATGTGGACCGTTATTATTAGGCGACTTCTTTGACACGACGAGTACTCGTATGTCATAGGACCTGCTACGGCATGCTAAGTTTTATGCCTTTCCCTTTCAGCCCTTAGAATTTAGGACCAGAGATTAGTTGTGGTATTCCACTGTTAGACATGGGCCTCCCCAAAACGACGCCACTCCACCCGGGACAATTAGAATCCAAGGGTTTCCCGCTGTCTTCTTCAGGTCCTCAGTCCACTTGGTGGGAGGGCGGCGCTAACTGCTTTTGCAAAAACATTCCTAGTGTCCTTCTCAATGAGGCTTAAACGTTCTTACACAGATGACAGCATATTTATTATCTGTCGCAGCGTTGTATCTTAACAACAACTAATTTCACATCAAACGAAGAAATAAAAAGACTAACGCTAGGACAATACAAGATATTATGACTGTAATAAAATATTATTTTCATACTAAACCACCATGACAGGTTCTTGAGTCAGCCGGCAGCCTTGGAGACCAGAATTTAAGCTGCAAGATTACAACCTTAAATTTACCGTTGGTTCAGGCAAAAATGGCTCTTATTGTGAACAGAATAAGGAGAAATTAATGGTAAATAAAAGTTGGGTAGTGTTGTACATTTGGCAATGTACCAGCCGAGATTCGGGACGTTGGGAGACAAATCGGGAGAAAACAGATTCCCGCCGCCATTGCACGCCACTGTGCCTTTCCCGAAATATTGCCGTTTCTCCGATACTAAATGAATTTACGAGTATATCCGTTCAGTGAAACTTTTAACCGTAAGTAAGTCAACATTCAATGTTAGCATTATTCAACCGTACAGTTTAGATGTTGATATTGATGCTGTGTATTTCTTTAGTTTGTTAACTGAATTCAAAATTGAAGCTTAATATTAAGTCCGATTGCTCCCATTTGTCATTTTCTCAAACTTTTTTTTTAATGAAGGGTCATTTGATTCCAACGGGATCAGGAATAATCAGCTTTCAGCTTAGATTTGATTGGTACAAGATATTTCATCCTGGTGCACCTAGTTTCTGATGGAAATCGAATCCAGGACTCTGCAGAACACACGTAGTTGACCAACGAGCCACGTAGATCGTAGATCTTCAATAGAGTTCAGTACTACCTGTAGGTGTCCATCTATAGATATTTTCGTTGTTGTTAGACCCATATATAAATAATGTGTAGATATTTCTGTATACCTACTAGTGCCTGTTACTAAGCCCAATATTAACAAAGTTAAAAGATACTTCTTTGGTGAAAAAGTGCGTTCACAAAGTTATTAAAAATTGTAAAAATCTAAAATTCTGAAAAATATTCAAAAAAGTAACAGGCACGCACCCATCTAAAATTCTATCAAACTACAACAAAGCTGCGCAAGGAAAATTGAAAAATACGTTGTATCTCAGAGGAATGTGTGAAGAAATAGTGTAATACGATTGGCTCATTTAATATTCACAACAGCACTCCCCTTTATTGGAATGCTGGCTTATAAAAATAAAAATATGGTCCTTCGAGCCGGATGCAGAACATTATGTATGCAGGACTGTAGCGGCCGCAGCTGTGTTAAAATAAAGCTTATTTTACAGAAACACGGCAAAACGTTTTATTGATAAACCATCCGTACATTTATGGGGAGGGGGGGGGGGGGGGGGTCGATTTAGATACGTTGCTAAAGTTATAGATGCTTTAATTCACCTTGGCCCGTGCTATGTGTGAATAGACTTGTATGGAGCCAGTGGGTATATACTAATATGTATGACAATTAGTATATCTTTGACTTTTACTAAAGTTTACCGTACGAATACGTTGACGATAGTATTCATACTCATGATCACTGCCATGAGTATGAATGCTAGACATAAATGTAACATGATTAGGTACCTGAGAAAGGGCTTAAATAGTAACCATTTTATGAAAATACCACAAGAGTCTTTTCATGGTATTGGATACTGCGTAAAATCAGTGATAGCCAAGTTCTCAGAGATCCAAATTTGTGTTAATATAAACTTTTAAGTTTTCAGTAGGTATATGACTGTATAACAGGTATAACCCGTATAAACAACCGCACATCAAATTACTTGTGTTTAGTTTATCGGATCGATATTTTTAATAACACCCTACGATGGCAGCCAACTAGGAATTAAGCCATTTTCACGAGTCAACACGCAAGGTCCCTTATCATATATACTTATCACTCGCAGACGTGCCAGCGGTCAATTTTGTACCAAACTGGTGTTTTAGCTCAATTAAATGACTCCAAGATTTTGAATTTGAAATCTACGTATAAAATCTATGTGGTAGTAAGTCATTGTAAAACTTGTAACCAGCAACCTTAGTTATCCATGGATTAGCCTGAGGTTGATGTTTTTTCTTGCATTTCAAATGTGTTTTTGTGTTATTTTGTTAAAGCTTGTTTTTTATTATTAAAGATTGGTCAATTGGACATTTATGGTTACTGCAGTAACCTCAACATCAGGTAATCTCAAAATAACACCTTTCCACCACCACCAAAGGTTGAAGACGAAATGATTCCAAGTTTGTTGTTATGTCGTAACGGTAAGTTACGAAAATGTAGGATTGCATACACCGTGCACTAGCATTGATCGTAGCTTCTACGAGTCAGCCTCGTAGCATTTGTAGCAGCTACGAGCTACGCAGCTACGGTGGACTTTCTTTGATTTTCCCTTAATATTTTAGTTTCTTTTCAGTTTTCAGTCAATTTTTATATAATTTATGAAATAAAATACTTTAAAAGCTTACGTTCAGGCAGATCTGATACATTGCTTTCTTTTGGTTTTTAGGTACTAAACAAAAGGTATATTTCATTAGCATAGGCCGTGGATAGTAATAAGTTAAATATTTGAATATTGTACTGATAAATATTATTTATATAATGGAACTTCTGACATACAAGTGATCAGATAATTTGACTAATTGAATGACTCACCAACTAGTATTAAGTCAGGTAGCATAATACTTATAATGTATGATATTACTTATTTAAAGTAGCGCACAAATACTTGCATATTTCTTTATCCAACTGCCAAGAACTGTAAAGTAGCCTTCCAGACTTTATTACCTTGAGTAGTCTTACAAAGCTATGCATAATGGAAGCAGTAAAGCATAAAATTCATGAGGTATTTTCGGGCAGTCCATACATTTAAGTACAAGGTGATTAGCATAAAACAATAAAAACATCTCAATGTTTTAACGAAACTAGGGCGGGAGTGATGTTTCATAACGAGACTAGCTTCCGTCCGCGACTTCTTCCACGTTGACCTAACATGACCCAGAGAGGGATAAAAAGTATCCTATATGTTAATTCAGGATATTGTCTACCTATGTATTAAATTTCATCGAAATCTATACAGCCATTTTTGCGTGAAAGAGCAACAAACATCCAACCATTCCTTCCAATTTTCAGACTTATAAAACGAACGAAAGTATCATGTAGTAGGAAAAGGCGATTAACATAAAACAATAAAAACGTCTCAAATATTTTAACGAAATTAGGGCGAGAGTGATGTCTATAACGAGACGTAAATTAGTAACGTGATTACGTGATGGATTTGCTTTTCGCATTCGATTGAAACAAACCGAAGTCTAAAGGCCCTTGAACCAATTAAGAAGGGCTCGCTAGGTGGTGTAGTCGCGGTAATGTTCAAGCGATCGATGCGGACTGACACTGAATTTATTACAAGTTTGACTCAGACTTTATAATTATATACTTTGGTACAAAGTAAAGAGTAGGTATGGCTTGTTTGTAAAAAAAATAAAAATAAGATTTTAGGTTATTTCAATGGCACGCACTAGTAACGGTGAAGGAAAAAACCGCGTGCCTGAGAGTTCTCCAAGGTGAAGTCCACCAACCCGCATAATGCCAGCGTGGTGGACTATAGCCTACATCCTTCTCATTGTGAGAGGAAATCCAACCTTGTTGTGAGCCATTAATAGATTACAGACCACCTCCTTCGTTTTTAAGTTGTTCTAATGCTTTTTCAAAGAAGCCAAACTTAAGGATAAAAAGAAATTAGTTTTGAACGTTCACGTTCGACTGATGAAATAGTCGTGGATTCCAAACATTTATTTATTTTTCAAGTGGTTCAAGTATCGAATGCTTGCTTAAGAACGCGAGTCGAGCGACCGCGCGAGCATGACGCGGTACAAAAGCTATCAGAACTAATTGTGTGCCAACAAAAAGAGAATTTCGAAGCACAGATCGCCGATAAGGGCCCATTATCGTAACTCGGAGTGTTCCAACTTTGCGCACACGGCCCTATACTTAACAACTTCTAACGAGTTCGCTTTTATTTTACTTTCGCGTGCAAGTATTTAGCGGGTAGGTACCTCATAAATTCTATGTTAATGCATAAAAGTTATCGGACCCCCGCAAATATTGTTGTGCATTTGATATTTTTTGTGGTAATGGCATTTAAAAATGTATGCATAAGTTAATTAAGACGTAAAAGTGCTCGATGTTTCAGTGTTGAAATATTTTTAATTAAATAAAACTGGCACCTCAAGTAGGTAAGTAATTGAATACAAAAACATAATTACACACAGTTAGCACATTCAGGGTATTTTTACTTTTTCCTAGTTAAAACTTGCTTCGTTTACATTAAATTACTTTTTATTAACTCATTTATTATTTAGCACAGATTACATTCGAAGTTTTATAGAAAAACTTTTTTTAAATTCATTGGCGCACACACAAAACTAATAATTACGGTT
Source organism: Erynnis tages (assembly GCA_905147235.1). Taxonomy (NCBI): domain Eukaryota; kingdom Metazoa; phylum Arthropoda; class Insecta; order Lepidoptera; family Hesperiidae; genus Erynnis; species Erynnis tages. Next base: position 2,729,751 of record LR990077.1, on the reverse strand, counting down.
AAAAGTGGCTTACAAGAGCGTTGTTTATTCCAATGAGTCTCTTTAAGGAAAATTTAGTTAAAAAGAGGCAAAGTTAATGCGTCGCATATTACAACGATAAATAATACTATCATAAATACCTACCCCTTTTTACAGTTTTTATAGTAAAAAACACACACATTCACCCACTTGAAATACCCAAGCAAACAACAATTCAACTTCAACAATCTATTTTTGAAGTAGATACATGGTTTGTCAAGACATACAAAGAGCATCTTGGGAGTAGAGCAAGTGCATTATGAAATATTATTGCCGTTCGTACTCGTATGTACATTCTGGATCCACGCTGCATTTATTTCAGAAGAGCATTGTTAACTTCGCTAAGACAGCAAAGTGGTTTTTGAGCTAGACATTGTTAGGTAGGTATGTGATGCTTCAAATAATGCAAGTTGTAAAGCTTATTTCTATTGTATATCTATTTTCTAGGTCTGTACTGCCGTCTCTGTTTAGCAGTTGACCAGAAGTGATAATAATAACCATTATTTATGTTTTCCTTAATAATTAAATAAGAAAAATATGAAAGGTTTTCATAATGTTCGCACTCCGGCAGAAGTGAAAGCGTATAAGATGTGTTTTCTTGGTAATTTGGACGACAGTTCAATTAAAACAGAATTAAGTTTCTCAGTAAGAAAACTTTCTATAACAATAGTCTTTTTCTATAACAAAACTTTTTCTATACACTTATTGTTTATGAATATTTCCTTTTGACAGTTTACATAGTTCCATCTAATTAGACGCATTTTGTTTATGAATATTTCCTTTTGACAGTTTCCATAGTTACTCTGACTTTCTATATGCTTCTATAGCTGCGTCTCGTAACGATGTCGCGAGTCCAGAGATTTTATTTCATCCAAAAATATGCGCACCGCGCTAGAAGTTTTCACTTAAAAATCCGTAACCTACTACCTGTTAATAACGGCTGTTACATAAATTGGTCTACAGTTCAATTTCTTTCAAATTTTCCTCCATTCTTATGGTTTCTCTTCAATAAAAAACTTTTTTTCCAATTAACTTACGTCATCATTTAATGAAAAGGAGTATTAGAAAGTTCCAAACTGTTATTGACATTTGAAAAATGAGAAACAGTTTTGTTTTTCGAATAGAATACGTAATTATCATGTACCTATAGGTACGTAAATGAAATGGCGAAATAAAACGAAATATTCATACTAAAGTTTGTACTGTAAGACGGAGTTTGGAGCTCGTAAGCGCTTGCTGCAGATGGCTGAAGATACGGCCTTCGCGGTCTATTCAAGAGCTAGCACTGGCCAAGCAGACGAAGAAAAAGAAGAACAGGAATATTAAAAATAAGAACTGTTATTATTGTAATGGGCATAATGTAGAAATGATTCATAAGTTGTATAAATTCGTTTGATTATTTCAGATTCCCCTAAAAGTACATTTTCTTATTTTATTCATTGTTTACACTTATTTATTTTAACAGACTCATATAATTGTAGATACGTTATATCACGTCTATACAATGATATCACTTGAAACGATTTATAATATAAAAAAAAACATAGCAAACAAATCCCTAAGCAACTATGGTTACATTATAAAAATATGTAATGAGGCGTGACTGTATTTGGGTCTATTAAAAAGTCGTATAACAAACCTTAATGCAAGCAATAATAGCTTTTAACTTAATAATAAAAGGTGGTTATTTCGTATAAACAGTTGTTAATTGTTAAGATGACTTACATTGGTCTTGCTGACTGCCGGTCTTTAAGTAGCATTATTTATGATGCCGTTAACATGTTACAGTCACTGTAAATTATGAAGATTATGATCAACTGAATAATAGTTATTGTTAAGCACGATTCGATTTCAGACAATAATTGGGAGGGTTTAAGGGTTTTGTAGTTTAGTTATTTAAACTTCATAATTTCATCCAATCCTGTCTATTATACTATATCTACATTTAAATCTATTTTTTAAGTTTCAAGACATACGAAAATAACTAACGTTTGGGTTAAATAATAATCTTAATTCTAGTTGACTAAAACCACCTCTGTTGCCAAAGGAGGCTCGGTCCCTTTGTTCAAATCTGTAATCACAGAATAGACAAAAAATTGTTAGTGTAGCCAGTCGATAAACATTTTGTATATCAAAAATTCATAAATGTCGCTCTACGGTCTTCACTTCAGAATAACTGCAAAATAAGAACCTATTATGTTCTTTGAATAGTAGCAAATTCCCATTGTTTTACTTCCTGCCGATCTTGTCTTATTATAACTCTAGGGACTCCCCTATTTTAATCTAGTACCTACTACCCGAACATAACCCGTCCTTACTACCAATACTACCTTCAAATTTATTAACGCCGCCAATACAACAAATTAAAGCGCAATGCCTCTATTTTCCAAATAGCCGTGTGAATAAAACAACATACGGACGATATGGGCAAATTAAAACAAGGGTGAAGTTAACGCGGGGTGGTCACGCTAGGGGTGAAACGGGGTCGAATTTGAAATTTTAAACAGAAACGCGATACTGGAGTAGGGCGTGGGATGTTTTGTTCTGGATTTGGTTATGGTAAGTGTCAAACGGACGGTGATAGCCCAGTGGCTTAGAATTCGACCTCTTAATCGAGGGGTCCGAGTTCGAATCCCGGTGGCACGCATCAATGACTTTGTAAAAAAATTATGTGCGTTTTATAAAATTAAATAAATTAAATAAAATGAAAACGTCGTGAGAAAACCTGCATACCTGAGAGTTCACAAAAAATGTTCTCAAAGGTATGTGAAGTCCACAAACCAGCAGTAGGCCAGCGTGGTGGACGGCGGCCTACATCCTTCTCATTGTGAGATGAGACCCGACCCTGTAGTGGGTCATTAATGGGCTACTGACACGTAATAACGTTATGATTACCTAATACGAAGTACTAATGTAAGCAAAACCAACTAATGTTATTAGACAGGAGCAAAAAGTAATTAAAGCCACTTTTCCAATAAACCTTACCCTCTCATTACCTGGTGGATTCAATTGTGACGCAAGAACTTTATCAAGCAGTAACCGCCCTTAACGTCTTGGGGCTAACAACAGAACAGAAGCCCTTCAAACCAAACTTTCCTTGATTGCTGTATTATGAGTTTCTTGTCTGGTATTTTTTGTGTCTGCCATTCAAAGTAACTCAGAAACAGCTCTTGTGTGCGAATCCAATCTTACGAAGGGAATAATTAAAGATCTCTTCAAATCAGAACGCACTGAAAATAACGTCATGAAGTTTACACTAAAAATTTCGCACTTTGTACCACTTTCCTATTATTATGCGGATGGCAATGGGGCGATATTGACACTCACGATAGCTGTCACGTGTGTTCCTTTAGTGGGCCTAGTCATACTGCACCACAGAATAATTCATACTTATTTTAAAAGAGTGCTGGGAGTTTGTTTCCGCCCGCTTTTTTCTCCTAGTCTACGTTTTGCCTGAGGGGCGATCAAAGCGGATGTTTGTATAATGTTAAATGTATGACGTTCATTAAGTGTGCATAAATTGTACCTAATAATGAATAAAAGCTTTTGAATTTGAATTTGAATTTAAATTATGTCAATAAAAATATTTCGTTTTCATCTCTTTTTCAAATAAAGGTCTGACATACATAGCTATTTCAGTGATAAAATTGCTGCTTTAATACGGATATGTGGAGAATCGGTCTAGTGATCAACCCGTTTTAGTTGATTTCAAACCGCTCATAGCGCCTCTGATAAGGTTTATCGACTGCTATCTCATCGGAAACAATAAAACATGTGTTCTCAGTTCAAAAGTTTTAGGGCTTAGGATTTCAGTACAGTTAATATCCAAGGCTCTATTATGGTAGGGTAAAGAATCATATAAAGAAAATCTTAGCTTTTGGTACATAAAAACCAAAATCTTAAGCTATTTACGGGCTTAATCCATTATAACAGAACAAGAAAAATCTGTTCAGGAATCGCTGCTTTAGATGAAGCTTTAATTCCTTACAATGGTTTTATAAGAGACTCTTTAACTTATAAATCATTATGATCGCTAAACTTTGTTATGAATTGGATTTAATTCCGTAGCGTGTTGCCTTCACCAACGTCGTAAAAATATGAAATAGTGAAGAAGACGCAATAAAACTTTTAACTCGCGTACAATACGAGATTTGCACAATAATAAAAAAAGTTAAATAAAAAACAAAATAAAATAAAAATAGTAAAAGTAAAAACGTATTATTGACTTCAAATTGTCCGTGACCTATAAGTGACCCGGTGCAAATTCGGGTCTCCTCTTAAAACGAGAAGGAATTAGGCCTTAGTCCACTACGCTGGCTTACGGGTTGGTGGACTACAAATGCGTGTTACCTTACAGTATTTCCAATCAAATGATTTAAAAGTGTTAAGATAGATTGCAGTGTTTTTAAAAGACTTCGAAATATTATTCTTGGATTCGAACACAGCTAGTATAAAATAAAGTTTTCTTAAACTGTTTTTAAATTACTATGACATTCTCTCAAGCGTTACTTACTTACTATAGGTATTATTTTATGCGTAGGAAACAACTTTAAAATTCGCAAGAAATTATGTAGGTATTACAAGATTCAGCTTTAGACCAAGTAAAATATTTTTTTGATTAACTTCGTAAAGTTTTATCAAAATGGATAATTATAAAGATAGTAAACTAACTGAAAGCAACAAAGAACACCCTAATCTCAAGTCTCAGCTGTCTAAACCCGAAGATGGGGAGTTTAATTAAACTCACACGCCCCACTCTCAGCCATTAAGTCGAGAAATTATATTAAGTACAGGGAACCGACCTCATTGTGAACTGAGGTCGTCGTTGCTTGAGAATATACTTACAAATGTTTGCTTACAGTGTAAGTCGTACCTATTCGTTTTAAACTATCGGGGAAATTACTCGCGAATCGATTTTTAAATCATTCCTTGTAGGAGTAGATGAGTAGATCAAGTGGTTTTGTTTGTAATCTATATAATAAACATATTTACATGCATACATGCATTGCAAAGCTTTTATTTAAAGCTTACAAAAATGAATCTCTGTTCGTTAGTGTCGCTAAAACTAAAAAACGGCTGGGCCGATTTGTCTCGTTTTAGTTTTGATATGTTGGTATAAGTCCAAGGATTTGGAAATAAAGGAGTTTAATATACGGGGAGAAAATCTAAAAAGCGACGAAAAAAGTAAAATTTTCTATATTTTATATTTGGCAGAACGAAGTGTGCTGGGGCGGCTAGCGTGTACAAGATAATTATTTTGATAAATAATCCTCAAATATTCTATCCATTGTAATCAATGAAAGTTCATAAATTACAAACAGACCGCAGAATTCAGAATACATAAATATTTAAAACACAAGATCCTTTGGCCTGAACAATTCTGGTATCAAGGAACCCACAAAGATAACGATTTCAAAGCAAAGGGGTTCAAAGTTAGAATCTCAGTTACAATCTGTGGAAGTTGCTTAATTGTCCTACTGTTTGTCTATAAAATGCAAGCGATAAGACATTTAGTTGCGAAGAAATATATCACTTTACCATCTAAGTATGAGCGGGACCTAAATAAATGTTAACCAATTAACCATTAACCAATGGGCGTGCACAGACAATTTTCTTTGGGAGCTCGTTTTGAGGACTGGAGCGGTCTCCATTGTTTATAACTGATAAATTGTTCCCACACGGAAGGTTTTACGTCACCACAGGGCCGCCGACAAGGTTTAACGACTGCTATCGTATCAATAACAACCGGGACCGATGGCTTAACGTGCCCTCCGAAGCACAGAAACGCATGTAATTCGCCACTAGCGGTCCACCCATCCAGTACCCTTACTCTGAGTTTTAGCAGTTCCGAAACGAAACGCACACATACACAGCTTATCAGACGAAAATGCACAGTGTAGTAACCAAAAGAGGAAAAAATTTTTTAGAAGAGTTAAAAAATTAATAAAGCTTTACATAAATCATCACAGAAATTGCTTTATTTTCAATTAACACTCTTTCAATGTTTAATAATATTAATGAAACATAATAACCGTGAATTTGCCGTAATGCACTGTAAAATTTCGAACTAATCCCGTAGGTAGGTAGGTATTAAATATTTGTTAGTATTATAATGTCTTACGATAAGTATTCATATCTTTCACTCCATACAAAAATTTGATTTTAAATTTTTTAAGCTTCTCTAAAAATCTTTTACCTCTATTTGTTATTACACTGTGGACTCCTGTGTAGTAAGCTGTGTATGATTTACGTATCTATCCGAAACGAAACGCACAAACGTTTCGTTTCTGTATCGCTAAAGCTCAGACTAAGGGTACAGGTACTGACCGCGCGCGACCTTGCTTAACTTTTTCGATCGCTTGCGATTTACTCAAGCAGCAAGCTATGCCCGCTATATCATAATAATATAATTCTCCATAATGTCTCCGCAATTGACCAGCGTGCTAACTAAGGTGACATTTTCTGATTGAGAGACGAGACCCGATTCTGCGTCCTTATAATGTACTCTATTGATAAGCGTAATATTACGCCTTGAGAGAATGAGATAATCTTTAGTAGCTAATAGTCGTACAGTTGAAGTTAGTTTATTCGAAAACTACGGAACTGAGACTTAGCCAGTGTAAGCCGAAATTAATTTTAATTCAATCCATCCCGCTACAAAGTTTGAGGTGCTCCGTTCAGGTAGTTTATAGTCGAACAAAGCCGTCGTTATCTACTGCGTAACTTCCTTGACTACTCGTATTTAGGCGAAATACTGAGAAAATTAGTATTGTGCATATCTGTGCCCCTAGCATGAACACTATTGTTAAAATAGTTGCAAAATTTAATGTTATTTCATTTACTGTAATGTAGTATATTAAAGTTTATTCATACATAAAATATTAATATATTTCAGAAAGATAAAACTGACATGATCTTGCTTTCTTAAGCCCGCTACAGACCTTCAGTTTTAACTGTACAGTCAAACTGTGCAGTTATAAAGCCCGCTACAGACCTTCAGTTTTAACTGTACAGTCAAACTGTGCAGTTATAAAGCCCGCTACAGACCTTCAGTTTTAACTGTACCTACAGTCAAACTGTGGAGTTATAAAGCTCGCTACAGACCTTCAGTTTTAATTGTACAGTTGAACTGAGCCCGCTACAGACCTTCAGTTTTAACTGCACAGTTCGACTGTACAGTTAAAACTGAAGGTCTGTAGCAGGCTTTAGCAGCCAATATTAAAACAACAGGAACAAAAGTCAAAATGGACAATGTTCTAACTAAATTCCGATATCAACATATTCACATTAGAAAGACATAAGAGCTACACATTTCATTACTCGACTCAAACATACGTTAACAAAATAATTTATTTGATTCGACCACATCTTTTGTTTTGTTTTTATTCGAAAACACCATAATGTTTGCGGGGTGGAATAATATGATTTATAATATAGGAGTTGTTTGTAGCGGGAAAATGTACTGTTGGTTCCTTTGTGTTTGTCTCCGCAGTGTTTGGGCCAAGAAACTACCGGATTTACTATACATACTTACGGCTATTTACTTTTGTATTTCTCATTGGAGTAATAGAAACGTCAGACAAAGAGGTTCTTTGTTATGTTGCTGGGTTCCGCGTATTTCATCATGTTATTATAATACAATTTTCCTCACCACCATGGATGGGTGCTTGTAAGAAACAAGAAGGTCTAAAGGGAATTGTGATGATCTATCTAATGCTTTATTAATTTTTGAACTCTTCTAAAAATCTTTTACCTCTATTTGGGTTATTACACTGTGCGCCTCCTGTGTAGTAAGCTGTGTATGAATTACGTATATACTTATGTGGGTGTGTGTGTGTGTAGTAGTGACATTCTAAAACTCATAGTAAGGGTACTTGCAAATTTCGTAGCCCCACTAACAATATAATGTGCTGCTGACGACTCCATTTAATGCGAGTTCTTTTCTTATATTTTATACGTTTTGTTTCGCTTTTATTTTAAATATCTTTGTTATCTGTAACTGTTGTATTTTTCACTGTAAATTAATTAGTTTGCAGCTAGATTTACTTCCTAATGTAGTCAGGTTTTCTTCACGTTATATTTTTCTTCTTTGACCATAAACATAATTTCACGTTTATAATTTTTCAGGTTAGAGTTTACCCGTGAATGTAGAAGTACCTATGTTCATAACCATGTAGCATCAGGTTTTTATGTCATGTGTCTTAAGTGGCGAAACACGGTCGTCAATTAAACAAATTTTAGAATATCATCGTACTTTTTTACTAAGCAATTAGTATGTAATAATGTGCTCAAAATCCCAGAAAGTAAATACTCGAGTATAAATGAAAATGAAAGCGGAGATTTCGAAACAGAGCAAGAAATTTAAAAATAGACAACAAAAACCATAAAAACGAAACCAACTACTACAAACAAAAGTTTTTTCTCACTGAAAGCAATATTTCTTCAAAAAGTATAAGGCAATGGCATATAAACCTGCCAACCCCCGACTGAAATCAGAAACGCCCACCGCAATTGCAGGACAGCTAAGCGCTAAATTTCTAAATTTCTCTCCAGATGACACTAGCAAAACTTCGCTCTTACGTAAATGAAATATACGGGAGGATAATTTGGGCTTTTTGTGTGAAAGCTGGAGGAATATCTCACAAGAGATTGGAAATAAATAAATTGCTCGAATGCCAAGATTGGTAAAACAGGTCATAAAAAGCAAAGGAGGATATTTTGATGAAAAATCTGTATAAACTATCTTTTGTGTTTTTCTTTAGAACATTTTATTCCTCAAGACTTCATGTATTTTTTAATTCTAAATCTTGTATGTACCTAACATGAATATAAAACCTGTTTTTCATAAAGTTTTAAAAATGTTGACTTTTAATTTGTTTTCTTATTTTCTTTATAGTGGTCTCAAACTTTTGACCCGCAGTACGCACAAATTTTTCACAAAATTGCCATAAAATCTTGGACGAAAAAAGGATCAAGTACCTAAGTTTCAATTTCGCTATTTTAGAAAATCATAATTGTAATAACTAATTGAACCTACTCAAACGTACAGTTTACGTTAGTTTTTATAATTTTCTATGATCTATCATTATTATGAAAAGTTAAAATGTAGTTGGTTTTTCAGATCAACGTTTTTTATCATCTCTAATTCTATGTAATAGTAAACCTTGTCGTAATATCGTAAACCTATACTATAACCTGCAGCCTGCATAGAAAAGCTATAGTTACAGATATAAAAACACAAAAGTTATAGAAGAATAAACTTAAAAGAAGGTAAAAACAATAATAAAAATAGGTACTCGAATTTTTAAATGTAAATAAGGCAATAGCAGCGTTGCAGTCGTTAATGTTCTCCCGTGTTGCTCAGCAGCTAGTGGGAGTTCGCCTGACGTCTATGCAACCACAAACAGATGCAAGTTTAATGTGTTTCCTTATTACGCAACAAACTGTTTGTTATATCGGAATCCCATCGCCAGTCGTCGCTTAGCGAACTTTGTAGATTATTAGGAACTTTGCATCAAAAGCAGAAGTGTCAGTCAGTAACCCATTAATGACCCACTACAGGGTCGGGTCTCCTCTCACAATGAGAAGGATGTAGGCCGCCGTCCACCACGCTGGCCTAGTGCGGGTTGGTGGACTTCACATGCCTTTGAGAACTTTTTGTTCTGAACTCTCAGGCATGCAGGTTTCCTCACGATGTTTTCCTTCACCGTAACAGCAGGTGATATTTAATTTTTTTTTACAAAGTCATTGGTGCGTGCCACTGGGATTCGAACCCGGACCCCTCGATTCGAGGTCGAATTCTAAGCCTGGGCTATCACCGCTGCAAGCAGAAGTGTACGAAGATATAATGCAGTGAGATGGATTTTAGAGTTACAAAAAGAGAAACGTCATGTTTTGTTTGACACTCGTGGTTTTTTAAAGTGAAAAGTCAAAGTCAAAAGATTTTTATTCATTATAAGGCATTACATGTACCCTTAATAATTGTTAAGTTTAGGTCATTTTTTGTTGAAAAATAAACAAACATTTTTTTATTGTAGCTTCCGCTTTGGACGTCGCACGGGTTTTTAATTGGCTACAGCTAAAATCAGCATTTTAGAATGATGTAGGTACCTATTAATATCGTTATTAGCAATAACAACACAATTGCCCATACTATGCCTACTGATGCCTACTGATACGTTAGTTTCAAGTCTATTCGAGAATGTTCTAATGCATTTCAGTGCTAACCAAATTGTGGGCAAAACTTCGCCCTCAGTGTACCTACACAACGTGCGTGACTTAGGCACTGGCACAGACTGTTGACGTCCTTGATGTCGTATGAGGTTTCTCAATTAGCGAAACTTGTTTCAGTCTACTTACGAAGCGCAAAGATTAAGAGAATGACTGTATAGAACTTTCAAAACAAACACAACAGGGTGACATTTGACACAAAAAAATCCTTATAATTTAATAGTTTGTTAAAAAATAACACTTTAGTACTATACAGTAGCACTAGTGTTCATCTTTTTCCAAAATACAATTCCAGCATCATACACGACATTACAGAAACGTATATGTTGATAGATTTCATCAGGATCCAGAATCCGTATGATGTAACTTCTAGTTGTTAGTCAGTTAGGCAGCTTTAACATTTGATTGATGAAGCTACGAGTACAACCGAAACTTCGTGAAACTTAAGTGATCGAAGCCACACGATTGAACCTTAGAACTTACCCAAATATTTGCTTCTACTGGCTCTGTTTGGCAATCTGTGTATTCCATTTATTGACAGTGGGTAACGGGTGAATTTCCTTGTTTTAGTTTCATTTGAACAACCTTACTGCTTTGATAAACGCGAAAGTTTGTCAGGATGGTTGGATGAATGGATCGATGAATGTTTGTTACTCCTGCACGTAAGTTTTAAGTGAAAGAGTAACAAACATCCATCTGTTCCGGCTGAACAGATTTGAATAAAAATTTGATTGTACGCCGAACTACGATAGTACATGTTACGATGCTTTTTAACCCCTTTTTTATCCTCCAAGTAGACCAAGTCATGGACGAGAGCTAGTAGAAATCTAAAGGTAAACGTGAAAGTGTGTTGGTTTTTAATTGTAGGCGAAATGGAATGTCGGCGTTATGAAGAAATTATGACTCCTTTGATTTATTACATAATCTAAACTGACAAAATGGAGTATCAAGAATTCAAAATGCATCCATTATGATGGCACAACTGATGACAGGTTCCTAGTTCCTACTTGATTTTAAGTTATGATGGACACGGTGTGTGTGTGACGGGCGATTCCCAGGGTGAGTGTTTCTACAAACAGAAAAGTACCACGTAGGTATTATTTTAACTTATAACTTACAAATAATAACTCCCAAGACAAATTACAATCGTACACAAACTGCTTGCTTCAGAAACAAGCAAAAAATATCTTGCGCTAAGTCTAACCAAGTTATAACTTTTGCCTTTCTTTCTTCAGCAAGGAAATTGCATCTTGCAATGTAAGTGCTTTTTAACTTATTTCATAAATATTTAGTGGTGTCTATATTATATTGTTGTTTTTCCATCTCCTTAATTTGAACATGATAATCTAAATTAAATCTTTTGAAAGACTGATAACTGATGGGGAAAAAAGGTCTAGGGCTATGGCAACTGTGTCTAGGCAAAAGGAGTACAGGCCACCCTCCAACTAGGTGGACTGATGACCTAAAGAAGACAGCCGGCAACCGTTGGATTCTGGGGACCCTGGACCGTGCGGAGGAGTTGCGATTAGGGGAGGACAATGTCCAGCAGAGCTACGAAAGGCTGAAAAGAATGGAATCAAAATTATTTTTCAGCAACAAATGATGCCTCCATTGTACACTACACCTAAAACACAGTATGGTATAGAGTCACTGTAATTTCAAAACAAATTTTCAAATATCTAAAGTAGTTTTTACACGCCCGAGTTATTACGTTCATTGCAGTTTTTTATTTTCTATAAAATAATGATATTGGAAGAGGATTTCTGTACGCTCATTTGCTTCGACGTATTTTATAGAGGATTATAAAACGTTATCGAGCATAATGTCAAACAAATTTTCAAACAACTGACAAAGTGCACTAAAGCGATAACTCTTCAACTAAACCGTAGCAGCAATGTTCGAGACAGCAGTTTTTACACGCCCGAGTTATTAAGCTAGTCTTCTGGACTGTGTATGATTAGTATGAAAGTTTTGTACAAAATTTTTATTGTCAGAAAATCCGCGGCTACATAATAATATTTTACTTACTTATCTAGAACTATGTTGGTTTGTTATTTTGGTTTTGTCATTATTTGTTGTATATCAGTAGTCTTTAGGAATCATAATAAAGTTTTTAGTTAAGAATATTATTAAAAAACAGGCACCATTATAAATGCATATAAAAATTTATGAACATTTTTGGTCAGATAATTCATTTTAGTTGCTCGAGAACCTAAAGCCGTTTATTTGCCCACAATACGTTTTAGTCTTCAAACAGATATTGAGATTGCAATTATTGTATTCAACTTTGTTAATTTAATTTATGTTGGTTTGCATCTAACATTTGACAAAGTGCACTAAAGCGATAACTCTACAACGAAACCGTGGCAGCGATGTTCGAGACAGCAGTTTTTACACGCCCGAGTTATTGCGCTAGTCCAGACCTGAGCATGATTAGTATGAAAGTTTTGTACTAAATATTTAGTGTCGCAAAAGCTACGGCAATTTAAGATTGTTTTGTGTTTGTAGAGAACTATATAGTTATTTTTACAGTAATCTGTTATATGTCAATAATACCTAGGTAATAAAGCTAGTAGCGGTGATAGCCCAGAATTCGACCTGGAATCGAGGGGTCCGGGTTCGAATCCCAGTGGCTTTGTGAAATGAATTTGTGAAAAAGTTATGTGCGCTTTATTAAATTAAATATCACCTGCTGTTACGCTGAAGGAAAACATCATGAGGAAACCTGCATGCCTGAGAGTTCACAAAAAAAAATGTTGTCAAAGGCATGTGAAGTCCACCAACCCGCAGTAAGCCAGCGTGGTGGACTAAGGCCTACATCCCTCTCATTGCGAGAGGAGACCCGACCCTGTAGTGGGTCATTAATGGGTTACTGACATGACAATAAAGTAGGTGTATTAAAACTTTTCCGATAAGAATATTATCGGAGCAATTTTTTCATGCTAATATATTTTTGGAACTGAATTATACGTAACTAATAATAAAACTTGTAAGGGAAGATTATTATAAGACGATAAGTTCTAACTTTATCTACTTGATTTATTTTTAACCACGTTTTGAAGGTTATATATAATATCCATTTTAGTTAGCTCAGAGACCTGCTATCGCTTTCATAACCTTTTGCAGAACAGAATTTTCTACTTAGGATTTTATCTTGAATCTACTTAGGATAAATATCTACTAAGGACTATATCTAGAAGTAATAGCTCTCATTATCTACTCTTAACGTATATCTAATTCATGAAAGCAATAAACAAGAGATAGAGGATCAAGAAAATTACGGTAGTTCGCCATTTCAAAGCGATCTCTTAAATTAAACAAGTCATCCCGAAAAAATGTCAATACCTTATGCATATGCATACCAATGCATCATATTGGTATGCATATGCATAACACAATAATATTAAATTTGGAAGAGATAACTCTTTGATAAATCCTAATTTGCATACCTAAAAAGGTGATCAAAATCTGCCCTGTAAAACCTTAAACTAACCCATATTCGTGCCAATAAATGTTTAATTTCATTTCTTCAGGTGCCTGGAATAAACATAACTAAATATATAAAAAAGATACAAAAATATTCGAGTCATACGAATATACGAGTACAAATGGGAGAACAAAGCAGCCATAATGACATCAACAATCAATTCTCGCAAAGTACCTAATCATGCTCTCGAAGCGTATCAAAAATACATGGCTCCAGTACAAAAAACAGCAAACAAACATATTAATATTCATTCCCGTCCTATGAAAACAAAACTCATTGGCTTAATCGAAATCGGGATGAACATTTTGAAGCGGACTGAGAAAAAAGACGCTGAATCATTGAAACATTAACGCAGTCGAGATACCAAAAAATATGCTCTGCCGGGAATAATTCCCGGTAAGTTGGACCATTAACTTTTATCTCCCGGCCCTCGGAAGGGGATAAATGTTGATGAACATCGCCCTATATTTGTTGAAGTGGGAGCCCTGTTGTTTTGGACAGAGATTTCATGTTTGAATTATCTTTGCTACTAAACAATAGTGTTAGTATAATTCTGATACTTAGTTACTACTACTGTTTATTACATTTACTGTTTTCTCTATATATTGGGTTAATAAATTCTGGATTATGATCCGCAATCAGCTCTAGCTCTATTACTGTCGGTAGCGGCTTTAAACCTTAATCCTTGAATTCGTTCAAAGGCAAAAAAATTTTTGTTACCAAAAATATTATATTAAGGAAAGAAAAGATATATTGCACTATACACAACTCGTGCGTATACGTGTGTTCACGCACAAATAATCCCGACCATTTAAATACTATGGGACGTTGGCGTCGAGTTCGTGCGTGAACGTACGTATAAGCACGAATTGAATTCGTATGAAATCGCGTCCAATCTAAGTGCGGCCTTAGGTTTCAAATGAACCAAGGACAACCAAAGTCAGAGCATAACGTAGTGATTATACCTACAATATTTCTAACACTTCCAATCTCAGATATCACACGCTACATTAGATTGCACCATATCGAATCTCAGTATTTATTCCCACGAACTATTGGAGCGAACAGAGCATCAACTACAGTAATCCCCGGCCGGATAACGACTTTTATGTGCCGATGCCTGTACAGGCGGATATCCCCGCTGCAACCAATATGAATATATCGTAGCAGTCAATTCTTACTGTTATTTTCCGAGAAATCTACGGTAACCGAATCGATTTATTCGTCTATTCTTTAATTTGTATATTATTTTATAAAGAAAAATATTTGTTCATACGTGTAGACGAGTTAGACGGCCCGACTTTACCCGGGTTGATATACTACTTATTATGTGTACCTTAGGTAAATAAGCAAATAATACAAAATATTTGTTTGATTCTACTAGTCGCTTCAGACAGTAATTCATAAAATATTGTATGAAACATTTCAAGAGCCATGTTCATTATGGCGCTGGTAGAAACCTACTGGGTACGTATTTCAGCATTAAATCACAAGAGATGGACTAATGGGGTTACACCCCGCGGCCTTACAGCGACCTACAGCCGACGATAAATTACTCGTACCTTTACTGAGAGTATGTCTACTATTGCCTGCTTTCAAATATTGAACAGGGAATCTGATTTTATAAGAAAATAAGTTATTTCAATGGAATAACATTAGTATACCTCCTAAAAACTCAATTTATCAGTGAGAAACAATTCCATCTACAATTATGTACTATGAACGTCTTCAGAAGAATAACTAATAATTGAAGCTTAAATGCATAATGTTTGTTTGTAAAGTAAAATTTTTGAATTATAATAAAATGTAAAACAAAATAAAAATCTTGTGTAGCGATTTATTGTTTCACCCCACTTAAGTTGGTTCAAGCTGCTAGTATTTCATAAATCTTTTATAAAACACTTGAAGAGCTCCGTTCATTACGGCGTTGGGATCCTACTGGGTATGTATTTCAGCATTAAATCACAGCGGGACGGACTAATGGGGTAACACCCCGCGGCCTCACTGCACGCCCCTGCAAAAGACGATAAATTCTAACCTTAATACAGAGTATGTCTATTTTAAATATTGAAAGGAATACGTTTTAGAAAAACACTAGTTTATACCCGCTACTTTTTCTGCGTGGGTTTTAGAATTTGGTCAAGAGGGGAGTAAAGTTGAGAAAAAAAAGGTTTTCTACCCCATTTTAACCCCGATGGGCGATGAGTTACAGTAAAATACAAAACAGGTCTTCCATAAAACCCTTCTACTCAGTGACAGACACCACTAAGTTATTAATAGGTTACGATATTATTTGTAGGTAGGTATAGGTATAATAGATATAAATTCAAAAAAATTAGAAAGATATTGAGATTCATGTATTACTGATCAGATTTCCAAATCTAACTTGCGAAGACACGGCTTTAGATATCTCTGTAACTAAACTTCATGATACTTCAAATTCCTTTCCAATGCTCCTCGGGACGGAATGTAAAAGGATAAAAAACTTGAGAGACTTAATAAAATCCTCCCTTTAAAAGTACTAATAGGTTTAGGAAAGTCGAAGGATCTTACTTTCATATCTAAAGAGTGGGACTTTGAAACGGAATAACGGGAGCAGTAAAAAAGTCATAAACTTTTATTGAACTTAGGAATCAATGTGTGCAAGGCTGCACACTAAGCTTTTTATACTTTTCTTACAAAATAATAGCTTTTAGCTTTATGGCTTCAGGGTATTTGAATTCCACTATTGGGAACGAGCTTTTCCCAACAACAGAGAGATCTGGATATCTGCTCCATTTTAGCAATCCATTGTCAGTACCCAGTACCCATTAATGACCCACTGCAGGGTCGGGTCTCCTCTCACTATGAGAGGGATGTAGGCCGCCGTCCACCACGCTGGCCTACTGCGGGTTGGTGGACTTCGCATGCCTTTGAGAACATTTTTTTTGTGAACTCTCAGGCATGCAGGTTTCCTCACGATGTTTTTCTTCACCGTAACAGCAGGTGATATTTAATTTCATAAATCGCACATAACTTTTATTACAAAGTCATTGGTGCGTGCCACTGGGATTCGAACCCGGATCCCTCGATTCGAGGTCGAATTCTAAGCCACTGGGCTATCACCGCTGCAATCCATTAATGACCCAATAAAGGGTCGTCTCTTTTCTCAAAATGATAACGATATACGAAAACAGAGTGCTGTACTGTAGGTACCTACCTACCTATTATATAATTATGTATTTATGGGGAAAAATTTATTTAGGTGCATGTTCCTTAATACCGTAAGAATATCTGAAGCATTTTACCAAATTTTGCACTTAGATAGTCAAATAGACGTAACTTCCCATTTTCTGAACCCGCTTCAGATGACTGCGCCGACGAAACCACGGACACCAGCTAGTATGATATTTATAAAATATGAACCACGCTAGTTTAAATGTTAGCTTCTGGCCTAAAAACGCCATTTTCAGAACACGGCTTTAATATTCGTTACGAGAGCGCTTATGATCTCTATCAAAGCTTTGTGCCTCGGTAGTGCCGTGCATTAGATAATGTACAACCTAATTTAATTACATATGCTATTATGGTCGGTAAAACGTTTTTGAAACACTTTAGACTGGGGTTTTTAAAGCACTTAACTGCTATTTATTTTACCTTCACCTAAAAAATTAACATTAATTATTATTTATGAAACGAACTTCATTTCCACCATTCTAAGTGGGTAATAATACCGAGCGTTAGAGATTCGATAGTATCGCTCAAAGTTTAGAATACGTGCCAGGTGTTTGGAAAACTTTAATAGCGCGATTTCTGACATCCATGGCATCAACTCTTGTCGATTGCGAAAGTCACTTTATAATGCTTTAGTCGATTGGGCTCTTGTGTAACAATTTTAATCATAATTTTAAAATGGCCAGCACTCTTTAAATCGGAAAACATATCAAAATTTACATCATTAATCGGAACTAAGTAGTCACAAAAGTAACAAAACCTCTACACTCTAGGGTAAATTAACTGGCAGATTAATAAACCAAGGTTCAAAGTCAAAACACGCTATTGCTTTATATAGCCTTATATAGCCTTATATAGCCTTATTCAATAGCAAAGGCCGCACAGTAAGGCTTACTGGCTGAGGGATCGATCTACTCAGACTCGCTATTCCGAAGCATAATTGATGTGATATCATATAATATATTGTATCAGGCGTTACTTTGCGGAAATCCATTGTTATTTAAGTTGTATTTATATTTCTTTGCAACAATCCGCACACGTGGAACTTGTTTTGGTATGGACCCACCACCCTCCCTTATCTCTCTGAGTAGGTATATACCATAACAACTTATTCCAATAGTACACGACACGTGTTTCGCCCCAAAACGGAGCATCATCAGGTGATGTGGACTCTACAACGGTTGGTTGCTGAGTGAGGTCGCCGTTCGAGTGAGCTGCTTATATACCTTTTCTCCCTGCCATTATGACACATCGAGTGTAATCAAAAATCGAATAAAACGTCACTTGTCAGTGTTTTGACGTTTGATATTAGTGACTTATGTCTTTTTTACGTCACATGTGATTTTGGTGGAAAAATATGCAGCAAAGGAGAATTAGATACGTCTATTTGTTCATTCAGCAATGTAACACTATTGTTTTTACTATATTGAATAATTTGTAGCTGTTCTAGCAAACTGAGCCTAATTCCTTTATCGCATCTATTTAAAATGTTATACGTATGGCCAGTAGGTACCGAATGGCCTGATTCTATCAAATGTTTTGCGAAATTGGACCTGTCTGCGCGACCATTTCTATACGCTGCTAGGTGTTCTCGATACCTTGTGTCAAAATTTCTACCAGTCTGACCCACATATATACCGTTACATTCTGGACAAGCGATACTATAAACTCCTGATTGTTTACGTTTGTCCATTTTTTCTTTGCCATTACAGATAGATCCTATGTTATTATCCGTTCTGAATGCAACATTGATATTGTGACGACGTAGGATTTTAGCGATTCGCTCCGAAATCGGTCCTATATAGGTCAAACTAGATTTACATCTGACTATAGTTTCATTTGATGGCCCCGCATACAGTTGATTCCGCATAATTAATTTTTGTTTATTACGAATAAGACAGTCAATCATCCTCCTGCTATATCCGTTCGTAACTGCTATTTTATATATGGTGTAATATCGCCAAAATAGCCCTCGTACTGGGTGGCGTTAAGAGGTTTAAGTTTGCAGACCTACTTACATACATACGATTTTGGCGAAACTTTACCATCTATCATATGTATTTTTTGTATATTGATAATATTTTAATTCATACTATTAGACAAGTAAACATGAAAATGATAACGCAATTTTCGATCTTATAGTCTTGATGATAAGAAAAATTGCATGCCTAAGAGTTCTCGATAATTTGCTGAGAGACATGTGAAGTCCACCAGACCGCACAAGCCAGCGTGGTGGTCTAGGCCCTACATCCTTCTCACTGTGACAGGGACCTATTCCCGCAGTGGGTCAGCGATGCCTTAGACATTTTTAACCAATAAATTTGCATGTAAACGAAATTCACGAATTCACTCTTGGTACCTATCTAAAATAGCAAATTGATAATCTCCTTTTTTGAAGTCGGTTAAAAAGACAGACCGCTTCAGTTTCAATCGAACTACATCTAATCAGAATCCCATTCTTATGTAAATGAATTCAGTACCTCGGTAATAACTATCCTACTATCCCACTACTATTAGAAATGTGAAAGATAGTGAGGATGGATGAAAGGATATTTGTTACTCTTTCACATAAAAAGGGCTAAACAGATTTACATAGCATTTACTTAGTATGCACGTAGTTTACAACCAGGATTAACATTTAGGAAACATTGAAATAACCCAGTCCTAAATTCCACTCAGACAAAGTCGTGGCCAAAGTCTAGTATTGAATGTTTACTCTGCCCCAATTCAATATCAATGACCGAACAACGGCTGAAGGATTGCTCAGCTCAAAGCCGGTATTCCGGTCACCGAAGCATAATTAATGTGATATCGCCAAATAGCTGGGGGCTTACTGATTTGCTACGCCATGTGATTTTGTGAGGGACATTGAAGGGATCGGATCATCATTAAAAAAGCTTGTGCTCTTATTTGAAGTATAAAGATTTTTTTATCGTTTTAAAAAATTTAAAAAAAACTTTGATTTGGACTTAAATTTTTTTTAAATGACGACGATTTAAACGACGATTTAAACGACGAACTTAATGACAGTGTTATCTATGATAATCTGCTGAAAATACTTGGGTAAAATTTCTAGATCCAATTAGTAAAAATTTTTCTACATAGGTATATCTACCGACAACATAAAAAATGCTCTGTCTTTACTAGAAGAGTGGATAAACACAAAATTGAGAGAAGCATCACTGCATTGACACAGATTGCAGACATCATTGCACGCGTTGCAATAAATAAGAAGTGTACGTATATTTTACATAACAAACACTGAATAACAGCACCATATTGATAAATCATTACAAATTTCAGCACGACGAACTTCGACAAATAAACAATGCAGCTTTATACTAACAGCCAACAAACCCACAATCTAAGCACTCAATAACTTGTGGTTCAGCGAGCACTGGCAATACTAATAAAACATCCCCTACAAAAGCCAGAACGGACTGCACTGAACTATTTGATAAATGAAGCAAAATTTCCCTGAGAATGCATTTAGGTGAGAGCTTGCACTAAGTCGGTCACACTGTCACACGGGCGTAACGACAAGCGGAAACGGGTAAGGAACCACGCATACTGAGCTTGTAATTGCTGTGTTTTTAAAAAAAATCAAATAGGTAAACCGTTCTCCCTGGTATGGTATGGTTTGATTATTAGGTAATAATCAAATGAAGTTATGTAGTTTCCTAATTTAGTTTTCGTTAATTTCAGTAAAATTTGACCGCTGTTTTTTTAATGGACTGCGGCGAAGCAAAAAAGAGGTTTATGTGTTTGACCGGTATAATATTATATTCGTCTATTTCCTCATAACTACTATCACAGTATCATATTATATATCAATATTATATATCATCTGCTGGTATTCCGTGCCGTAAGATAAGGAAATACGTTAGGACTATGTAAGGGTATTTTCTATTTTATTTTCTAATTAAGGGGCAATTCTCAAGGAAATCGTTGACTGAATAATAACCAACCTATAGGTAATCTATTTATATTCTGTCAAGTAATTTTATTTTATTATGTGCTGTCAAAAATATAAATAATGTATTTACAGTTAATGGTCGTAAAACGGTGTCTTTTTAGTATGTGCCGTCCCTTACGTGGGACAACCCATCGCTATGAAGCGACTATTCTCTGACGCAAGACTTTTCGTTCCTTAGTGTCTGCTTTCTGCAGTATTGTCATCTCGCAATTACGTAAATAGCAGGTTGCTCTACTTAACAACACATTACATGATAGGTCTTTTTTTGCATCTAAAGTACAACGAAAATGTACCGCATACAGCAATACAAAAATGGAACAAGATGTTAACCTACAAAACATAGAAATATTCTACTTTAACAATCAAAGTTATAAGGGTTTCTATATTGTCTTCACCTCTTAACCTTTTAGTGACCCACTACAGGGCCGGGTCTCCTCTTGGAAAGAGAAGGATGTAGGCGTTAGTCCAACATGTTAGCTTAATGCGGGTTGGAGAACTTCAGATGCCTTTGAGAACATTTTGGAGAACTCTCAAGCATGCAGGTTTCTGGTGTTTTCCTTCACTATTACAGCAGGTGATTCATAAACTTTACACTAATCGAGTAAATCTAAACAAACATTTACGAGTAATCCTTTCACCAAATTAAGATTAGAAACGCCCTCACTTTATCGACTTTCTTTCTACACCTTCTACTTCTTCGATTCACCGTTCCGAAGACCGATGCTCGAGAATCGATTCGACCACGAATCGAGCTGTAATAAATGCTATCGTTGGCGAACCGTTCGAGCTTAATTGCCACTGCCGTAATACGAATCTTGACGGTTGATTTAATGTGAGAGTAGGGTCATTTACGGACGAGGTCATTTTTTATTCACACTCGATTTGTCCCTGTGAAATGATACATTGTTTATGTTGGCATAGGGGTTTCGTGACCCTGAATAAGTGAATGAATTAGGATGAAAATGTTAGCACGTTTACATAGCTAGGGTAGACAGTTTGTTATAGGTATAGATTCCTGCATACGTTAATAAAAGTCCGTTTTGTTCGCTGTTAAAATTAATGAAATGGAAATGTGTTCATATAAATATTCATTTCACTAATTTATCTATTAAAATAAGTAAAATACTTGTGTTTTTGTATACTACCCACATTATATTAGATTGAAATAGATAGAGGCATTCGTACATCTTGACTACTGTTTTATTAATATTTAGCATAGATTGTTAAATTCATAGCATTTCCTACTGAAGGAATCGTTGTAATCGTAGTATTTTCTGTGTACCAATCTATACTTCTATGACCTACAAAGCCTATTCGTTCATAGATAACTAACGTGTTAATCGATTCGTAGCGCAAATTGCTTAGCGCTATCAAATCATCGGCAGTCATTTACGAATTGCTAATTGAGCCATTCTACATTAGCCATTGCCACATTAATTAGACCAAATTACATAGTATTCGGTGTTATAATCAATGTAAGTAAATTACAGTTACTGTTAGTGTTGGCTATGTGGTATAGTTTATTTTGTATTTATTCATTAAAATTTAAAAGGTAGAGATGTCATTCATTTATTTTGCTTTATGAAGAAATATAATATAATATTAATTTCATCTTTCCAAAAAAAAAAAAACAATTAACAAAGACTAAAACCCGACCTGTAATCACAGTCTGAAAGATATCAAACACGAAAATACTCTCATCTGAATGTGTGCATGTAATGTATTTCATTTAATTAATAGATAGTCCTAGTAATATTAAAATGGCTGTCGTAACCATAAGTCACTGCACTAAAGCTTACAGCTTCTGGCTTATATCGCTTACTATATTTAAGGCTTGTTATAAAGTATTATAATATTATACGAACGGTTACTTCTTTTGAGAGATTCGAGAGTAGGTACTCTACGGGCATTTTCCCCGAAAACCTGGTTCCTTTAGATAGTGTGGTTATTTTCAAAACATACACGTCGACGCGTATGTAATTGAATTACACGCACGGGTAAATGCGTTATCAAACTAAATGCATTGTAATTAATGTACATCGTTTACTCTAATTAATAAGCCTGCATTCGATGTTGCTTTATTGCCAAATGTAGAATTACCGGCTCAATTATCATTAGTATGCGTAGATGTGTGCGAGCGATTTGAAATTAAGGTGCGATTTTGTGTTTGTTGTCTTCTCAAAATTTGGGTGTCCTTTCTGGATGGAAGAGTTTGGTATAAAGTGTGCAAAATCCTGAGTTTCCAAAGGATGAGAAAATTTAAGAGATGTCGTGTGTAGTACTTGTTAAATCTTAGCACTAGTGTTGTACGCCTCAGGTACGTTTCAATACTTCAGATCACACATGCAATTATAATATGTGGTAGATCTCTATAGATCTAGGCTCGAGGTAAAAGAACCCCTAAAAATTGCTAATGCGCGGAACATTCACGTCACGTCGTATTCAAAAAGAATAAAAGGGTTTACAACGTCTTTGCACGATTTCCATGCCTCTTACCGAAATAGGGATAATTTGAGGCGAACATCTTAACTTCATAGTGAAGAAGTGTGCACCTCTGGTTTTAATCGACATTGAAGCAACGGATTTTTGTCTATAAACAACAGTTGGTTGTTTCACAACTCCAGTATTTACACGCAATATTTTTATAGAGTAATTGAGTAGCAAAGGGCTTGCAGGCTACCTGATTTAAGTGGACACTGCAGCCCATGGAAACGTTACGAAACACGTTTAAATAACAGAAAACTTCCGAAAAACAATTTTCCGAGCAAGTCACAAATTTCGAAATATAAATACAGCCTGTTTTCTCAAAACAGCGAAGAACTCGTGGAGAACGTTTGTTTCTCCGTCGGGATGTCAGGACGCAGCCGAACCGCCTCATTATTCTTACAAAGAGAACAACACTGTCAAAGAACGTGCTCTTTGCAAGGAAATATATTGTTTCCTAGATATTGGCTTTTAAAGAAGTATTGCTAAGTATTTGCATGATATTGTTTTACGACTCGTGGAATACAAGACTTAGAGGACTATTCAAAAGTAAATGGAGTGAAGAACATACTTGTATGTGTTTGTGAGCAAATGATATGTTTAGCATTAGAATTGTCTATGTACAAGATGCTATTTAAATTTATTTGAAATGTAGTAGAACTTTAAATGTAAGCGTGTGAGTAATATGAGCGTGTAAGAAATAATGAGTTTAGCGTGATGGCAATGGCATTTTTATTTGTTGTATGCAAGTGATTTGAAATTAGACACCGTATACTTCTGTATACGGTGTACTTATACAGAAGTATACTTCTGTACAGAAGTATACTTCCAATTTTGAGATCAAAGTGTGTGACTTACTTCATAATATTGGAATAAGGAAAAATCAATGATTTGTTTATTATTCTTCAATATTTATTTAGGACGCGGTTTTTTCAAATAGAGCGTACCTACCTAGTTTCAAATACCTTGATGGGTACTGTGGAATTCCGTTTAATAAATTTCCGATTTTAGTAAAAAAAGCTTCACGGGAATAATAAATAAAAATAAAAATCCTATGTATACTAATAAACTGGATATTATCATGGACAAATATAAACAGACCTTTAAAGGTAAACGCATTTTTTAAAAACAAGGGACAAATTTTTAAAATTTACGCGAATCGTTGTAACAACACTAATTCGCTACTGTGTAAAACAACATGTGACGTTTGGGGAAAAAAATATATTCGGGTCTAAATTACATTATCTCCGTCTCGCTTTGGGATACGAAAGATTATCAACCCGTCCCGTTTCACGCAGAACACTTTTAACATTGTAAACTGTTGATAGACTGAGAACCTGTGACTAAAATACTTGTTTCTTATATCAGTGCTTTAAAATCGGCGAGTAATTTAAAGTGCTTGTGACATAAACTTTGGATTACGAATTTGGTGAAGACTTATTTGTACTTTTTATACCAAATGACGTAGTAATTTGTAACTGTTTGTGAAGTTATTATTTTGCTATCTTCTTTTAAATGTTAACAAATGAGAAAACCCGCAGGACTCTTCGTACCTACTACGGCAACTAATTCGTAATTTAGATCATTATAAAAATGTTTACATACCATACGTCTTAATCTTACATTTATATAAACAATCTTACATTTCCTGTCAATTATAATGCGTCAATTTTTTTTCGATTGTTTGTGTTATTTATTAAAAGCCGTAATCGAATCTCAAATAAACCATTAATTAATTCCAAGCGTTCCATTTTAGACTCAATAACGGCTCCATGACACCTGTCACTATGACAGGTCTATCGCGTGGAAAAAAATCCTTAATCATTTTTTCACACGCTCCCGGGCTACGTCACGTGTGTACCCAAGTGAGAAGATCCCGTGTGACCTGTTCGGCTACAACGTGACGGTACACGGACAGAGTCGGAATATTAAATTACCGTCGAAAATAGAATTTTTCAGGAAGATAATTTTTAAAGCGGAGGCAAAAGTTTGAGTGGCCTCGTTGTTCAAAATTAGAACGCGGGTCAACTTTTTTTAATTTACGTAGGTTTATAGGGCAGGCCGTAAGTTTTATCATCGAAATTCCTGTGAAATTAAAAACCTTGGGTCAATATGTCGGTCAAGTGTAATTTGGTGTTCACAAGTTTGGGAAATTTATGCGGCCTAATTAATCAATAACGTGCTTAACTTGACGATGTCACTCTAAACTCAGAAGACTCGAGATATGTACCCAGAAAAACATACAAGAGAATTCACGTATCTTAAACTTGTACTAGGCTGATATAATAAAAGTATACAAAGGAGATTGTCCATTTGTATGGGTGTTTTGGCCCAGAGTGAACAGTCACTAAAAATAAAAACGATATATAGAATTAGTAGCTTTAACCATTAGGAATCAGAAAAATTATAAAGTTTTGTATCCAGGTGTTCCTAAATTTTTTTAAAGAGATGTTATGAACAAGGTTTTTGAAATAAAATAATTCTTTATTTTTGATAATTTTATTATTATTCATCTTCATAAGTTATCAAAATGTGGTCCAGGAACTGGGCAGGTAGATTTATTATCTCTTGATGCCTTGCCCAGCTCATAAACCAGATAATGGTCATAACATGGGCACAACCTACTGTCCGGCGACCCACTATGCAATTGCAACAGTATTGTTGAATAGCTTCTCTGCCTTGTCTGTTCAGCGTCATCGGTGTCCATTATAAAGCAAGGTCGAGATAAAAAACAGAAAAACAACGAAAGGATAACAATTATCACAGTATTCACAATGTGCACGAGTAACTTCCACAACTCCACAAAGCGAATGACATTTGTCAAATTGACAAGTCATGTCTATGAGCTGCATAGGTTAGTGCAGCCATAAAACTCGTTACCGATGAAACAATTAAATCGATTTTATATATAATCGAAGTTTACGATTCTTGCAATATTAATAATTATTTATTTCTTATTTTTTGTGTATTAAATATCAAGTTTACTTAAAACTTGATATTTTGCGTTTTCGATATTGACGTTGACTATTATGACCTCTCTGGCGCAGCGATGTGCGCTGTGTTTTATAAGCGATTCACGGCTCGGGTCAATTTGGGAACATAAGATTTCTAAATTGCATTAAGTCTGGTCTAGTTAAGTTGAAGGCTTCCTTCTTAGTTACCACCCTACTGACAAAGACATACCACCAAGTGATTTAGCGTTCCGGTATGATGCCGCGTCGAAACCGATTGTGCATATTGGTTCAATAAAAATCGCCATAACCCGTTAACGAACTTCCATCTTATACTGCATCGTCACTTACAATCAGGTAAAATCGCAGTCACACAAAAACATATCCATTTTTTATGTACCTTCCCAATTATTATTAAATTAATTACATCGATTTATAGAATATTATATTCAATCGATTTTAGTAGTTATATTTTTTGCTGTAAACAACGTAGTGTTTAAGTACTCTGTGGCGAACAATGAACATGGCGAAATCAAAAAGCAGACCGGAAAATATGTTTAATTATCAACTGAAATACTCATTTTCTATTAGTGTAATTTGATACAACCACGATTAATGAAAAATCGTATTTTAATTGACAATATTTTTTGGTATAATTGTTTTTTTCTGAACATTCTGTCCACGCTGGGCCAATAATGCACAATCTCCTTTAATACGGTAAATCAGTAGCTACAAAAAGGAATGCATTATTTTCTTTTTCTTTGAATCCAAATGCAAATCAACTTTCTCGGATAACAATTAAACACTCCAAAAAAGATTTACGTCCAACTAAAAATGCCTAAGTGTCAGTCCCAGTGACAATTAAGTCTAGCCTACTCGTGACGACTAAGATTTGAAGCAACTCAATACATCAGAAAAGTTCAGCAATCACACCTCAAATGAATCACAACTAAAGCATATGCTAGTTGCACGGCATGTTACTTCGTCGACGGTAGTAAATATCCTTCCTTCCTTCCTTTCAGCCCTTAGTAGTCCACTGCTGGACATGGGCCTCCCCTAATCGACGCCACTCCGCCCGGTCCTGGGCCCACTGAATCCAACGGTTTCCCGCTGTCTTCTTCAGGTCATCAGTCCACCTGGTCGGAGGGCGGCCTGTGCTCCTTTTGCCTAAACGTGGTCGCCATTCGAGGACCTTTTTACCCCATCGGTTGTCAGTCCTGCGAACGATGTGGCCAGCCCATTGCCACTTTAATTTGCAAATTTTGAGAGTTATGTCGGTCACCTTCGTTCTTCTACGGATTTCATCATTTCTGATTCTGTCTCGTAGAGAAAGTAGTAAGTATAGTTCACTTCAAATGATTCTTCCTCTAATAAATCAACAACTAACTAAAGTTCCAATTATTCAAACCAAACACGGGGGTCGAAGTACGCTAAGCGGCGGGCATTACGAGACAATTAGAGGATCGCGTGTCCCACACTGACCCGTAGGTCCTTTCGGCGCAATTCGGACGGACTTCGCAAACATTTCCGAGAATTTGCACATTGTTCCTCTAACATCAATTTGTATCTCTAGCGCAGAATATTGTATAGAAACAGTTTGAACAAAGCTATACAGTGATTAACGTAGAGATTTGAAATTCGAAGAAATTTCTATCCCAAACAGGGAATAATAGGTTGCATAATTTTCTACGAAACATTGTATTATGATTATGATGCTTCTTTTGGAATGCCAAATACTGATACTAATACCAACGACAAGCAACACATGACTGATTAGGAGACAACGCAAAGATGTAAGGTATACCTACGAGTAGGTGTGTCTGAATGGATATTTCTTAAATTTCTACACAGAGAAACGAAATTCACCGCCATATGAATACGTAAATATTTATAGCTAGCATAAAAGTTAAAACCTTGAAGAAAATAAGAAAAGGGTAAACTCTATTCATTAAACGGTATAAAGAGAAAGCCATGAAAAATAAAAGGTTTACTAAAAGCGTTTTATTGGTTTAAAAAATAACAAATCTCTGATTACAAACTGCTGACTAGACCGATGAAAATGAACCAGCATCCCTAATACCACAACCAATCAAACGCAACATTATTATTTTGCGAAAGCTCCTTCAACGAAGCGTGAAATTTTCCAATCATTCGCTTCCTAACATTGCTACGAGTAGAATCGATAAAAATATCAGCTCATTTCTAAAGGATTTAACAGAAATTTCGTGTTCGAACCGTGCACTGGAGGCGAGAAATGCTCGCAAATAAAATCGGTAACAGCTAATTTACTCTAAGAAATGATCGTGTAAAATTTTAGAAGATCCTTGCGAGAGACTTGGAAATTACGATCTGGGTAAAATTGTGTTCGGAGTAAAATTTTCTTTCTTATCATCTTCGGGCTATATGTTAAAACTGTACCAATGAAGTTTAACGCTTTGCATGCCTTAGGTTTGTCTGTAACCCTTTAATGACCGCTACTGAATCGGGTCTCCTCTCAAAATGAGAGTGATGTAGGCCTTAATCCACCACGCTGCCTTTGCGGGTTGGTGGAATTCACATACCTTTGAGAACAATTTTTTTGTGAAGTCTGAGACATGCAGATTTCCTCACGATATTTTTCTTTCACCGTAACAGCAGATGATATAAATTAATTTTATAAAGCACCATACCATACCAATACCAATTAACCATACCCATCACATTTCACCGTTTTTAGAGATCTGAATCTCTTGGATCATTCGACTATATGACAGGATTTTACATAAAATTATTTTTTCGCAGGCAAATTTCAACAACAAGAAAGAAACCATAAAAGTTTTTAACCTTATTTTTTATTATCTAAAAATAAAGTTTTTCAAAAAGACATTGATAAAGTCAAAGCATTCTCAGGTCTTCGTGGCAACGAAAATTTATTTTTGACCTTTGTCTATGAAGAGAATTTTAATATCAAAAGAATATCGTTTACAACTTTGATTTTGTGAAATTTAATACGAACAAAAGAAAACGCGAGACAGTTGTGATTTTAATATCCACCCGAGTGAAGTTTATTTTACTGAAGAAATAAACCTCGACAATGTTGTATTGACTTTGAATCGTACTACTATTATAAATGTAAAAGTTTGAGTTTGCTCTGTCACACAAAATGTGGATGAAATTCAGTATGCGCGTTGTTTGTAACCTGCATGCAGGATAATTTTTATCCCCCTCTGGACCTGGCATCGGAACATTTGTCTGGTGGTCTGCCAACTTTTCTTTTCCCCTCAGTTCTGGTCTGTGCTCTTATATTGTGTGTCCTCCACTACCATTTGACTTATATTAGGTTTTAAAAAGGGTTAATTGTCGCAAGATAGCAGGTCTAAGGGCGGTTTGAAAACTTTCGACACAGATTGGCTACTAGCCCGTTTCTCCAACAATCCATATTACAGTAGCGTGGTGAAATATGCTCTAGGCTTTCCCCTGTAGTGGGGTGAGAGCCCAAAAGTGAGGGTTACAAAGGACTGCAGCCAGGTTCAAACCTGAAATATGAATGATAAAATACACTTTAAATTAGCTCGTAATAGTAATGGGGCGTTATTAATTTTTATATAAACTTCGCAAGCTAAGTGGCCGGTCTTTATGGGCAATTAAACATCTATTACTGAGTCTAAGGAAAATCGCTCCAACACTTTCTTTGTTGAATGTTTCTAAATTGATCCATGAAATCGTTGGCGATAATTGAGCTTTTAGCAAAATGGTTGCTTTGTGTTTAGGCTTAGACCTTTTAGCTTTGATAGCAGTTTATTGAGTATTATCTTCAGTATTATTCAATTTACCGATTAATTTTAACTAAGCCCACTGTCCCGTATTATGCTTACATCCTTTTCATTGTGAGAGGAGACCAGATCCTGTAGTTGGTTATAAATAAACCCTCTAGTGGAGGTTACAAACAAGGTCCCTTAGTTCAAATGTTCCTATTTTGCCACAAGGGTTTAAGCCTAGACGACTTAAGTAAGCCCTTTTTTTTCTTCCGTTTCAGCCCTTTGTAGTCCACTGCTGGACATGGCCTTCCCCTAATCGATGCCACGTTAAGTAAGCCCTAACTTCATATATTACTTTTATGTTTTCACTTTAGTCCTGTGTAACATTGATATCTCTTTTCCCAGTAGATACAACAAACTTTTAGAACATGACAAAATTATTTTAAGACTAGAGCATAAAACGTTTTCATACTCCTACTAACGTACCTTTCGTAGCGGCACCCGCGCGAATGAATACGCTCGTAAACTGTTCCGAGCGATTAAGCACCTTCGACCCCCTCGTCGAATAAGGACACAGAAACTTAAATAGTTCGCTATCTTCTTGTAGCAATTGCATTTGTAATCGAAAATCTATTAAGAGGAAATACAAAAAAAGAGTCATATTTTTATTATGTGAGGCTATATTTGGCTATATTTGGCCTTTTTATTTCGGCGCCACAAGTGTAAAGCGCGTACAGCATCGCTGCTTGAGTACATCGAAAAAGTTACCAGCCGTCTAGATAGGAGTACAGGCCACACTCCAACTAAGTGAAGCGATTGCCTAAAAAAGGCAGCAGAAAATCATTAGATTTAGTGACCTACTGCCAAGCGGAGCGGCGTCGATATGGTCAATCTGCCACACGGTAGACTTCAAAAGGATAATTGGAACAGTTAGACACGATCCCAAGCACAATAGTGTAGTAACTAGCACGTGAACATTCACGAAGCTATTGCGAACATTTAAGAATTGTAAGTGCATCCCGATGCAATCCGCAGCCGGCGCAATTAGCCGCTTACTTTGCATTTAACACACCCCATGCGTTGCGAACAAGTAACAAGATTTAGCGTTTACTTAGAAAGTTGTACTAGTAAATGTTTAAGCCTCAAAGAGAAGTCACCCATACTAATTTTGAGGTTTAGAGGTAAAACAAACCTTTTAAGGTACATTTCATTTTTTTTAATAATTTCTGTATTTATTTAGTAAGAAATATATTGAATGGGAGTGTACTTATCGTTATAAGGTATTCATGCTTGTTTTATGGAAATTGAAGTATCTGCTAGAAAGGTTCAAATTATATAGGTTGTGGTAGAATAATGTGTGCTTTAAGAGCTTATTCTCTTAAACTATTCATTTATAATATTTTCTTACCAAGTTACAAGTTTTGGACGTCCAAAGACTAAACATACATAGATATTGCTATCACCAAAAGATAGATGTAGATTTTTTTACTGTTTTATTATAAAAAAAATCTAATATAATTTAGTCGTTGCTCCTATTAAAAAATCTATAAACGCAATTTTACTTTGGACCACAAACTTGCTCTGATACATGGCAATAGTAAAGCCTTCGTCGTCACGCAACTCTACTTGTTAGGAAACATAGAGCTATCTTGCCGCAGATAGAGTTAGAAAATTGCACGCCTTATACAAAGCGAGCCTCGGTGGGTATTTATGGAATGGAACGCAAATTAACATACTAATAGCACAAACAGTGGAATTGTATTTTTACGCTGCAAGCTTACGGTGAATTGCAATCCTTTGTTTCTAGCAAAAAATAAGTAAATTTTATCTTTTGATTGATAGCCATCTTTTTGCTTTATTTTGAAAAAGAGGGACCAGTTATCAGATTAAACCATTTCAATTAATTGTTAATTTTGTTTACGCTATAATTACATTCTCTGGATGGTAAAAGTTTTCTAAGCTAGTTTAAAAAAATATTATCATTCAGGTATAATAGCCATAGAATAGGTCTAACTACTCTGTGTCTCTGACTATTGACTATTGACTATTAACTATCCAAAACTATTCAATAATTATCTAGAAGTATTTTTGTATCTACAAAGCTGCTATTAGAAGCGGGTAGAACGCGCTTAATCGCTTAGAACGGTTTACGAGCGTATTCATTCGCTCCAATGCCTCTACGACAGGTACGTCAATATCTTTTTATACGAACTTAAAATAATATTACTTTTATCAATATTATTACTTATATCAATATTATTATCTACTTATATTCTATGTTACCAAACAAAATTGTTCATTTTTGTCCATCGACTAGAAAATGTTTGTCCTTATTTGCAATCAATACGTAATAATTATGGGGGCAGGCAGACACATACATACCTTACTAATGATTTGTCGACTTAAGGAAGGAAAAAAGTACCTCAAGGAAAGAGTTCCTCAAGAAATCTTTTATAATGATTATATTATTCGTATTGATTGCTCTGTTGGTTGTGTCAGCAAATTAGGACGAGGCCCTAATTTTATAAGACATACGAATTAAAAGTGCTGTCAACTGGAATTTCAAGAATTCGTTCAGAGTTGAAACACTGAAATAGTTCGTGTCACTACACAGGTGCTATTTGGAGAGCGGGTTAAAGAGGCTTAATCGTTCGGAACGGTTTACGAGCGTATTCATTCGCGCCAGTGCCACTACGAAAGGTAAACTTAGTATAAAAATGTTTTATAGTCTCGTCATATTTTAAGAGCTTTTAGAAAAATGTGCAGGATGAATGTATCGAATGTGATTGGGTGGCTGCTAGTTAATTTGTGAACAAAATTTCATCCAAATCCATACAGCTGTTTTCTTCTCTTCAATGCTGATTGTGAATTATTATGCTGAACCCAATACAATTCTTGAGACGTCGAATTCAGCTATGTATTGGGAACATCGCTCAGAACGGTTTTTAAGTTAGTTACCCCGAACCTATCTTCATAAAAGCACGCTCTATATGTCTTGTATTTATTTAGAGAGGTGTTTGCCAGAGATATTTACTTTCAGGCGAAGAAAGGACAACCCCCTCGAGTCGACCGTGTCACTATTATTCACTAGTTGGCTGTTTTTTTTTTCATTTTTCACTAGTTACAACGGCCACTATTTTTCACTAGTTGGCTTGCTAGCCTGTTTACCTGTTTTTTAAAACAAAAAACACGTATTATATATGTGTAAATATCTTATAGACGAATCGTTATTGTTAATTATCAGACAACAATATATTCGGTGTCTCAAATAACATTTACTTTTATGCGAGCCGGTCAGACATGCGTAATCGTTCGGAACGGTTTGCGAGCGTATTCATTCACCGGGTAATGTGCTCCGTACATTATGTTATTACATTCTGGAATGTGTGACGCGGTATATTATTATAGTTTTAAAGGGTAGTAAGATTCCTTTTCACAGTATCATGAAATTAAAATCTATTCGATGGATGGATGGATGATGTAAATTTGATAGACATTATTTTAGTCATAATTATGGATTATAGACTATTCTAAAAATAGAAGATACTGTTTAGGCTATATCTTTTGATAATACTTATAATCGAACCCTGTGAAACTTAAAAAATATTACCAACTTATTTGGATTATTGCAACGGGTTCAAGGTCATAAACATAAGATTAAAAAGGGAGGTAACTTTAAAGAAATATATAATGTAAAGCCCACACACATTTGTGCCGTCTATCTATTACACAAAAAGAAAATCCAATCTTTAAAAAAATGTAAAAGGCAATACATCTAAATCAAAGAGGTCCAAAGGGGAGAAAGGGCCAGCAAAATACATTCAACGGTAGAACCGCTCTTCGGCTCTATTAAGGGAGTAAGTCTGCAGGCACGAAATCAGCGTGATTACATACTAATATTCTAATAAACAAATTAATAATGCTTCACACTAATAACACTAGGATTTCCTAAGTCGTGGGTGCCATGGATACAAATGAGACAAGAATACACATCCAGAAACAGAATTTTTAAATTCATCATTCAAATCTCTTACACTGGGAGTTGAATCCACAGTGCACCGGTGTTTTAGATGACTCTGGTAGTCAATTAAATAATGAATAATAATACCATCAATAAAATATGATATATGTACATGAAATTGTGTTTGTTTGTTGGTCCTTAATTGGCGGCGAAATGTAGCAATAGTTTGGCGTGATTTTTGTAAATGTACCCAGTTAAAAGATGAGGAGTGTTACGTAGGAAAGTTTTAAGGTTTAGGTTAAGTTTAATTTGGAATTACTATTCCAATTTTGTCATAAAGCAGTACAATTAAAATTAAGTATGAATTGTCGTCGCAGATTTCGTGGCCGTAGAAGTTTTTTAAAATGTTTGTTTGATCTCGACTTCGCTGAGTGAATCCTGCTGGATCAGCTAGTAACTAATAAAAGCTTTGACTTTGGCACGCTATGCTGGCATACACCGCGGACATATTGCCGCCATCCCGCCTCCGCTACCGCTCGGCCGCCGCCGATTTCGTGGCCGCAGCCTAAGTGTAGAAAAACGTCGATAACAGATGTTAATTAATCGTATAAATCTATGGCCCACCGCTGACCGCTATAATGGAATTAAATTGCTTGTTGGGCCGTTAAGCAGAAAACTTGCGCCTCTTTTTATACTGGAAGAATTCGTAAGGGTTCCTTTAGGGAATTTTGGAAGTGGTACCTTTTTGTACTTTGCTAACTCAGAGGCAGATAGGATAAAAGTTTTCTCAGATATGCTTGAGCCAGTTTAGTTTACTGTTCTCATAGTGCCTTTACCTTTTATTGATTCACGTTATAAATATGACAGTAAATGAATAGTAATAAATAAATATTTCCGGTGGATTTTCAGTTCGTGGGTGCCATGGATACACACAAGACGTAACACACACAGACCAGACACAGAAAACAAATTCATCTTTCAAATTTCTGCTCTGCTGGGAATCGAACCCTCCACGCAGCGCACCGGCGTCATAACCACTACGTCACTCAGGTTATCACAGTGGCTAAGAGTTTGGTATCTTATCGAGAAGTCTGGGTTCAAATAAAAGTCGCAAAAGCACCAATTGCTTTCCGAGTTATGCGCGTTATGCAAATGAAATGCAAATGAATTGTCACCTGCTGTAACGGCAAAGGCAAACATCGTGAGGAAACCTGCATAGAAACCTATAAATAATTATTCATATAATAGTAATTTTCAAAGGGATTTAAAAGATCACCCCGCACATGACCAGCGTGGTGAACTAAGACCTACATTACGGCTCTCTCGGTTTGAGAAATTCATATCCAAAGCTGTAACGAATAAACGCACACAAATTTCATTTATAATTGTAATTTTATGTACATAGATAATTAAACTCTTTGTCATAAAACACATAACGTTTCCCAATTTATAACCGGATTATACCATCTGGCAAACGAGGCACCATTATCTTCATTTATCCGAACACTTTTACAAACAAGCACAAAATAATTCTACGAGGTTAGCGCCAGCCTTACATGCTCTACAAATTCTCGCTCTAAATACAAGCTAGTGTTCTAGTTACAAATTACAGCTATTAAGGATTCTCTCCATGTTCTTTGTCAATGCAGAAACCGGGGCATTATTCGACAAAGAAACACATCTACGTACCACCATTTGCATCGACCAGAACGGCACATTTCGAATTATTTACTTAACCGAGTGTTGAAACGAAAAAATTGTGTGTAATTGGGACGCGGAAATAAATTTTTATTTTAGGAAAAATCAATTTTGTAAATTGTTGCTATAAAGTAGTGTAAACAATATACATCCTTAAATTTAGAAATAGAGAAGCCTGGTTTTAATTTTATTGGTTGACATAACCGACCTATCAATCAACACTGTCAAAATTAAATACAGAACTCTTAACTAAGCTATCGCTTCAGCTTGAAGACTTAATTTTAACGATATTGTTTACAATATACGTGAAAATCAGCTGGGAGAAAATACGTAACGTCAGCAATGTTTTCATGTACTTTGATTACCTGATACCTGGAAATTGGCCGACGCAAGCTGGTAGGCATGCGATCTTAATTTTATTTTTTATTTATTTAATTCAGACAATGTCCATAAATATCAATTACAAAGAACAATACATCAATAATAAAAAATTAAAATTACATTAACATTAATATAATACAATTAAAATTAAAATTAAAATCAAAATCAAGATTAAAATTAAAATTGAAATTAAAAATTAAATTAAAATCACAAATAAAAAATTATTACAATCAATACCTTCTACCGCGTTGTGGGACATGAAGGGTGGTCCACTGTTATAGTATTGGGCCGTCGACTCGGTCCGCTACCGTACGCAGCACGCTGTTGGGACATCATAATACATCGTCCACATTTCGTTTGTCATAAAATACGTGACGTCTGGCGGCCTTGGGATTTTAATCTAAAAGCGATTTCGTTTTTTAATTTAGACTCCATTTGGGTACATTCAGTGTGTACGGCCCATAAGGCACTTCAATGAGCCGAAGTGCCTACCCTCGAATTTCCATATATTTCCACGCATATTAATTACACACAGTTAACGTCTGCTATCGCATTAGCTTAATTCGATATCGGATACCTTTCGATTTTATTAATTTTTCCGTTCACGTGGTTTCTTGGATTCAGAATAAATGGAAGCGGCAAAACTCTGCTTCCTAAACTTCCTAACAAAATTTTGTTCAAGTACCTTATACAGTTTGTCCCGTATATGTGGACTAATGGAAAACTGGTAATAGAGGGGACCATTACCTATCAAAATCACTAAGTTTTATTGTCCTAGGCCTATTGGTTTAAAAGATATAACAGTTTATTAAACAATATTTAAGGGTATGAATTTGACTACTATAATAATTATGATGTTTGAAGAACCTTGTGCAAAATATTTGTATTGTGGAACTTTATTATAAAAAT
This sequence comes from Erynnis tages, assembly GCA_905147235.1. Classification (NCBI taxonomy): domain Eukaryota; kingdom Metazoa; phylum Arthropoda; class Insecta; order Lepidoptera; family Hesperiidae; genus Erynnis; species Erynnis tages. The sequence goes on along the minus strand of LR990077.1, from coordinate 2,692,706 downwards.
ATCTGCAATTCACACTGATTACGAAAATAATCAACTAATTTCTTCTTCTTTTTGTATGGAAATATTGTGGAGATTATGCTCCCTGATGTTGATTAAATTAAAATTACTTTTTTATTACTTTAAAATCTTAGTAAGTAAATGTCACCTTTTCAGAATCAGTGTCTTATCTGAAAACCGGTACCGCCTAAAATATACATCTGAAGGTCGCATCCAGCAAGCCTGTTTAATTTATGCTACATCATCCCCTGAGTCCCGGAACACATTACGGATTCGAGTCGGTAATATACGACGCTTCGTATCAGCATGTCACAAAAATTGGTCCGCGCGTGCATTTTATCACAGCCCAGTCTCTGAATAAAGGGCTCATTCACCTGGACTTTTATAATGTATACCAGCTGTGGCCGCGACTTCATCCGCGTAGAATTCTAAAATAAAAATAGTCTAAGTTACTCCGTATTACATCAGCTATCTGCCAGTGAGAGTCACGTCAAAAACGATCCAGCTGTTCCACAGATTAGCTGGAATAAACAGAGAGACAGGCAGACAAACAGACAGACAGACAAAAATTGTAAAAATGTTATTTTGGTATACCTACTTATGTACCCTATATAGGTACATATACGGTACATTTAGTAAAAAGCGGTTATTTTAATATTACAGACACTCCTATTTTATTTATTAGTATAGATTAGCAGCAAGGCAGCTGATGTTAAGTTTGCATTGCAGTCCACGGACACGGAGGTCAAGCCTCAAGTAGGGTAGAAATCTATCCTAGCGTTTGTGGAGGCTTCTTTCACCTTAAATAAAGTATCTACGGCAATCAACCATACCGCCTAACTAAAACACACTAAGTATATGCTGCTTCACGCCGGATTAACAAGACAGTAAGGTAAGCGAACTACTTGGCAATTATTAAACTTTTTTGAATTTTCTCTTTAATTTTGTATTCGGCACGATGGATATGGTTTCCAAGAGCTTTGATTACGAAAATAGCAGTGCCCGTGTCGGATGGTTTTAAATGATATTTATTTTTGTCTAAGTCGATGACTGTTAAGTGTCATTGCCTACCGAAGCACGAAAGTGCATGTCTCCTATCTGAAATTCATTGTCTTGAGGAGACATGGATTATGTGGCATTCTTACCTACTAAACCCCTTGGCGGCCTTCCAGCAAAGTGAGGTTTTTGGATCTCCAAATTAAAAGGCATTACCTACCTACAGATAAAAGAAAAGGGTTCGTATACGTTTATTCACAAAATAAAGTATCTACTATTTTTATTTTTTTCAGTACCGATTTTAATATTGACAATCCTCAGAAGAATAACTAAGCTTTTGAGAATAAAGCTTCTTAATATTATATTCATCAGTAGAAACACATCAATGATTTCAGTCCTGAGCATGAACACTATTATCAAAGTATTCGTATAGTTAACGTGGACCATTGGTATGAAGAAGTCAGGCAGATCACTGATACATGACATACTATTAGTATTCATGTAGTATTCATTCAGAGTATTCCTGGTCTGGGCACAGTTCTATTTGAGATTGGATGTGTTGTTTACGACCTCCTTGAGCAACTTGGTTTTAATTCTTTTTAAAAGAAGGAAGTATAGATTTGATAGATGTCATTGTTAAAAGAAAGTTTTTTGGCCTCTCTCACGATTCATTATTGTAAACTATAATTTTATTTTAATAAATTCATACAGCTATTCCTTCTCTACATATTTTTCATTTATCTGACCCCGTCATTAACATTGGTCAGCTTCGAGCCTGATGAGCGTCAGCGAGATATGTATAAATCATACTACATAAATCTCTATATATATCGTCACTACATGGAAAAGGAGTAAGTGTCCGCCCGTGTGGAGCTCTACAGGAGGAGGTCAGATTCTGAAGAAGGAATAGTGTTGAGTGGATCGCGAGTCGGTATTTTTGTGTATTTTTGTACCATAGGTCATTGTTCCTAATTAATTTCAAAATTTAGTATTTCAAATAATTATTGATTGGTAGTATTTGTGTTGATGATTACATGTTTCAATAACTATTCAAAGGTTTGAATAATTTAAAAGATTGGTTTAATAATTTTCCAGATTGTCATTTTATATTTCATTTATTTTTTCAATTTTTTGAATTATCTGTCACTTTAGGAAAATTATTGTCAACTGTCTATAAGTCTTTGATAGTCGTGGATTGATTGTATTTTCGTAAATTTCAGGGTTGCACAGCTGACTCCCAAGTATGGCCGAAAGGGGTGAATCGGTTAAAGAATTTGCTGAGCTGTCTCGAAGGCGAAGCAGTTATAAGGGACAAATTACCATTTTTGTTAGTTTCTTAAAATCGTTAGACACTTTAACTTCTGAGAACGTCTGTGAGTTGGAATTGCGCTTAGGCAAGCTAGACGCGTTGTACGCCCAATATGATAAGATTCAATCTCGGTTAGAATGCATTGCTGAAAACATTGAGCTTCAACTACAGGAGCGGGAAGAGTTCGAGAGTAGGTATTTTAAAGCAATGAGTCTAGCGAATGAAGTTCTGTCTAACTACAAACGAACACAAGTTCCTTTTTCTACCGATTGCGAGTCACGTCGCAGTAAGCAAAGCCCTGTCAAGTTGCCTACCATCCAAATTCCGAAATTTAACGGTTCTTTTAATAATTGGCTGGAATTTAGAGATACGTTCACGAGTCTCATCCACGACAATGACGACATTGACGATGTAAACAAATTTCATTATTTGCGAACTTCTTTAGAGGGTTCCGCTGCGGTGGTAATTTCATCTTTAGATTGTTCTTCAAAAAACTATAGTGTCGCATGGCAACTCCTTTGCGATCGTTTCGATAACAAGCGGTTGCTAATTCAGCACCATGTGTCTTCATTATTTAACATCGAACCGGTCACTCGGGAGTCTGCCAGTAATCTTAAGAATATCATGGACCAGGTTAACAAGAACATTCGTGCATTAGAGTCGTTAGGCGAGCCCACCGAACACTGGGACACTCTACTCATTCACATAATTACTCATAAGTTGGATGCAAAAACTTATCGTGAATGGGAGGAGTATAAGGGTCGTCTTCATATTGAGGTGCGCGTGCAGCTCCAGCATGTAATGGAGTTCATGCGCATTCGCACCAATGTACTGGATACCATCGAGTTCACGCAACAGACACAAAAAGTAACTGCCAGTCACAATACTATCAGTAATAGGAATGTTAAAGTAAAGGCTATGGTTACAACACATAATAAACCGAGTTATTTAAAGTGTCCAAAATGCAATAGCGATGAGCATAAGCTAAATAATTGTCCGCAGTTTTTAGCGTTAAGTCCCGATGCCCGCTTGCAGTTATTACCTTCATTAAAGGTTTGTTTTAATTGTTTTGCAAAATCCCATTTTTCCAATAATTGTAGGAAACAGGGATGCAATATTTGTAAACGTAAGCATTCAGTCTTGGTTCACGTTACAGATAAGGAGCCGAATGTGCATGGCGAGCGCACTGATGCTGTCAGCGCGACTCCCACCACCGATTCAAATAACTTAACATTATCAACGAGCGTGTCGTCTGCGACTCTTGAGGTAAACCCTCGGCGCGGCGACGTTATATTATCGTCTGCGTTGGTTCAGTTATATGATTCAAACGATCGTGTCCACATCGGACGGGTCGTTTTGGATTCCGGTAGCACTTCGAGCTTATTGTCGGAGAAAATGTTCCGACAGTTAAACCTTCCTTGTAATCAGATTAACCAATCTGTACAAGGAGTGAACCAAGCGACTACAGTTATTAATAAGATGTGTAGTCTGCGTTTACAGTCATTGGATAATACGTTTATCCGTAATATTAATTGTTTTGTTATGCCTTCCTTGACAGGCAATGTACCGAGTCGTACACTAAATATCTCCCATCTTAAGATTCCTCCTAATATTTGTTTAGCGGATCCTCACTTTTATAAACCCGCGACAGTAGATTTGATATTAGGTGCTGATATCTTCTGGGACATAATAGGGTCGCAGAGAATTAATTTAGGTAGTTATGAGCCTACCCTTTGTGAGACTAGGTTAGGATGGATAATTTCTGGCCCGTTGAATCACAGGTATTCTAAATCATATCCGCCTAGTCCTATTCAGTGCAATTATGTTAACGACAATGATTCAAGTACCGATATTAGTTCGAATCAAATTATACAAAATCAACTCGCAAAGTTTTGGAATTTAGAAGAAGTCAATAGTTCAGATTATTCTAGTTATTCGCCGGAACAGAAGTTATGCGAAGATCATTTTGTTAATAATACTACTCGTATGTCAGATGGTCGTTTCTGTGTAAGAATTCCTTTAAAGGAAAACCCTAGTGTTCTAGGTGATTCTTTTCAGCGAGCTTAACAGTGTTTTCTATCATTAGAACGCAGGCTTCTGAAACAACCGAAACTTTATGAGATGTACCGCGAGTTCATGTCGGAGTACCGGTCGCTTAGTCACATGTCGGAATGCGAGCTCAGCTCACATCACAATGCACATTATATCCCACATCATGGCGTCCTGCGGGAGAGTAGTTCGACTACCAAATTGAGAGCCGTATTCAATGCGAGCTCGCCCACTAGTAGTGGGGTTCATTTTAATAGTATTCAGATGGTAGGTCCGACGGTTCAGGACGACCTTTTAGCCATTCTTTTAAGATTTCGGCAGCACAAGTACATTATTTCAGCTGACGTGGAAAAGATGTATCGGCAGATACTTGTGCATCCCGACGATAGGTATCTACAGCGTATATTGTGGCGTGACAATACTTCTCAGTCGCTTAGGGCGTTTGAACTGAACACAGTCACTTACGGAACGGCGAGTGCACCATACCTCGCCACCAGATGCCTTAAGCAGCTAGGACTCGAATGTAAAGACAGTCAGATCGCAGAAGTTATTCTTCATGATTTTTATGTGGACGATCTGTTGAGTGGTGGGGATGATTTAAATATAGTTCGGGGCCTTCGTGATAAGGTTACGGCTATCCTCGCCTCTGCTCAGTTACCACTGAGAAAGTGGAAGTCAAATGAGCCTCAGTTAGTGTCAGAGTTTACCGAGTCCACGTATAATTTAAATATTGGAGGCACCGAGCCAAGTAAAACTTTAGGTTTAGGCTGGTTTCCTAACGCTGATGAGTTGTATTTTCCTATCGGGTTGGGTACTACAATGAAAGGGAACTCTAAACGTGAGTTTCTTTCCATGATTTCCCAGATATTTGATCCACTAGGTCTCGTATCGCCCGTCGTCATTAAATTTAAAATATTTTTGCAAATGTTGTGGTTGCATAATTTATCATGGGACGAGCCCGTGACGCGAGACATTCAGGAGGCCTGGTTGGATCTAATAAAGAACTTAGATGGTTTAAGTCATTTGCGCCTACCTCGCCGCGTTATAATTGATTCATTCATTAAACTAGAATTTCATATATTTTCTGACAGTTCAGAAAAGGCTTACGGTGCGTGTCTGTACGTCCGTAGTATAGATGATAGAGGTAGGATATTAGTTCGATTGTTACTCGCTAAGAGTAGGGTAGCGCCCATTAAAGCCATGACGATTCCGAGGCTTGAGCTTTGTGGTGCTCAAGTTGCTGCGAAGCTATATGAAAAGGCTTGCAATTCTTTGAGGTTAAAGGTAGCAAGAACTGTATTTTGGACAGATTCGACCATAGTTTTAGGTTGGTTGAAGATGTTGCCAGCTAAGTTACATACGTTTGTCCGTAACCGTGTCGGAGACATTTTAGACAAAACTGGCGATTGCGAATGGCGTCACGTGCCATCGGATCAAAATCCAGCAGATTTTGTGTCACGCGGAGTCAATGTTGACATTATTCAGTCTCTCGATATGTGGTGGTCAGGACCAGACTTCTTAAAGAGTCCTAGTAGCGATTGGCCTTCTACGAATCTGTCGTTGTCTTGCAAACCATTGCCTGAAATGCGTACTGAATTGTCGTGTTTAGTTACAACTGATAATGAAACTAATATGTCAGCTTTTATAAATTTTGATCGGTTTTCAAATTTTAATCGGCTGAGGCGTGCAATTGCCTATATGCTCAGATTTATTGCAGCATGTAAAGGACAACGTCCTACAAATAACTTCCTTTCTGAAACTGAATTAAATAATTCATTAAATGTCATTATTCGCACCGTTCAGAGGGAATCATTTTCAGAATATAACTTTTTATTGAATAAGAAACCTTTGCCTTCTAAGAGCTCTTTATTGAAATTTAATGTATTTTTAGATGATAACAATTTAATGCGTGTTGGTGGTCGTATTAGCAATTCGGAGTTTTCGTATGATAAAAAACACCCTTTATTGTTACAGTCCACTCATCGATTCACACGGTTGTTATTTACATATGAACATACGAAGCTCTTGCATGCTGGACCACAACTATTGTTAGCATCAATAAGAGAAGTTTATTGGCCGATCGGCGGCCGTAATTTGGCAAAGGCTACTTACCGTAATTGTGTTAGGTGCGCACGTATGAGAGGTAAGGTTAACGCTCCTATAATGGGGGATTTACCAAAGCAGCGTCTCACTCCTGGTGGTTATCCATTTGAAAGCGTCGGTGTCGATTATGCTGGCCCGATCGCTTCCGTCAGTCGTCAGGGTCGTGGTTGTCGCGTCGTGAAGGTTTACATTGCAATTTTTATCTGTTTCACCACTAAAGCCATACACTTGGAATTGGTTGGTGACTTGACAAGTAATAGTTTTATTCTTACTCTACGGAAATTCATTGCTCGTCGTGGAAAACCTCGACATATATTTTCCGATAACGGTACATCGTTTGTTGGTGCATACAACGAGTTAGCTACCTTCCTAAAGCGAAATTCTGACTCACTATCTAGTGATCTAGGAAATGAGGGAATAAATTTTCATTTTATCCCCGCGTATTCACCGCATTTTGGCGGTTTATGGGAGGCAGCTGTTAAATCCGTTAAATTTCATTTAGTAAGAGTATTAGGAAACAGTAATTTAACATATGAAGAATTGTATACAACCTTAACGCAAATTGAAGCTATTTTAAACTCGCGACCACTCACTCCATTATCGTCACATCCAGACGATCTGACCCCACTGACTCCAGGACATTTTTTAATTGGACGTCCGCTAACAGCCATTCCAACCCCTGATTACCAATAACGGAAGGACACTCATCTGACGAGATTCCAACGAGTTGAGCAGCTCCGTCAGCATTTTTGGACGAGGTGGAGCAAAGAATACATTTGTGAACTCCAGAAGCGTACCAAGTGGCAGACTGCATCTGCACCCCTAGAACGTAACTCATTGGTCCTGTTAAAGGAGGATAATCTACCGCCGTTGAAGTGGAGGCTGGGCCGAATTGTGTCCCTTTTTCCTGGAGCAGATGACGTCGCCCGAGTGGCTGAAATCAAGACCACCGGTGGGAACGTAAAGAGGTCGTTTAACCGCATTTGTCCGCTTCCAAGCAGCGATATGATATAGTTTGTTGAACGCAGAGCCTTCAACGCCTGGGGGCATGTTTACGACCTCCTTGAGCAACTTGGTTTTAATTCTTTTTAAAAGAAGGAAGTATAGATTTGATAGATGTCATTGTTAAAAGAAAGTTTTTTGGCCTCTCTCACGATTCATTATTGTAAACTATAATTTTATTTTAATAAATTCATACAGCTATTCCTTCTCTACATATTTTTCATTTATCTGACCCCGTCATTAACATGTGTCATTGGCTAAAGTTATTCTGAAAATTAAAAAACATTCACACATTAATATTGATTTTCGTTTACATAATTTGTCCATGAGCAAATGCTTTAAGGGTTGCGTGTTCACAAATAATATCTCTTCAATCGTTCCAGCGTAAATTATAGGGAGGAAGACACAAATTTTACCATAACGGCCACTTAGCTAGCCTCTGACTGGACATTCGTCTTAAAGATTTGGGGCTTCGTTCGAGCACTATTTCATGCTCAAGTCGCAGCATTTAGATTTATAGTTCTAACACTCCATGCGAGCCCTCAGTAATTCTAAACGGCTAAGAAATACCCGTCGAGAACGTTTTTGCATTTCAACAATTCAACAGCCGAGTAACTACATTATCGTTGCATTATTAACGTGATTGCCGCCAATTATTTTTTAGCGTACTCAAAACGACGCCATGTTTTCTCTACTTACCGCAAATGAAGTGATTTCGCGTGACTATAATAAGCTTTACATAAGTTAAAACGTCTTATTACCGATCCAAAACACGCCGAAAGAATCCTTGTTGCAAGCTCAGAAAGCACATTTTGGCATGGATAAGAAAATATGCTAAGAAGATTTCAGTTTGAAAAGGAAATTTTAGCTAAAAACTAACACATGGCGGGGACGAGGGAAAATGGCTTTGCGTTATGGAAAAACTTTAATGTTTTAAGTTGGCTAAGAGAAGCAGTTAATTGGATAAGTGCTGGAGATGGAAAAAAAGTGCTGAAAAGAAGGTTAAAAAGGAAAAGGGAAAGCACGATAATTTAAAATGCGACAATGCATGTAACAAAAAAATTTTGATCTCCAATAGTAACAATAATGACAATGTATTTGTTATTATTAAGCACATTTTGAGGTTCGTCATAAACAGGAATTACCTATCTAAAGTAGTAGTCGCTGTGAAATTTAGTTCAGTAGGTAATTAGGAGTGTATGTTTCAGGATTATATTAGAAAGTTCCATAATGATGTGTGCAACATTACTGGTACTACCTATAGTAAAAAAAAATTACTCTAGTAGAGTCTGTAACCCAATTATGACATAGCGGGGCAGTTTATCCTCTCACAAAAAACCTTATAAGAATTTAGTCCATTAAACTAGCCAATTTCGTATGAGTGGAGTAAATACGTTTGAGAAAAATGTAATTTTGTAATACAAAATATTGAACTAGCTGAACCTGCCTACATTTCAAGTCAAATATTCAGTCGGGTAGTCAAAATAATATTTAGAATAACATTACGAAAGCAATGCTTAGCAATGGAACGTTTCCTCATTGTATTTTTAATTCAAGCAGCCATTTTCTTCAGGTCCCCAGCGACATCTACTTTCCACAGACGATGTCACAATAAATCTTTTTAATGCGTTATTTCCTGAATTTTTATGCAGAACTGTCTAGCTATTTTATTATTTTCTATTACGTTCATGCAAGTTGCGTGATTTAAAACGTTATTTTAATTGTTATGGAACTTGCATACACTTTTCACATCTAATTGTTTTTATATTTTATAGACGTTAGGTAAATCAGTTCCTTTTCCTCGTCAAATTTGAAATTAATAGCATGACAATTTTCTAAAATCATGATCAAGATTAATTTAGCACATGGGAGCGATTTTTCATTGTACCCACTTTTCATATTTGGGACACTTTTTATAAAATTACGACTATCAAGAAATGAAATTCTGTATGTACCTATTTCAAAAAGAGAGAAAAAAGAATTTTTCACTAATCAATCGCCTCCGTAAATCACACATTCATTCAAGGAAATTAGACGCTGGATCGCAAGTGTTCACGTGGATTTTTCCCGCCGCTACAAAAGATGCTTTGAAATGAACGCAGCACTCTATCTAATTGGGTGAAGTTCTAGATTCTGTTTAATTTACTGCTTTTGCAGTTCTTTTAGCTCCTCTACTTAGTGCTTCGTATTCTCACTTCACTTTGTTTTCTTTTGTGACATTAAGATATTGCTAATTTAAAGTCATCACTTGACGCTGGAGCAGGTGTTTGTACATCGTAGAACAAATATTTTGAATGTATCAGAACAAGAACAAATTATAGGTAGGCCGTAGTACCTCGGAGAGGAGATGCTTGACCGCCATCCTCTAACCCGCCCCTCTTAGCCTGTGAAGTTTTATATTCTTCATATCTTGTGTTTCGATTAAGGAGGCTTGGTTACCGGATAGATATTCAATTTGAGGCGACAACGCATTCACATACGTTCTCAGATAAAATTTCTACGGTAATGGAGTAAGATGGATATCTGTAGTAACCACTGCACATCAGATGCGCCAGAGCGCTGCACGGAGGGTCCTGGGTTCGATTCCCAGCGGAGCAGAAATTTGAATGGTGAATTTTCTGTTTCTGGTCTGGTGTATGTGTGTGTGTTATCTTGTGTGTGTCCATGGCACCCACGACACAGGGAATCCTAGTGTGGGGCTATGAGTGTGAAGCCTTTATTTTTATTATTTTGATAAGCATTAATTTTTAGATTAGTATCGATATTTTGATGTCGATTCCACGGTGATGAAAATCCAGCAGAACAATTTTCCTACCTGGAAATGACTATAACTTTCAGAGTGATATACTCTTGGTGGGCGAAGACGTTTCTAGAAAATTAGGGCTATTTCCAGAATTTCTATTACTTACTGTTCTTTATTTGCTTCTATTATTGTGGTAAACTTAGGAAACTTGACATTTCGATAGTTATGTACGGAATATCCTGCTGATGTTTTATTTTGGTGCTCAACATAATTGGTTAGGAAATCTTTTATAGTGGACAGTTACCGTCGTAGTTAATTAACATCATACCTATTGTTTTTAAAAAATATAGCTATTCAACTCACACGCATTTTTCAGGGTTAGTCCGATTAATTTAAATTCTATCCGAGATTCTGCTTCAGGACTAGAACGTCGTTATAATTGTTCTAAAATGTTTATATACACTCACGAAAAACCCATCATTATTTAGGGTAGAAAATAAATAAGGAAATAAAACAATGATTTTTTTTAAATATGAACACAATTTGAAAGAGATCTATATAATATGTCCATTTTTTAAACATAATAAAAGGCCCGGGTGACTGAAAATACGCAAAATGAAGGCCGCAATTGCGCTTGCAACAGTTTCAGAATGCTGAAACTCCACTTATTCTAGCTTGTTGAAATTTTTTTGCAGTTATTATTTATTTTTAAAATTTTTTAGGCCTCATAATTCGTAATTCATTCTTTAGTCGGATTAAAATGAAAATATGGATTAAACCTTAAAAAAGAAATCGTTTATTGTTGGCTGTTATACAAAACAGATGTTACAACACTTTAATAAGTTTTAAACAGTCTGCCCTATGTGGACAAAACAGATGTAACAACATTTTAATAAGTTTTAAACAGACTGGCTATGGCCATACAATTGTGTCTTTACAAAACTAATCTCACATTATTTAAGGAACTTTAAATTAAATATTAGTGTATCTTTTACAACATCTAAATTTTATTGTATCTAATTAAGCTCCTTGATTGTGAAGCCGAAGGAAAAAATACAAAATACAGACACCACCTACAGGTATATTTACAAATACTTTATAATCCAATAATTACTATACATTTTAGGTGGTAGAGCCATTACCTTCTACCAACCTCTTAACCCTTCATACTTAGTCATATAGCAGCATGTTCTCGATGTCTTATGTTTCTATTTGATGTTAGATACGGGCGTCTATGGACTACAGTAACCACTTAGGTACGTCAACTAGCCTACATGCTCTTTTGCTACTCAATTACTATAAAAAACTCTTAAAACGGCTGACGTATAAGTTTCAACTTAATCACACAGAGATTATTAAGTCGAGACTTGAAACAATCTCGGCAGAATCAGCGTCAGAGCTAACGAGATATCCGTTACAATTAGAGGCAGCTCGTCAGAAAGTTTTAATGGGTGCTCCACTTTGCCGAAAGCGGAGGAAAAAGTGATTGAAAAAAAAGCAAAACGAAACCCCACCTGCCCTTGCCACTGTTTCAGAATGATGAAACTTCCCGCGTTTCCGCTCCGCCAAATTCTTTGCTTAATTATTGTTGAGGAGTTTCCGTTTCGGTTCTGAGTAATGGTTGATCGCTTAGAGAGTTATTTTTCTAATGAAACAAATCGGTTTTTGTAACGTTTAAGACAAAAATATTAGGTGTGATAGTTCCAACAGATAGTGAAGTGCTAAACCGACACCAATATAATAAAGTTGAAAAGTTTGTTTGTTTTAACATGCTTATCAGTAGAATGATTTCTTGATTTTAGAAAAATATTTTTGTATTTGACAAACTCATTCATGAGGAAGACTATTTATTGTAGGGAAGACAAACGTACCTACCTACAAAGAAACACTAAACGGCAAAAACTCATAACTTTCGCCGAGAATATCATATACAAAATTATTTGATTGCTAAAAAAGTGATTATCATATTATACAAAAATAATTTCTCAAATGTAATTGATAAGCGGTGATAGCCCAGTGGCTTAGAATTCGACCTCGAAACGAGGGGTCCGGGTTTGAATCCCAGTGGCACGCACCAATGACTTTGTAATAAAAGTTATGTGCGATTTGTGAAATTAAATATCACCTGCTGTTACGGTGAAGGAAAACATCGTGAGGAAACCTGCATGCCTGAGAGTTCACAAAAAAAATGTTCTCAAAGGCATGTGAAGACCACCAACCCGCAGTAGGCCAGCGGACTAAGGCCTACATCCTTCTCATTGTGAGAGGAGACCCGACCCTGCAGTGGGTCATTAATGGGTACTGACAAAAAAAAATTGACAAGCGTGGTGGAGTATGCTACCCGTGTCTAACATTGTGTCATAAAACGGTTGCAGCCAATTGATCGTTCCAGATATATCGTAAGCGCACTAAAACAAACTCTTCATATTTATTAGTCTTCATATTCAAACTCTTCATAATTATTATTTAGCTGTGCCCGCGACTTCAAACGCTTGGAAATCTAAAATAAAAGTAGCCTAAGTTACTCCTTATTACATCAGCTATCTGCCAGTACGCTTCTTATGTATGTCCAGTCAAAATCGGTCCAGCCGTTCCAGAGATTAGGCGGAACAAACAGACAAATAGACAGACATAAAAATTGTAAAAAAAGTTATTTTGGTATAATTATGTACCGTGTATGTATTTATTAAAAAAGCGGTTATTTTTATATTAGTAAGAGTAAAGATTTATTTACATTTGACTGCCTACTTGCGGTAAAATAGGTGAGATAATAGCTCTTGTGAAACTTCTGAATAATTAACATTAAAAACTATAAATCGCTTTGTTAACATAAACAAGAGCGGGTTTAGAGTAACGAGTAGGGTAGAGACACATAAAGCGGGCTTAGTTTACACATTTTTGAAATTATGCAAAGCGGCTCGGCTATCACACTGCTGGGTATTTGTTCAAGAGCCCTATTAGCCCTGGTAATAGGATAGAGATGAAATTTCATATTATAGTTACCGTACAATATTATTCTGAACTCTATTTCTCATGGGATAACGTCGAAAGTTCGATGAAACCGGAATAGTAGCGAGATGAGGTTATGAGACTACAATCATAATACCACCATGACATTTCCGGTGACCCCTGATTTTAGAGTGATTTTGACAATAATACTAACAACTAAAAATTGCCATTTAAATTAGTTAGTAGTATGCATATAATGCACTTGTATAGCTGTACTATTTAACTCTGACATTATTATTTTTCTTTAATTATACCATACGTCAAATCAATCAAAAGTTTCATTTTAATTCGTGTATTATGTATGTTATTTGTTTTATGTTTACCTACCTAGACTTTTTTTGTTTATTTGTCGATATGTCTGTAAATAATTACACCGAAACCACATTCCTAAGCTCTGTAGTCTTCTGGCGCGGGAACTATGCATATAGTAACCGTCACGAGTCGGGAGCACAGATTATCAGTGGTAGAGATATTGAATACTTTCGGCCAATGTACAACAGCCGAACAAACGTGCTGGACCAATAGACGACGCACACTGACGAACTGACGTTTGTCGAACCAATCGTGTGCACCGCAGCGCAGTTAATGTCAAACCGACCAATGAAAGTTCTGCTCACCACTCGTGACGGCAACTATACAACAAACGAAAAGCTTGTTTGTTTCACGCTTTAAAAAAACTGGTGCAAAAGGCAGGATGCTATTCCGTTTGGAAATAGGCACATCAATTTATTCAGCTCCAGACTCAAGCCTGCATATTTTGCTTGCAGCCTGAGTCAATGGCATGCAGATTGCGGAAATGTACCATGCATCATGGAAGGCTTTGTGTTGCAAAGTGCATAAAGTTCACGTTGAATCAATGTGCCACTACACTAATTTCAATTGACTCTTTTTTCCTCAAAATAATTTTTAACCGACTTCAAAAAAGGAGTTTATCAATTCGACACGTGGGTATGTATGTATGTAATATTGACGGAACTGCACAATATTTATATTTAGTTAGTTAGTGTGATGTCTATTACGGCTTCCAAACAAGTAAACAAGTATACAAAAGTATGTAGGTATGTTTGTCCCCGCATAATATCTCCGAAACTAATTGACGGATCGTGATCGTTCTTTTGTTGTTTGTTTGCATTTTTTACATCTTAGGAAATGGTAATAATTCATAAAAATAGGTTGGGTAATATAAAACTAAAAATCGGAAATAAATTTAATTAAAAAAATAAGCACGCCGACTTAAAACCGACTTCGGTGTGATTCTATTTCACACTTTTTTGAAGTTGGTTTATTTTTTTATTATTTTCATATGCGTGAGTAATCTAGGGAATGTCAACATTAGGATAACAACACCTGAATACACATTTACGAAATGGCCTACATGATTATTACTAGAGATGCGCCGAATAGTGGTTTCACCGAATAATCGAATACCGAATATTATTCGGTTTAACCTTTACCGAACCGGATATCTGGGCGAATTATTCGGTTGTAATTAAATGTTGACTGTACTAACTATAAACTATAACCAAAAAAATTGTAAACTTATATTATAGCAAAAAATAGTAATATTTAAATATAAATATACAAATGCCGCATAGCCAAATAAAGTGTCACCTTAAAAACCCCTTCAATGACTTAGCGAATAAAACCGGTAGTTACCTCTCAGTAGTATATTGTACTGCCACTTGATTGTAAAACTAGCTGTCATAGGAGGCCTCACCCTGTTTAAAACAATTAAAGAAGAACAAGCATTTCCACCTATAAAAAATTTAATTGTGTAGTAGCATCACTAAATTGTTTGTTCAAGTGATAATTGAATGTTTTCCTAATGGAATTTCACTAGGTGAAATACTATATAAAAAACTTTCGTAAAAATTGAATACTACAAGAGTAGCACAGTACTGAAATAGGCAAAATGCTGTACATTTTAGTTATTGTACTGGTCATATTATACTATTATTCAAAAGGACAGTATACTTATTGGGCGAAGCGAAAAGTAAAACACGACCCACCAGTATTTTTTTTCGGTAATCACATACCGATATTGTTGGGGAAACAAACCCCCACTGAAGTATATACAAATTTATACAACAAATACAATAAGGAAAGATACGTAGGATACTACAAAGGTAGAGTACCTGAAATAATTATAAGAGATCCTGAATTACTAAAACACATCTTTAGTTTGGATTTCGCACATTTTCATGCACGAGGCTTAGGAAGAGACCCTAAAGTTGAACCGCTGATGCTGAATCTCTTTTCAACAGAAGGAGACCATTGGAAACTGCTGAGACACGGCCTCTCTCCAGCGTTTACCATCAGCAAGACACGACGTATGTTTCCTCTCGTGATACAATGCGCTGAAACATTACAAGCTACCGCAGAAGAGTCCGTTGTAAAAAACAAAGATGTCGATGCTTGCGATTTGATGGCTCGTTTCAATATCGATTTAATCGGTGCTTGTGGATTCGGAATCGAAATGAATGCTATAAAAACTGAAAACTCCCTTTTCCTATCTCTGGGACATATGATTTTTACAAAATCCGTCTGGCAGATGATATTGTACGCGTTACGCGATATGTTTCCCTTCACAAAGTGGATACAGAACATTCCAATCGCTAGCGATGATATTAGGAGATGTATTTTTAAAATTGTTAACATTGTACGAGAACAAAGATTAGATGCAAAGTCTTCAAAACGTAATGATTTTATGGATCTTGTTTTGGAACTTGAATTGAAAGGTAAGATTTGTGATAAATCATTAACCGAAAAAGACCAAAATGGTTTACCGAAACAGGTTGAAATTTTGTTTGATGAAGACTGTCTCGCAGCGCAGTTATTTATATTCTTCGCAGCTGGTTTTGAAACGTCTTCAACAGCAACTAGTTTTACATTACATCTGTTGGCTTACCACCCAGATATTCAACTAAAGATACAACAGGAAATTGACAATGTTTTGAAAAAATACAACGGTGAACTGTGTTATGATGCTATTTCGGAAATGACTTTGTTAACGATGGCATTTAAAGAATCTATGAGAATTTTTCCACCGGGGGGCTACACAACTCGTGTTTGTACCAAGGAGTATACAATACCAGGTACTGAATTAACTTTGGAGCCTGGAATGAAAATTGTAATTCCAATACAAGCTATTCACATGGATCCCAACTATTATGAAAATCCCACTGAATTCCAACCAGAAAGATTTTCCCCAGAAGCAGTGAATAACAGACATAACTATGTTTATATTCCATTTGGTGAGGGACCGAGGAAATGTATAGGTGAGTATGCATTGATCATCTTTATGTCCCAATGTATTTTTTTTATAAGATTTTCTAGTTTTAGTTTTAATGTTATAAAATTAACTTACCTAAAATGGTAAATAAGGAATGATCAAAAATGCTCTGTAAAATCTTAAATTAACTCATATTCGTGCAAATAAACGTTTTTGTATTCGTCTTTGTCCTACAAAAATAACTACTGATGTTGACTTTTGAAGCAGAGGTCTACCAAGCAAATTCTTATGTTTCTATCGTAACGACAAGATGCTGAATTGCGGCCTCACATTATTATAGACCTCAAAAATCCATACACGACGCCAAACAGTTTTTTAGTTGCTGGCAATATTTTTAAATAGGTAAATACTTATAATCATAAGAACAAAAGAAGCATCTAGTTTATTTATTTTTTTGTATTCCTAAACTTTTTTTCTATTTTCAGGGTTTCATCTAGGTATTTACGAATCATTGGCGGGATTAGTAGCTGTTCTGCACAAATTCAGTGTTTTACCATCACCAAGCTCCCAATACCAACACCGAGTTAAACGCTCTTCATATCTTGTGCAATCCGTCGAAGGTGGACTACCTATAAGACTTAAACTTAGATATTGAATAATAATGGCAATTAGGGTGTAGAATTACAAATTATTCGAGAAAAATTATTAGGGTCTAGGATAAGGATAATAATGAGAAATAAATTTCTTTGAATAATAAAGGTGATTAGATTATTGGTATTGCAATCAGTGCGTGAATCTTGCATGTACATTAGTATAGCTATTGCAAGAGTTAAGAACATTGATATTGAGGTGTTTGTTTACTTAGACAAACAGTTGTCGATTTTTATTTTCTCGGCCATGAGTTAAAAAGAAAGTAAGCAAGAAATCTTTTGACATGGCCTTGTACAATCCAATCAAATACCTGTATACGAGTACCTAACAACGCCTACGTTATCTTTGCTTTATTTCCATTTACATCATTCCTGTCCATAATCTGTCCATAGCTCCATAATCCATGTGTGTGTATTTAACGTAATACGATTATGTTAAAGTTCTCTCTTTCTTAATTGTTTAATATTAATATCGCAACACCCATGATATTTACATTAAATTTGTTAAGGTACATTCTCCGTTAGTACCGTCACGTCTGCAGCTGTTATCAATAAATCCTCTACCAAAAAAAATTGCAACGTATTATGGGACGAATATTTGTATGTTATTCATCCGTTTAGCGGACGAATAGACACTTAGTAAACAAAAAGTCTGATGAAGGAATAATCTAATACTACCATTTTTTGAAATTTTAGCGTAATATTATTACGAGCGAGCTATTAGCTCTATCATAATGTGTATGCTACAAAATTTCTCTGTAATTTACGTCGCGCTTGTTACCATGTTTTAAAAAGACTTATTTGCATCTATTATGATAACATCAATCTCTATTCCTTTTCCTTCTCTTTGGTATTATAAATATTGGGATATTCCTCGTAAATATTTGTCTGGATTTTAATTTAATTTTCGTTAGAAACAGCCTCTATGTTGATACAAATGCAAATCCACTGCCTAAAAGAATATTTATAGGGGGCGTTGCGCAAACCTTACTTTGAAACGTGCCATAGCTGAAGGCAACTCGCGTTAGCTTCCCACTACCTGTTTAAGCACGTCCATTAGACATTCTGAACTCGGCTGAAATAATAGAATCTTCAAATGTCTGTTGTGTAGTTTAAAATTGCAGGAAAGTTGGGAACTGTTTAATTTTGGTACAATTTGGTAAGTACTATGCAGGGAAATATGAAACGTGTATTATCAGAGAAGTACTCGTAGAAGCTGAGTGTAGGCGACACACGCTTTCCCTACGCACAGGGCCTTACCAATGTGTTTTATGTATTTTAAATTTTAATTATTTACAACTGTTTTGTGTCAGTAAAATTATTTTCATAAATGCTAGCTACAATTTGTTTAAAAAAAAAGTAATTTTAAAATAAACGAAACATATGAGGGCAGGGAGTCCATTTTTTCAAATTTGGCAAGTATGTCGTGTTTTATTTTAGGTGTTCCCTTGTGACCCTACACATAATTACTATCTAATTAGACGCAATTTGTTTATGAATGTTTCCTTTTGACAGTTTCCATAGTTACCATCTTACGCACTTTCTCTTACGATCAGGGTCACGTGTCCTGTCGCGAGTTTAACAATTTTTATCCATACCAAAAAGTACTCAGCGCCGCTAAACAAGTTTTCACTAAAAAAAAACATCACTTATAACACATTTGATTAAACATTTGCTTTAAATGCCTTTGCTTTTACGAAATGACCGTCATGGTTATTATTATTTAAAAAATTTAAATAATGTTTTTGAAAGAAGTAATAATATTTATTAAGGGCCCCGGCACACTTTTAAGATTTTAATTTTTATACAGAATATTTTAATTTTATTCACACGGTAAAAAGCTTCCATATTCTCATAGCCCGTGTTGTAGTAAGCATAGGTCTCCAGCAATGATTACTAACTAGAGACAAATATAATGACATCTTCTTTGCCTCTTATGGTACCACTTCACTTGACTATTATTTTGTATTGTCTATTTGGCATATTTGGCAAGCAAATACCATGTAGCTAGGTGTTAGCTATCTAGTGCTGCGAGGTTGCTCATGTTTTACGGGTAATCCTGTAGATGCCTTATACGATAAAATGTTTTCCTTATTGACACTTGTGAGTTTTTTGATGCAACATTAACATTGCTTTTTACTATTATATGTGGACGATGTATGTCAATATTTGCGTGGTGCTGCATTTGTCAAACATTATGCAAATATTTGAATATAAATATGCAAATGCTACATAGCCAAATAAAGTGTCCCTTTAAAAAAAAACCTTCGATGACGTTGCGACTTCAAAACCGGTACTAGCTCATAAGGAAGAATCTGACCCCGAAAATGCGGGTCAATTACCTGTCAGTAGTGCCGTTATTTTAGTGTAAAACTAGTATTGCTGCCAAAAGAGGCTTCGCTCTGTTTAAACAATATTTAAAAAAGAACAATCATTTTTTTAAGTAGCTAATGGTACTATCCAGCCTTTCAAGTATTTGCACCTAAAAAGTATTTGTAGATTGTGTAGTAGCATCATTAAATTGTTTGTTCAAGTGATAATTAAATGTATTTCGTAATGGAATTTTACTTGGTGTAATGCTATTAAAATGCCAGTATATAATAAAATAAATGCTATAAAAATTTCTTTCATTAGTATAAATTGAAAACTACAAGAGTAACCACAGTAGATACTGTAACAGACACAATGCTGTACATTTTAGTTATTTTACTGGTTATATTATTATACTATTATTATTCAAAAGGACAGTATACTTATTTTGCTAAGCGAAAAGTGAAACACGATCCTCCGGTAGTTTTTTTCGGAAATCACATATCAATATTGTTGGGGAAACAAACCCCCGCTGAAGTGTATACAAATTTATACAACAAATACAACAAGGAAAGATACGTAGGATACTACAAAGGTAGAGTACCTGAAATAATTATAAGAGATCCTGAATTATTAAGGCACATCTTTAGTTTGGATTTCGCACATTTTCATGCACGAGGCTTAGGAAGAGATCCTAAAGTTGAACCGCTGATGCTGAATCTCTTTTCAGTAGAAGGAGATCATTGGAAACTGTTGAGACACAGCCTCTCTCCAGCGTTTACCATCAGCAAGATACGACGTATGTTTCCTCTCGTGATACAATGCGCTGAAACATTACAAGCTACCGCAGAAGCATCCGTTGTAAAAAACAAAGATGTCGATGCTTGCGATTTGATGGCTCGTTTCAATATCGATGTAATCGGTGCTTTTGGCTTCGGAATCGAAATGAATGCTTTAAAAACTGAAAACTCCATTTTCCTATCCCTGGGACATATGATTTTTACAAAATCCACCTGGCAGATGATATTGTATGCGTTACGCGATATGTTTCCCTTCACAAAGTGGATACAGGACATTCCGATTGCTAATGATGATATTAGGAGACGTATTTTTAAAATTGTAAATATTGTACGAGAACAAAGATTAGATGCAAAGTCTTCAAAACGTAATGATTATATGGATCTTCTTTTTGAACTTGAATCAAAAGGTAAGATTTGTGATAAATCGTTAACCGAGAAAGACCAAAATGGTTTGCCGAAACAGGTTGAAATATTGTTCGACGAAGACTGTCTTGCAGCGCAGTTATTTGTATTCTTCGGAGCTGGATTTGAAGCGTCTTCAACAGCAACTAGTTTTACGTTACATCTGTTGGCTTACCACCCAGATATTCAACTAAAGATACAACAGGAAATCGACAATGTTTTGAAAAAATACAACGGTGAACTGTGTTATGATGCTATTTCGGAAATGACTTTGTTAACGATGGCATTCGAAGAATCTTTGAGAATTTTTCCACCGGGGGGCTACACATCACGTGTTTGTACGGAGGAGTATACAATACCAGGTACTGAATTGACTTTGGAGCCTGGAATGAAAGTTGTAATTCCAATACAAGCTATTCACATGGATCCCAACTATTATGAAAATCCAACTGAATTCCAACCAGAAAGATTTTCCCCAGAAGCAGTCAATAATAGACATAACTATGTTTATATTCCATTTGGCGAGGGACCGAGGAAATGTATAGGTGAGTATGCATTGATCATCTGTAGGTATGTTTCTTTGTATTTTTATTCGAGCAAAGAAAAAGAGTATACCGTACCATCTTACATATTACCTGGAGTTCTACCATTGCTCTGAAGCAAGTTCTTTTGTTAGGATTGTGACGAATAGAAATTTATTTGAGGCCACAAATATAGATCTCAAAAATTTCTTGGGGGTCTTGGGGTTCTTCAAAAAGGGCACAAAAATGCTCTCCTTCAAAGCCAGCTACATACTGGTGTTGCACGTGTCAGTAGGCGACGGTGACCACTTACCATCAGGTGGCCCGTCTCTCTGTTTGCTTGCTCTACTTATAAAAAAAAAACACGAACCCATTTACGACTCCAACATTATTTTACTTACTTTTAGTTACTGGCTCTACTGTTTAAATAAGTATATAAGAACAAAAGCAGCATCGACTTTATTTGTTTTTTGTATTCCTTAACCGTTTCTTTTATTTTCAGGATTTCATTTAGGTATTTACAAATCATTGGCGGGATTAGTAGCTGTTCTGCACAAATTCAATGTTTTACCATCACCAAGGTCCCAATACCAACACCGAGTCAAGCGCTCTTCATATCTTGTGCAATCGGTCGAGGGTGGACTACCTATAACACTTAAATATAGAGAAACACATTATTAATGTGTTATAATACAGCAAAAAAAATTTGATATTGAATAATAAAGGCAATTACAAATTATTTAATAAAGATTATTCGCATCTTTGAATAATAAAGGTGATTATATTATATTAGTATTTCAATGAAAACTTCCATTATTTTTGTCGCACTTGTATTTATGTTTTGAATAGACTCTCGTGCATCTATTACGATAATATCAATCTCTCTTACTTTGTCATCTCTTCGGGTAGGTATATCGTTATATCAGGATTCGCTTAGGTATGTCGTAAATTTGACATTTGACTGGATTTAATTTAATTTTCGTTTGATACATCCTCCAGTAGCACCATCACGTCTCTAGCAGCCAGTAGCTGTTGATGCAAATGCAAAACTGCCTAAAGGAATATTTATCGCGGGGCGTTGCGCAAACCTAACTTTGAAACGTGCCATAGCTGAAGGCAACACGCGTTAGCTTCCCGCTACCTGTTTAAGCACGTCCATTAGACATTCTGAACTCGGCTGAAATAATAGAATCTTCAAATGTCTGTTGTGTAGTTTGAAATTGCAGGAAAGTTGGGAACTGTTTAATTTTGGTACAATTTGGTAAGTACTATGCAGGGAAATATGAAACGTGTATTATATGTATTATAAGAGAAGTAGAAGCCGAGCTTGCAGGCTAACAAGTTGCACAAACACACAAAACTAGAAATCTCCTTAAAGGAAAATTTCGTGTTTTAAATCTCCATAAAGGAGATTTCAGGTTTCAGCCTGAAATTGCCATGTAGATTGAAAAAGTTGCACGCATACAAAAGTTGCATGCTGTGTTTAAGTTTTTTCGTGTTTGTTGATCGGACAATTATGTCAGCCAATTAGGACAAGGCCCAATGTACATGACATCGTCAGCGATATTCATGATTATATTAATGACGTAAATATTGCGTATTTACATTATTATGTAGTTTAAAAATCGCTTCTTCCAGCGACTTTTTCAGCGTGGACTTTCATATTTAGTTAAGAATCATAAAAAGTATATGTAGATACTGTATTATTATATCTTTCAAAATCGCATTTATACAGTTTAGTTCTGATCATAAACAAGGTAAACTAAATTGCCTGTCTATGCCATAGAAACAGAGTACCTAAGTCTTTTGTGCTCCTCTCCTTTGCGAAGATACAATCAAAAGCATTTCTGTTGCAGGACCCCGGAGTATCTGTGGGTACATGGATATTATCTTATAGCTGTATAGACTATCAGCGCATGTATGAAATAGGTACAGTCAGCCAAACAAATACAATTCGCTAAGAAATACCCAACGAATTAAAGGAATTAAACCGTATTTTACACCTAAAACCCACTGTGGACGAGTAAATTGGAAATTATGTTGCTTAACGATTTCGCTGCCCCATGAATCACATGTGATACAAAGCCATTGTTTAAAAATTGTGTCTATTTGTTGGAAAGGCAAAGTTAATGTTCCTGATTTGAGATGACGAGTCCGCAATAACTTAGTACCCACTAATTTTACATACTTATTATGAGTAGGCGAGAATGTTTATGTGCTGCAGTGACCATTTTACATCACGTGGCATGATTATTAGTATCCTACTCATTTACAATAAAAAAAAATTGTTCAAATACTTTAAATCAGGAACAAAGTCTACCAACGTGTTTCGTAATCTCACCCGTTTAATTAAAGTTTTTCGTTTGCCCCAGAAATTAATTTCCAATCTGAGCGCTAATCACCTGCTTCAAACTCACCATACTTCCCATATCTATACTACCTATTACAATAAACTTGAAGGGTTTGTTTGTTGATTTTTTTAAACCGCGAATCTTTCCTACTAGCAGACGGATCTAACTGCTATCTAACACCGAACAGATTTTAAAAGTTCTTTTTGTATACAGTGTGTCCCAGGATAAAGTGCAACCCCAAAAGAGGGGTGAAACAAGCCCAAAAATTATCGACGAAAAAATAGAAAAAAACTAAAAAAAAAAAAATTTGTTCATTTTTGTTACAAAAGTCAAAGTTTAGGCCATGATAGATGTTGTTTGGAGAGCTACGTGTTATTCTACCTCACTGCCAAGTATTTGAGGTATTATTTTTTTTATTTCCACGAAATCGACCCATTACTTTGAAAGAAATCGCTATTTTTGTACAGAGTCCACAAAAAAATAAAAATCAAATTTCAAATTAATTTATGAATAAATTTTTCTTTTTAAATAAAAAAAACTTTTTCTGTTATATTGTAGAGCAAAGCCTGCTCGGTCAGCTAGTCTACGATAACAACCAAACCGTACGAAGGCCTCCTTAAAATCCTTTCGGTTTAGAAATTTAAATGAAGGGACCGAACCGCAATTTTAATATTTCACCCGACGATGTGTGGGTGAATTAATTATGCTAATTACTTTGCGGCACATTGAAAATTATATATTACACGGTCTATGATTAGATTTTTCGTTGAACATTTTAGATAATATTCTTAAAAGCAAATTTTATTTTCGCCTAGAGACAAAATTGTAGCTATTGTTATAACGTAGGATAACATTAGGAAATATAGGAAAGCTATAGTGGTTCTTTATGAATCTGGTCAAATTATTCCAGTAAGTGCAATGATTGTGAGACTATATTCAGACGTTAAAGTGTTTTGAAATTCATTAGTACACACTTTCATTTTTCAAGCATTTACACTCTAGAACCTTACAAAAGAAATATTGTAAGGTTCTAGAGTGTAAAAAAGAATGCTGATTCAATTGAGAAATGATGAAATGACTGGTGAAGAAGGGATACCTAGTTAAATGAAAAATAAAGCCTATCTTCCTTAGATAAGTCAGATTTTCAGTATTTCTGCAGGTTTTCAGTTGTTACGACGACCATAATATTATTATGTGACGACATAATGTGAAGTGGTGGAAAGATGCATGGACCCTAATTACAAAATGTTAGCCAGACTTTACCAATATTAGGTAGAATATCAGATCAGCACTTAACTATAAGGGATATAATAGAGAGCACAAGCAAACCGCCGGAAGGAAAACAGAAAAGTAAATTGGACGTATGTTTACGTAACCTCCTTCCGAGAACATTATGGGTCGCGGAGAACCTAATATTATCCAAGTCGGCCTCACGCTCGGAGTCTGCAAATCTAATTAGTTTTTAATTGCATCCTAACGTTCCGGCTAAGGGAGTTCTAATTGCGGGGGCGTCCAATAAACTCATGCGAGGAGGTACTGAGTCCTTAGACATTATACAAAGGGTATTTTGTAACTAATGGAGTAACTGTGTAAAAGGTAAAGAAGACGTACCTACCTACATAAAGAAGAAAAAACGATACATTGTGAATACCTCGACTTAAATGGCAACTGCGTATTACCCATTTTGTTAAATGTACCAATTCATTGGAACATTTAACAAATCGTCTGCTAAT
The DNA here is from genome assembly GCA_905147235.1 of Erynnis tages. Taxonomy (NCBI): domain Eukaryota; kingdom Metazoa; phylum Arthropoda; class Insecta; order Lepidoptera; family Hesperiidae; genus Erynnis; species Erynnis tages. The sequence goes on along the minus strand of LR990077.1, from coordinate 2,667,499 downwards.
CTATGGATACATACATGGATCTCACAACTTTTTACGGTGCAAGAACTGAGTTGTTTGACTTGGGTTTTTTACAAGTTGTGTTTTCGATGGCATTGTAGTGTCTAAAACATCCAACTTCAAACATGAGAACATGCCATGTTTTAAAGTGTAGATGTCAGATGTAATATTATGCCGAATGTAAAACGTCACCTAAAACTACTGAAGCATATGTTCAGAAAATTAATCACTTCGTTGTCCTGTGAGTCACAAGTGACTCATATCCATTGTTTTACTTACTGGACAAGCAAAATGTTAAGAACAACCATCTTTTTCTACTTTTGACAATAACGTATCTTCCTACGTCCTTATCAATATGACATGACTGTATTGAAGGTGATTATTTTAAAATTCATAAAATTTTAAAAACATTCATTTATATTCGAAGGAAATAAGGATGACGTAGTTACTAAAAGCCATAGTAACATCCATTGAAAACCAACTCATAAGTTACAGGGTCATAATAACAACACCTCACAAATACAGCGGTGATAGCCCAGTGGTTTAGAATTCGACCTCGAATCGCCTGCATGCCTGAGAGTTCAGAAAAAAAAAAGAAAAAATCTCAAAGGCATGTGAAGTCCACCAACCCGCACTAGGCCAGCGTGGTGGACTAAGGCCTACATCCTTCTCATTGTGAGAGGAGACCCGACCCTGTAGTGGGTCATTAATGGGTTACTGACAGTAACAAAGTGAAATGCTAAAAGACCAGGTTTGTAAATTAGAGAGACACGGGATTTCATCCAATTAGGAAGAGTGCTTCGTTCTGAGCAAAACGTCCTTTGTCGCAGGTGCAGTGAATCCACATAAACAGTCCCGATTTAGTGTCTAACTCCTCTAAACGGCGTTCAGTCCGTCAGAGGGTAAATCTCCACGAATTACTGTCTTTTACGCAACTTACTGCAACCGTTAACGAAGTAAGAAATATACGAGAAAGGGGTAAATCTAGTATTAAATTTTGGTTTGTTACGCTCAGAACGTTTATTTAATAACTGGCTTCTACTATGAATTTATCTCCATGGACTTTAGGATTTGAGCTAAAGCATCCATGAAAGAATTCCATAAGTAAAATAAATAATAAATAAATAAAATAAGCCTTTATTGCTGTAAACAATTAAATTTTTAAACACTATTATTATGTAATATTGGGTATCTGTTTCCAGCTTGTCCTTCGACAAAGGCCTCCTCTAAGGATTTCCACTTCTCTCTGTCTCTTGCTATCCTTATCCACTCTGGACCAAGGGCTTGTTTGAAATCATCTTCCCATCTCTTTGTTTGTCTGCCTTTACTTCTTTTGCCGTTCCTTGGGTACCACTCCGTTACTATTTTAGCCCATTTTTCGCTCTTGTCTCTTAACATATGACCTGCCCATCGCCATTTTAGCGTCCTGCATGTTTGTTTGACATTTTTAAATTTGGTATTTTCCTTAATTTTTGTCAGTCTTACTTTATCTTTCCTTTTGGTGCCTATTACACTTCTCTCTATTCCGTTTTGACATACCGTAAGTTTATTCATTAACTGTTCTGTTAGTGCCCATGTTTGGCAGCCATACGTTAAACACGGCAAAATACATACGTTAAATACTTTTCGTTTTTCCTTCATTGGCATGTCTTTATCCTTCATAACTTCGCTAAGAGACCAAAATCTTCTCCATGTATTTGCTACTCTTCTGTCAATTTCCTTTAGCATAGTATCTTTTGCGCTTGTTAATTGTCCTAGATATATATATTCCTCTACTAATTCAATTTTATTTTTATTCACAGTTATGTTACATTTTTGTGAAGCGTTAGTCATAATTTTTGTTTTTGCTGTGTTCATCGAAAGACCCGCTATCGAACTCTGATCTGACAGTTGTTGCAACATTTGCTCAAGCTGTCTTGGACACTCAGAAAATAAAATTAGATCATCGGCAAAACGTAGGTGGTTTAGTTGTACGCCGTTTATATTAAGTCCATATTGGTCCCAACGAAGATTTCTAAATATAATCTCTAGAGCTGACGAAAACAGTTTAGGTGAAATAGGGTCGCCTTGTCGGACGCCTCTTTTTATAGGGAATTCTTCTCCTGTTGTTTCCAACTTAATTTGGGCTGTGCATTTTGAATATACATTCTGAAGTATACGTATGTACTTGGCTGGTATACCCTGTATGTGCAATGCGTCCCAGATATATTCGTGTTCTAAAGAGTCGAAAGCTTTGTTATAATCAACAAAAGCTAAGTAATAGGTCTTATTATATTCCTTGTATTTTTGTAGGACTTGCCTTAGAACATGTATGTGGTCTACTGTTGAATAGTTGCTACGAAAACCTGCCTGCTCTTTTGGTTGATTCTCATCAAGGATAGAGGAGATTCGTGACAAAATTATTTTAGAAAAGACTTTATAGATATTTGACATTAGGCTAATTGGTCGGTAATTCTCTATTTCACCTTTGTCCCCTTTTTTATGCAGTAAAATGATTGTTGACTTAGTCCAATCTGTAGGGACAATTTCTGTTTCTAATATTTGATTAAATATGTCCGTTAAAATAGGAGCAACCACAGGCATAGTTAATTTTAAAAGTTCATTTGTTATTTGATCGCTTCCAGGTGTTTTGTCCTTTTTTTGTGTTTTGATTGCTTTTACTGTTTCATTTATTAGTATTTTCGGAATCAATTCAGAGTTTCCTACTTTTTGTTCCTTTATTTTTGTTTTCGGGTAATTGCTTTTGTAAAGATTTCGATAGTATTCTGTGGCGACTTTAAGTATTTCCTTTCTTTCATATGTGTAGTTTTTGTCTTTATCCGTCAATTTTAGCATCCATTCTTTTTTTAAATTTAATTCCTTTAACGCCTTTTTAATTCCGCCGTTTCTTTGAATATATTTCTTCATTGTAGTTTGTCTTTTAATTTTATTGTCTTTTCTTATACTTTCGTTTATCTTTTTACTGAGTTCTGATATTCTGAGTCGGTTTTTTACTTTTTCTTTCTTTTGTATTAACTCTTTTCTTTCTTTCAATAACTGTTGCGTCTCCTCTGAAATTACCTTTTTTCTGTCTATGTTTATTTTCTTTGTTTCTGTTTTCAGAATAGTTATGATGCTGTCGTATTTTTCTTGAATCGGTAATTTTTTCACTTCATCTTTTTCTATTAGTTCTTTTAAGTTCTTCATGAGTTGATCTCTGTTTCCAGTACACACAATACCTGAGTTATTGTTATGAAATCTTCTTTTATTCCTTTTTGGCGCACCTGTCAGTCTAGCGCGAACCATTCTATGGTCTGAGTTAAAATTAAGATTATACATGATTGATATGTCCTGAATTGTTTTGGCATTATTAGACATAATAGAATCAATTTCGTTTTTGTGCCGTCCATTTGGGGAGATCCATGTCCACTTCTTTGTTTCTTTTTTCTTGTAAAAGCTATTACATATTTTTAACTTATTTTCTAAAGCAAAGTTGACTACTCTTGACCCATTTTTGCTTCTTTTACCATGTCCATACTTACCCACTGTGTAAGTTTCTCCGCTGTTTCTACACGTTCCTATTTTCCCATTGAAGTCGCCCATGACTATAACATTTTTGTATGTACTTTGTATAGTTGTTTGAAGGTCTTCATAGAATTTTTCAATTTTTTCTACCTGCTCTTTCTTATCTGATTCAATAGGTGAATATGCCTGAATTATCGACCATTTTTCTTCTTTATGTAATGGTAGCGTTATGTTCAGTACTGTTATTCTTTCTGATATCCCTTTTATTTCCTCTATTCTTTTTGCTAAGTTCTTTTTAATTAAAAATCCCACTCCATATTGTCCCCGTGTTTCACCTTTATAATGTAAGATGTAGTTTCCATGATCTTCGATCCCTTCTCCATATCTTCTCATTTCGCTGATTCCTATGATGTCCCATTTTATTTGGGCTATGGCTAATTCAAGTTCCTGAAGTTTATCATTAGTTCGTAGTGATCTTGCATTAAAAGTAGCAATGTATATGTCCGAGTTATGTCTAGTAATCTTTAGAGGGTCTTGGTCTTTATCCCCCACGAGGACCAGTCGGCTTGGGGGAAGACGTTTCATTTCTGTTTTTTTGTTATTTGGTTTTGGATTCCGATCGCCGGTATGTAGTTGCTATTGTTTTTTTGCAGTTGGACTGGTTGAAAAGGAGTTAGAGCGCGTCCTCATAATTTCAAATGCATTTTTTCTGTTGTTTAGTGAGGAAGTGAGAGTTTGTTGTTTTCTCGGGTGGATATTTTCTTGGGGTGACGTAGATATTTCTCTCTTCCTTTTATCTTTAGCGTTAATACTCTCCTTAATAACAAGTTTATCATATTTAATGTAGGCAAAATTCCCTTTTTTCCTTTCTTCCATGAGTGTTTCTTGTAGTGCCTTTCGTTTTTCTAATGTTTCTTTTGAGTAATCTTCAGTTATATATACTTCCTTAAGTTTCTTTTTGTTTTTCATGATTTCACTCTTTCTGGATCCACTAACAAATGTTATGAGTATTGGCCTTGGCTTTCCTTCTTTATTCGTTTTTCCTATACGATATATTCTATTTACTTCCCAATCTTCTAATTTTAGGCTTAATTCTTCCGCAAAAAGTTTTTCCACATTATTTTTAAGTTCCCATGTAGATTTCTCTTCCTCCTTCATCCCATGAATTATTATGTTATTCATTTTCTTGTCTCTTTCTAAATTTTCAATCTTCTTTTCCAAATTTTCTATTTTACTTTTTAATTTTTTATTTTCCTCTAAGACTGGTTTTAATTTTTCTTCCATTTTATTCATTATTGTAGTAGTCAACTCTATTGTTTGATTTTGCATTTCTATCTTCAATTTATTAAATAGTAGTTGAAATTGGTCATTCATGTTTATGTGTTCTAAAAACTTGAAAGTTAAAACTCCAATTAAATGGGGAGATAATTTTTTTATTTTCTGACAACACTGACTGACGCTGCTGACTGACGTTGTCTATGGCCGTCTTGACAGTGACAAGACAGATGTTTTGTTGACTGTTGTATCTATGAGTGTCTATGTAATTTTAAAGGATTGTTCTAACCTCTAAAATCGTCGATATTATTATGATGTTAATCTTTCTTGAATTCAATATGTTCACGTTGTTGTTTAGTACAAGCACTAAATCTCACTTGATTTTATATTAAGAAGTAATATAATAGTGCAAATAGTGACTTTTAACTATTTATTTCAAATAATTTCTGAAGAGCTATTGAACTGTGATGTTTACGAGACAAGTACCGGAACCGGAAAACGTCATTCCATAAGTACACGTATGTTATCTTTGTTCAAATTTCTTCCGATATGTTTTCTGTTTACATAATTATCCTAGTAAAAACCACTATCATCATTAGATGGCGAAATGAAGCCCGAGCTCAAGCGAGGAAAATTTGTTATTAGTCAGTACTGGAACAAGTTCTTTACTAGGTAGTCGCTCCCAGCAAGATTAGTTAATTAAGACACTATTAAATAAGCTGCAACCTGCATAAAGAGAGCGCCTTGTAATGGAGTTACGGCTTCTCAGATTGAAATACTGTAGACCAGCGTTTCTAAAACTTTGAATCTTGAAAATGTGAAGTACGAAAACAATATTCAGCTAATTTTAAATTATTTTTAAATAATTTAAATCATTGTTAGTATGTCCTCAAAACAATTTTGTCTCAACATGTACCTGAATGCATTTATATCTTAGTTTGTTGCAAAACTAATTTGAAGTATTTTCTAAAGGATAATCTTCCGCCTGGCTGCAGTATAAGGATATAAGAGATCAAGATATAGGTATGCTTTTAGGTTAGTTTTGCTATCGTATCAAATTAGTCAAGTGGTGTCAAATGTGGTCACATGAGCGAGCGGAATTACAAGTAACACTAACTTGATATACTGTCACGATTAAGATATCTTACTCCTACGGGAGTAAAATTTGAATAATGGCGTCAAATTTCTCTTCCCAGCACCAAACATATAAATAATTCCTAGTTAAATAATGAGTGTGAGGAGTTCAAAAGCTAATTTACTTATTTTAAGGACGAATTGAGGAATTGTGCAGTCGGTACTTCATGTATCTCACTTTGAGAAACGCTGTTAAAAATAATACCGAGGGCAAAATTTAATAGGTAATACTTTAATGTGAAAAGAAGACTTAGCAAAGAAGAACATCTGCTGTTGGGGCTGGCAAATCACCTTGAGGTTTGAGGTTTTAAATTACCTTGAGGTTTGAGGTTTTAAATTCAAGCTTGCAGTAATGCAATCAATGGTGGTATAAAATATATTATTATAAATAAGAAACGGTTTAAATTAAAATATTGCTAAAAATATCTTAAAAGTCTCTTAATTTCTTAAGGCCGCGCTGAATTTGGACGTGATTTAAGAATTTAACTCGTGCGTTATACGTTACGTACCTCCACGATCCAATCGATTTGTAATGACAAATGCACTAAATTAATTCCGTTTCAGTTTCATATTCATAATGTACCTATAGAAAATACATTCATAATTATGTATAGAAAATACATACACACTAAAAAAAGAAAAGAAATACCTTTTTAGTTTGTTAAAAATAAATTATGATTCATATCTTCTATCAAAAGAAACCTATTATGGACTAGGACCATCAATTTATACATGACGCAGATTGATAAACATCTCACAACTTCGAAAAGAATTAGTATTCATTTGAAATATGCGTCAATCGAGTATGGAGACTAGAGCTTTTCTGTCGATAAAGTGTTACATGTAAAACAAGCATGTACGAATTTCTAGATAAGTTATTACGGCTAATACCTACTTACATTTTACTTTCAACTCTCCGTTGGTTCAGTTACTGAATTTTGTCACTTTTCTGAAAGTTTGCGTCAATCGAAACTTCATAAAATTATGATTTCAGTTTTTTTTTTAAATATTTGAGTAGAAAAAAGTATGAAGACCACCTGATGTTAAAGTAATGGACCCGCAACCAACCTCAAATAGAGAGAAGAAATCTGAGGCTGATTTGCTACTCATCAACACTAAGATGTTCGTCTCAAATAATGTATCCCCGGCAACCATACTTCCTTGTCATGACATAAATAAACGACATAAAGATAGCATAACACATAAAGAAAACCTGCCTGAGAGATTTCTATAATATTCTCAATGATCACTAACCATTAAGCCATCGTGGTGGGCAATGATCTAAGGTTCCTTCTACAATGGGTCACTAATGGATTGCAGTCAGCCTTCAGGACAGACGCTGTCAAAAATAATAAAATCAAATAAATTTACACCAGGATTGTATCAACGTAATTATAATTATTCCAGGGTTGCACCACTTTAAAAAAACTTTAGAACCACATCCATTTTTCGTACATCCGTCCAGAGATACCTATCACTCTTCAATGTTCAGAATTTTTAAGGCGCTTACTTCAGTCGCTTTCAGCAACTTCCTCGACTGAAAGCGATTTACATAACGCGTAACATCGACTTCGGAAACTCCAAACTCACTTCAGCTATCTCTTAGTTGAGTAGATATTTTGTTTTTGCTATCGTTTCTGTATCTTAAATTTTTAGGTTCTTTTATATATAAAACAACAAATATTCAATGTTGAGCTATACCTCGCCCGAAGAAGTACATACCTTACCGCCAGCCTCTTAACCCGTCGTAAAAGCAGCATGTTCTTCATGTCTTGTGTTTCGGCTCGGATGGTATACTTTAGTTGAGGCGAAAATTTTAGTCGTAAGTAGCCGCATATAACCCCAGATACGATTTTTTTAATATGAGGTCGAATGTGGGCTCTAATGTCAATGCAGTAACCACTTAACATCAGGTAGCCTGGATGCCCGTTTGCTACTCAATTATAATTATTATAAATAAGACATAGCCCTGCTTCTTGAGTAGGTACTCGTTATATACTATACGATTATTATACATAATATGCGATCGAAAGAGTTAAGCATAAGCAGCGTTGCATGCCGTCAGTATACGGAAAGCTATAGGTCCTGTATACGGACTGTATATTGTATACAATATACGGACCCCTTGCGACTAATTTAATGCAAACTAATATGCTTCATAATAAATTCGTTTAAACAGTCTTGTATTTGAAACTTCATGAACAAAACTTATATAAGACTATACTTATAGCCTAATTGTTTCCAGCGGGTAATCATGCTGGTTGGAATATCTGCGGAGAACCAAACCGTATCCAACTTTATAAAACGCAAGGCAAATGTTAATTTTCCATATTGTTTAAATTGAAGCCGAGGGTTGGGTGTCTTTGAAACAAAGTTCCAGAACGTAACACCCGAGCGCTGCGGTACAGCGTGTCTGGGAATACTCCCCCACTGCACCATCTTCTAAATTCCCCAAAAGTTTTATAACTAAATGTTCCGTAAGTATTTGTTATATTATAGTATATTTTTTAAATAAAATAATGGCTTGTTTACGTTTTATGTAAGTTGAATGAATGTTTTATTTTCATTCTCACTCCAACTTTCACTGCCATTCTGAATCCGACTCCGACGCATTTCTCATTCTCATTCTAATTCTCATCTTCATCATCAACCTCACCCGTATCCTCCTCCACATTATCATTCTCATCCTAATTTTTTCATTTTCATGAAAATGGGGTCACACAAATATTTCCGTTTCAAATACCTAATCTACAAATCTATACCTTTTAGTACTCTAACGATTTCTTTCAATTGTAACTGCCTTCAGAGAAACTATCTAACTTTGAAAATGTAGAGCTGCAATCTGAAGACAAATTCCAAGATGTTAGTCGCAATCTTGTGTAAAGGTGCCTGAATGCCATCAATTGGCGATTGAAAAGTACATTGCACCTGCTGCTGGTGCATTTTGAATAGCCAAGAGCTCTCTGAATACGAATAGCTGAGCGGCGTCATTCATTCACCACGTTATTGCTGCTGTTACTTCATCGGAAGGATTTAGAATTTTATTAGTTTCAATAATTGAAACATTTGAAACTGTGATGAAAACTGTCTTCCTAATTTCTTATTTGTTTTGGGACCTGTTATGTACGTTTGAGCAATATTTTATTAATTTCTGGACTAGATATACATTAGATACTTACAAATAAATTTACATTTACTAGAAAATGTGCATTGTGTTTGTGTTAAGATTTACTTTTAATAAGGAGTGTCAAACGTTTTAAAAGATAACTGTTGCGTATAAAAGCTTTGAATGTTTTCTTGTTTGTTTGTTTGAATGTTTGAATATGTATTCCGTATGGAAAAAAGAATGAAATAAAAGTTTATTTAATTTATTTTAATGATAGAGTCATTTAAGACGGGCAAACACTGATATTGCGTCACTAATGCGATTGATTTTGAAGCATAATTACTGTTCCATAATTACATATTGAACCAAAACAAGCAACATTCTAGTGATGGGAAACCTGCATCAACAATTATGTATATAAATTATTCGATAAATTTTCGTACACGGATCCGTTAAAATCAAAAGAAATTAAATTCATCTCCCTGTTACTGCAATCCTCTTTGCTTCATGCTAGATTTCGCGCGACAAGCAAAAAGTATTAAGCTGCGAGACTGGCAATTTGCGAAAGCAATTTTTGAAAAGAATATTGCTATTTTTAATCGGATAAATAAAATACCTAAAAGGCTGTTTATATTTTTTAATATGAAGGATTATACTAATATAGCCTGAAGGGCATAATTGTATTATCTGATAATTTTGGTATGAAATATTTGTTCCGAGCATGAACACTATCGTCAAAGTACCTATACGGTAAACATCAGTCATTAGTATGTCATATGTCAGCCTGTCTGACATCTCCTATACTAATGGCACACGGTAAATGTCAATAGTCTGCTCGGGGCACATGAAACTGAATGAAAAATACGAAAGTTTCGTTACATTACTGAAATAAAATAAAAAATTTAAAGAATCCTATATTATTCCTTATTTTGATATAATCTGTTTTCAAACAGAAGAAATCGCATGAAAATCGGTCTGTTCGTTTGAGATCTACTTAAAATTACAGCATTCTACTTTTGTCAGTGGTTAATGGATCCGTCACAGTAGTCGTAGAAAAGAAATAAAAAATCGATTAAAACATAAAGGATTTCGAAATAAGGCAAGGGAGTCGAGTTAACTGAATCGGTTAAAATATAATAAATAACCTCAGCATTCGGTTATGGCGTTTGGGAGCGTGGCCTTTCTGCTGCAGACAATTTAATGTGATATTAGGTACTTAGCGAATAAACCTTTAAGGCTGAGGCAATCGCTTAGGGAGCCTTCTCAGCGTTTTTTAACTTAAAATAAAAGCATTATTACAAAAACTCCTAAACACTTAATCTTATTAGTTTTTGTCTTATTAGTATAAGCTTTATACAGAGGGGTTGCCAAATAAGTTGTAGTAACTCTAGAAATCACCTACCATTACCTTACCTACCTCTGTTCCGGTTCGGTTCGCACCCCTATAAAATCGTAAATGTTTATCGAAGTGCGAAAACTTAGCTAATAATTTATTATAAAACGAAACAAAATCTATTAGTCTATTATTTTTCTTCGTTTTCGCAGCTCTACCTACGCTCTGCGTATACTACCGTTGTTAAAGTTCTTAATGTATGCACGAGTGAAGAGATTTTCAATTTTAAGCTCTCCACTCTAATTGCGAGACCCGTAATTGCTTTTAAACCGCTTATGATTAATGCGAGGGACTGTACAGAAAATTACAGTGCGTGTTTAAACGATTTAAGTGTTTCATTTTTTTAATTTTCAAAAGATTAACACCCCCCGTGTTAATCTTTTGAAAATTAAAAAAATGAAGAATGAAATGAAGAAAGAAGAAAAGAATATGAAACCGCAGAGGTGCTAAAATACTTACAGAATAATAAGATGTAGTTGTGCCGCTGTAGCTCGCTCTGGAAGGCAATTTACCGCCACCCTCTTAACCCACCGCGAAGCAGTATGTTCTTAATAACATGTCATGTGTTTAGATTGCAAGGTGTGGCAGCTGGAGATATTTTTCTACTTATGAGTAGCATTGCACCCTCATACCAATACAGCAAGGCTTTTCGAGGTTGGGACGGTTGGGTATCCGTTACTACGTAGGTTAGGTTTCAGTTACTACTAAACATCAGATTTTGCGCCTGCCTTTCATATACTATTTTTGCAGAGGTAATACAAAAATGAGGCGAAAAAAGTCAATACGCTCACACTTTAAAAGCGTGTTAAGAAAAACTACGGCCAAGTGACTCTGTCTCCGAAGAGTTCGCGAAGTGTAAGTGGCCATTAGCGGAGCCGCGCGCCTGCCCCGGGCGGGCTGTCCGGCACCTTCCTGGATGTGATTTATTTTTCCGAAAGTCAAACTCAACGATGGTCCAATATATACAGCCATCTCATCTAGATGAAATCTTTGGAAATTTCTTCCCATTTCAAATGAGTAGGGCCCCAGTTTATTTGGATTTTATTGGTGTATGCAACTTTTTTTAACCGACCAAAAAGTAGACTATCTATAACAAGAACCTACAATATAATTATGTAAGATTTTGAACTGCAAAATATTCGCATATGACAGTATATTAAGGCTCCCAAACAGATATGGACATACAAGGTGTGTATGTTTGTATTGTTATATAGTTTGTATAGTAACCGTCATGAGTCGTGAGCACAGATTATCAGTGGTAGGGATATTGAATACTTTCGGCCAATGCACAGCAGCCGAAAAACATGCTGGACCAATAGACGACGCACACTGATGAACTGACGTTTGTCGAACCAATCGTGTGCACCGCAGCGCAGTCAATTCAAACCGACCAATGAAAGTTCTGCTCACCACTCGTGACGGCAACTATAGGTATTTCCGTCTACGAATGTGATTTATTTTCCCGAAAGTCAAACTCAACGATGAATCAGTTTATCCGTCTTGAATTGGATGGCTTAGAAAAATTTCTTTGACATTTAAACATTTTGTAGATTTCGTCGACAGTAAAAGTTTTATTATTTTGAACTCGAAGAAACGATTTTCAAAGTATGATTTACGAGTAAATTATAAAAATGAAATAAAAAACCGAATCCGCAAATATTATATGTTTATGTAGGTACAACCTACGCGCGTGAACTGGAATTTACTGTCTTACGGCATTCTCTACCAGTCAACCCAAGGTGATGTTGAAAAAGAAAATATTTGGTGGATCCAAGGATCACAAAACCTAAGTCTGTAGACACTGCATGTCTTAGTTTCTACAAAGAAACAATTCAGTCAAAGCATTTAGGGTAAGAGGAGGGGAAAAAGAAAAATAAAACATCGTGATTGGTCAGTTCAAAGTCGCGATATCCCATTTGTTTCGACCTAGTGACCTGACCACTGTAAGATGAGCTCTAAACAAATTTGATAACAGCTATGTTGCTTCTGACATATTCTATCTCTAATTACTTCTGATCTTCAGATGTGCACGGGTCAAGGAAGTGGTCAGTACTAGCATAGACTTCGCGCTCGTTATCCTGTGGAAGAGACTTTAAGTCTAATGTGTTGTCTGAAAGCGTTCGCCTAGCATGAGGCATTTATTTGGCTATGTCGTTGGGTGGATCATTCCGTCTTTTCGATGCCTAAGTGTAAAACAACCGCATATCGTTGAACTCCTTCCAGTGAGGCAAGACGAGAATATTATATTCCGAGCTTGTTTGCAGTATTTTCAGGGAATTAGCTCCCGGGGATGAGTACCTATCCCAGCTCCGTGGTCGGGTTTAAATCCTCTGAGGTGTGGACTGAGTGGGAGCGGAAGCTGACAGACCTTTGTCATAATAATAATAATTATGATCTGTGCAATGATGCTTAATTCCTTTGCTAATAATATCCATAATTTTATTTACATTGCAGATCCTACTGTTATGTAAATGAAATTTTGTAAGCACGTACTTTATACTTTTACATATTTGATAATTTCTATACCTCTCTGGACCAAGTTCCAGTGATATAATAATTGGCGTTTACTTTGGAAGGTGCTTAGCCTACTGCCACTTGTTTACAATGCAAAGAACAGAAGTCTTTGTAAAATTAAAGAAATGCGTTGCAAATAAGTATTGCATTTTGTTAAATAACTAACATTCGTGTCCCATTCGATCGATTATTATAAACAGGTGATATTATAAATAACTATATTTATATTGCTGTTACTTATCAAGTACATTATCGAGTACATTCTATGGAAACTTTAAGAAACATTTCGCTATTTATAGCCCCCACGCCCGCGCGCACCGACGCCATAGCCTAATCCCTGCTGCATTTTATTTGTTCCTTTAAGACGAGATTTTTATTACGAGATTTCATGATGTTTTTAAGATATAACAGTGAAAGGTAAAATTAATAAATTATGCATTTAATAACAGAATGATTTTAATACTTTGTTGTAATAACAAAGCAAGAAGAGCAATTTTGACGAAGATATTTTAATAAAATTAGCCTTTGTGATGTTGCAAACTAATGAAATTAAAAATAATAAAGTAGTGTCTAGTCGTCTGCCATATAGTAAATATCTGACCAGCCTTGGAATAAACGACTTTTAGAATTGAAACCACGTTTGGGCATACTTAGTTTGGGACGCCCTCCTATTTGATAGCGACACTATTTGCATAAGGCAGTGGAACATAACTTGATGAGTAGAGCCGTAAATTAAGCCCAGTAGCGTGCCTTCAGTGAGGCATGCTCAGTAACTACTATAGTAGACAAACGTTTGTTAACGAAAGAAAAATAGAATAAAAAAAATCGTCCAGATGAAAAGTAAAAAACAATAAAAATGCAACTGAAAATGAAGAACAGCATACTTAATCACAAGCCAGAAAGGATAACGACATTTTAGTTCGTTAAAGATATAATAAGCTGCAACCACCAACGAAAAGAAGTCACAAAAACTAAATGGAATAAAACTCCCGTATTCCCGAATGCGGTACAAATAAAAACCGCCACAAATCAGTAAACGCGGAACATTCGTTGTAATTTACATGCGGGCGCATTTGTGCCAAAAGAATGCGTTTCCGTTTTCACAAACTGCCTCTGGCCCAAATAATGGTCCCGGAACCAGCCACAAATTTCGTCAATCATTTCCTCCCGGCCAATAACTCTTAGAATGAATAGAATGATAATAAGAAGCCTAGTTATGCGAAGAATGGTTAGACAGTAGAATTAAGAAGCCTAGAGATCATCATCATCGGCTCCATGGGTTGATGGGGCCGAAGTATGTAAAAAAAGTAAGATTTTATTTAATAACAGTGCGTAACATTATTATAAACTGTAATCTGACAATTTTCAAATGGATGGAAATCACTGAAGAACGGTTTTTTTGTTTGTATTGGTAATTTATTTCGTATAATCAGCAGACCTATAAATAATTCACTAATTCATAATCAGCTGACCTTTTGTTTCGTTACAATATTGGCCAAGCTTTGATTTTAAAGTTTCAATAGGAAATGACAAAAAAAATTTCTACATACTTCGGAAGCTACCCGCAGCCGGAGCCGCAGCTGACAATCACCAGGCTTGTTCAGGCCAAAATTTGAAGATTGCGTAGAACATCTTCAAATTTTGGCCGGTAGGAAATTGGTCACGAAAACCTGTCGCTGTCTTACGTACCATAATTGGCAAATACGATTTTCGGCACTATTACGTTTCTTGGCGACTTATAACGAAGAATTTTGAACCTTATTCTCATTCAGATAAAGACCAAGAGTGTTTCTTAAATAAGAAGAAGTATGAAAAACCTTTCCATCATCAAACGTCTTTGTATCTTAAGAAGTTTCGAAGGGACATCGTTGATGTGATGCTACGTTAAATATAATAAGATTGTTCCTTAAGTAAATTAAGGTCTTGAATAAATAGCGTGTACCTTTTTTCGTTGATGACACTAATATTGTTGATGTGATACGAGGTATCATAGGATATTAATGCCCTTTAAAAAATACCCTATTACTTTTTACATTGATAAGATTGATATTGTTGTTTTGACATTTAGGTATTTTACTAATATAAATCCTTCATTTAGCTTGCTTAGCTTTCTTGATAGGTTTCAAATTCTGCAATAGAATGAATTGGTACCCCAAATTGAACGTTCTCCTAAGGATATTACATATTATATAACTGTCATGGCGTCAACGAACGACAACAAGAGTACCGGATCAAAATAATTATTGATAAGACATTTTGTTTTTATATTCATTGGGTATCAAAATAGCATACAGGCCACCTGATGTTAAGTGGTGACTGCAGCCCATGGCCTGAATGATAACAATCTTATCTGAAGTTGTATGCGGATTTCGGGTGCTTTGCTACTCATGAGAACTAAGATGTTCGCATCAAGCCCCGCCAACCATACCTCCCCAGCCGAATCGCAAGACATTGAAAACACCCTGCTTTACGACGGTTTAAGACGCTGGCGGTATAGTATCTCCCAGGACGAGTAACTATGGCTCTACTACCTGGAATCGTAGGTGCGGGGCAAAACTGAACGAGACAACCGCACTATTTCCCTTTCGTGTAATTGTAATTCAAAGCCCCATTAATAACCATTCCCTGTTTCACATAAATCCGCCACCTCAACGGCATAAAGCAGCCGGTAATGGTCACTAAAACTTTTCTAATGATCGCCAGCACCGAAACTGTCGCTCGGGACTTTTCCGGATGATATTTATTGTGGTAGGTTTCGGACACGTTTCTGGATAAAATATCTCTATTCAACTTAACATTAGGTTACAGTATTCGGATGCCTTAAACTTTTAAAGCTCAGAAAATATATTTTTTTAATCAAAACTTAATTTGACATGAGGGGTTGCAGTATAAGGTTACATTTTTAGGGAAAGACTGCGTGACACTATGTATTGAAAATGAATGCTTACATATTTGCTTAAAAAACTGGATAACAATAGGTATCTACGTATAGCCCGGCCACACCAATGTCTGTCTTCTAAAACGGCGTCAATGTCAATTTTCTGCAAGCTCATTGCTTCAAATATCCTGTGTATTGTCAATTCGAGGAGTTGACAGTGAAATAAATTAGTTCATAATATTTTCGCATCATGGCGAGGTGTGCAAATAATCTATTCAAAGTCTAGTAAGCCTAGACAATTTAAACATTCTTAAACAAACATATTATCGTATTTATCTCATTAATTACACAACACCCAACTTAGAGCTAAACCTTCAAAGATGTTAGCCGATTTAATTACTAAGCAAACGGAACTTAGTCGAGACCTAAATCTTAGTTAATTTATTAAGCACTAATTCATTAACAAGGTTTTTAACGAGCAGTAATTAGAACGCGTGAACTTTGCCAACGTTGAAAAGCTATTTCATCTCAGCAATTACACCAACTACATAAGCAAAGAGCTGAGGGTGTGAGCAAAACTAATTTCATGTTTGCGTATGATGTTTTTAGGGTACCTCACCGAAATGGTTCTTTTTGTGCGAGATAGTAGGTCTTGATGATTTCCGTCATAAATTATATAGACATCCGCAACAGACTGTGCAATCTGTAGCGATTTTCACCACTCGCCTGCAGACATGTGACGTCTTCATGAAAGACATTTTGTCTGCACCATAGTACTATAAGCGTGATGGTCTTAGCCTTTATCCTTTTCGCAGTGAGAGGAGATCTGACCATACTGTGGGTGACTAATGAGTGAAATACCAGGTCACATTCATACCATTTGTTAGCTTCTATGAAGACCCAACCGGGTATTCCATGCAGATATTATTAACAACATTACGAATTATAATCTACCAATGTTTTGGGATATGTTTAAGGTCTCAGGTAGGTACTGAAAATGTCGCATTTCGGATAAGGTCTTTATTTTATTGTCCCTTAGGTTCACCCATATTAAACCTAAAGATATTTATAAGGGTAACAATAATCCAGAACCCGCAAATCCGAGTTATAATTCTACACATGGCTGGTTTTATTTCATTACAAGTTTGTGTATTTTCTCGAATAAACACGTATACTTACTTTAGCTTCAGGTTTTAAAACATGTCTTCTGTCCGCGACTTGGACTACGCGTGAAACAAACGAATTAAGAAAGTTACTTTCTTCGTATAGTAATAGTTTGTACGGCTGAACTAAGTCCATTTCTTTTAACGTAAAACCAGCACGGTAGATTGATTTTGTATGAATATGATTTTATGTGAAGATATTTAACCGATGTGAGAGCAGTAAAATGTGCTAAAACAATACCATTACAGTGTTTCGTTGTTAAGTAAAAAGTTAAGAAATTCAGCTAGTCAAAAATGATATCTTTTTCGCAACCAAAGGGTTCTAATCTGAGCAACAATTTTTAATTCTCCCTAACATACTCAAACTCCAAAATTAAATTTAAAAATTAAAAATAAAAATTTAATTTCAATTCACTTACATTTCTACCTGCTGCATACAAAACAATATCCGACTGCATATCCGTTCAAAATTGGCTGCCACTAATATATTTTTACGGTTACAGTTTCATAACCATTTTTGGCACCTGCCCGAAAGCTGAACGGGTCCCGTCGGCCGAATTAATTTGGAACACAATTAAATTCAATTGCACGGAAGGGTTTGTTGCTGACGTATGAACTTGCTGACAAGCTGACAACATAGGAACGAGCAGGAATAATTGGAAGATGGTATGGAAGCAAAAGTGGTGTGTTGGCTGTGTTGCTGACGGGTAAGCAGTTGAAATTGTTGCTTTTTGTATGTCATAAGTAAAATACACTTGAAAGTAAACAAAACTGTAAAAGAAGGCAGAGAGAGACAGTAAATTTAAAGTAAATTATTAACTATTTGAACGATAAAGATATTTTGGGGTAATTTGAGAATATCAGAAAAGCGCGTGCTTACGTTCGCCTCTGGAAGGGACTATTCATTTGTTTCTTGGCGCGTATTCGTTCTTTTTTAAACAGAAGAACAGAAGCGCACACATTTTTGTTTAAATGTGTGCGCTTCTGTTCTTATTCAGCCATGTATAAATAGACTGTCAATTAATTTAACTAACGGACCATACAAATAATGCTAAGATAAAACTAATATTTATAAAAAGTAGTTGAGGAGTTCATTAATTCTAGAAAACAACCTAACGGGAGGTGCAATGCTAGTTAGTAAAACTACGTTGCCAACTTTAAAGAAAAGGTAACTGGCACTCAATTAATTCGGTACGAAATTGCATCAATCTCTCCCAAGATCGAAGTGACTGGTCGCGTTAGCCAATTTAATTTGGATTGTGTTCCAAGTGCAATCGTAGCGAAGCATTGTAATTGTACCTAGGTCGTGAACTCGTTGAGTTGCTGTTAGGGCAAACTTGGTGTAGCAGCGAGTCCCTCGTTGAGCGCTATTATCGAAATACATTGTTCGGTGTTCAGTGTACGAAAACATGACAAACCGCAAACTGTAACTGTACTGAAACACGTTCAATATGCATATTTCCAGTACAAGTTGTAGTGAAATTTGATTATGTCAAAGAATAAATTTACAACACAGATTTACTAAGTAAATAATAAAATGTTTTCGATAGAAAAAGGTAATTTAGAATAAAGAAAACAAGGTAATAATTATAGCTAGACCCAAATTATAAACTTTTAAGTACCCATACTAACATCGAAATAACAATATTTCATTTCAGACAAGATTTAACGAATACAATAAATTTGTGGATTAAAATGGAAAGAAAACGACACCAAGTAAATAAGAAAGAACATAGAAAAAGAACAAGGTATATAAAAGAAGAATAAGCAATGATCTAGATGTTATGATGATATAAATGAAATGAAAAGAATGTTAGTACAATATATATTTACAATGCTATAAAGTTTAGACTTGCAGGAGTATAGTGTAAGATTAGTCTGTTACGAAAAATTTGCGCAAATATCATCGTGCAAATCTAAATTTTGCGAACGTGTACTGGAACGTGTGTCGTATGTCGCTACCATAAAGAAAACAATTATTGTTCCAGAATCCTTGCGCAAATTCAGACTTGCTCAATTATACTGTAACATATTGTGTAGATAACTTGCCCAAATTTCATGTAAATGCACAAAGCTGCCAATTTTTGTGCACCATAATTATTATTATCAATAAATATTTTATTTCAAACATTTTTTTAATAAGTCATAATAACGTGAATGTACAAGGTTCTAGTGCAGTAGCAAATAATCCTCGGTTATTCCTAGGTCGTGATCTCGCTGACTTGCGCAACTGACTACTGACGTTGCTGACACGTTCGAGCAAACTTCGCAGCAAATCCCTTGTTGTGCGCCATTATCGGAATACATTGTTCTGTGTTCATTGTACGAAAACGTGACAAACCGCAAATTGTAACTGTAACTTATTCTAGTGATAGCAGCCATAGTGTTATGATAAATAACACTGAACACGCGATTTCCCTTCCTGAATTTGGATTTCCCGCGGATTGACTCATATTATAATAACATGTGTAAACGTTTTGTTTGATATTGTTATGTTATAAAAATATTCCTGTACCTGATTTGTTTGTTACTATGTGCTTTGAAGAGGCAGCCATGGGCACCCATCCAGGTACTGACCGCGTCCGACGTTACTTAACTTTTTCTACTCAAGCAGTGGCTATGCGCGCTTCATTGTGTTCATTGTGTACCTATGTGTGTTTAATTTACATAAATGGACAATAATTGAGGTTTTTTAAGGATTTTTAAACTTTAATATTTATATAGATCCATAACAAAGTAGGTAGTAGGTACATATTAAGCATTGTTGAAGAAACATATTGTTCGGTTAAGAACACGTCAAACGTGTTACGTTGCGGTGGCAGCGAGACTCCGTGAACGTTACAGCTTGATTAACATTGTAACTGACGCCTTTAATGAGCCAGCTACGGAAATTTAATTGGTTCCTGTAGTGTAGGTATACTTTACGTGCTTCCTTCGTATTGATTTTGTTAGATGTAAATGTACTATTTATATGACCTGTGCTTGAGTAAACAAGTGGGAAAAACAATTTACTAGCATGAAGAAAAGCAATCTTCCTGTTTCAAATTTCGGTGGTTTTTAAGTTTTTTTTCTCAGGCTAACAGGAAGTCACGCGAAAATAAAAAATAAACATATTGAAAAAATCGTGGCTTAATTTTAAAAGCAAAATAAATGACCAATATGGTCTAGTTTTAGGTGAAGGCCTTTCAGTGATGGGAAAGCACGGTTTGATCCGAGTTGTTACCATAACGACCCGGTACAAACTTGGCACCTCACTAAGCTGCCTGGACAGTGACGTGGTCGCTTGAATGGCAGCTTTGGCGGGGCAATTTAGTTCAGCGTCGGCGGGAAACTTCCTTTGTCTCTAGAGGGCAATGACGTGTGATTTTCATTTAATTCGTTTTATATCTCTAAAAGCGATACACATACGTGGATTTCAATAAAAAGGTTTAAAAACAACGAAATCAGATGGCAAGACATAATTAAATCAAGCGCATGAGATCTTAGATTTAGTTTCAGGAGAGCCTGTCAGATAAACGTACACATTCTAATCATCCACACCGCTAAGCTGATTGCCATAAAAAATAAAGAGAGGTTGAATTCTAGTCAATTCAGTAGTTTACATAGCGATCCGATAGCAACTTGCCACCTCACTAAGCTGACGTGGTCGCTTGAATGGCAGCTTTGGCGGGGCAATTTAGTTCAGTGTCGGCGGGAAACTTCCTTCGTCTCTACTTCTCTAGGGGGCAATGACGTGTGACTTCCATTTTGTGCAATTGTATGATTTTTAAATGACACACAGTCAGTTATTAATACTGAATAAAGAGCAGATAATAACTTAATTACTTGACTTACTGATTAAACATATACGATACGATAGGTACTTAATTTTGAAATTACTTAACGTATTTTGGTAAAAAAATATTCACTTTGAACATGGTTTGTTCAAAATGTCCTGTGAAACTTTAAACATATGGTACGTTACCCATATTCTTACAAATAAATGATTTTGTACTGTTATGTCAACAAGTTTGTACGGTTTTACATAAAAACTTCGTTGTAAACTTGAGAATATATATAATTATAATTTTAGTCTGTACATAGAAAAAATTAAACTAATAATCAAACTTGTAATAAACAATTAAACATTAACCATTGAAAACATTAAAATACATTGAAAATCGTAGTCATTGAAAAAATATTAAAGATCGAATGAAAAATAACAAAAGAGCATCAATATAAATAAAAAGCAAAACACAAAATCTATGCGGCCACGACCACGCGCGCGGTGCAAGGAGGCTGCACGCCCGCGCCGCGCCCGGCAGCATTTGTTCCCCGAACAATCTCCGCCTCCACACAAGAATGAAGAAGTTCCATTTTATACCTTCTTAATAATCGTTGACAAGTGGGCAAATTCGGTTGATAGCCCGCCGAACAACTCCTTTACTAGTCTTAATGTCAGCCACGCGACAAGCACCATCAGAGCCCTTGTAACTGGCAGTCACTCTTCCCAACGGCCATTTCATAGGTGAGGTACCATCATCTCTAATTAGTACCAGTTGATTAGGTTCTATATTTGGCAGTCTATTCTGCCATTTCGTCCGTTGCTGCAACTCACATATGTATTCTCGGCTCCATCTACTCCACATATGCTGCCTTGCTTGCTCGATGAGAGCATATCTATGAAGTCGGCTGGGATTAACATTCTGAAGATCAGGGGCAGGTAATGACGTAAGTGGTCTTCCGATAAGAAAGTGTCCAGGTGTAAGAGGAGAAAGATCATTAGGATCTGAAGACATAGGCATTATCGGCCTCGAGTTCAATATAGCCTCTATTTGGCAAAATAAAGTTGAGAGTTCTTCAAATGTGAAATGTGCGCTACCTACTACCCGTTTTAAATGAAATTTCGCCGACTTCACAGCTGCTTCATACAGTCCACCGAAATTTGGAGCATACACCGGTGAGAATTTAAACGTTATGCCTTCATTAGCCAGATCTGACACAGACTCAGAACAATTTTTCACAAGAGCAGCGATTTCTCGATTGGCACCTACAAAGTT
This sequence comes from Erynnis tages, assembly GCA_905147235.1. Taxonomy (NCBI): domain Eukaryota; kingdom Metazoa; phylum Arthropoda; class Insecta; order Lepidoptera; family Hesperiidae; genus Erynnis; species Erynnis tages. The sequence goes on along the minus strand of LR990077.1, from coordinate 2,645,496 downwards.
GGTACCATTGTCACAAAATATCTCGCGAGGCTTTCCTCGACGAGACATAAAACGTCTCAATGCTAAAATAAATGCTTCCGTGGTCAAGTCACAAACCAATTCAAGATGGACCGCTTTAACTTTGAAACAAATAAAAATACACAGATAACATTTAATAAGCTTGGCACCGCGACCCTTCTTGTTGAGTATTAAAAAAGGACCTGCATAATCTATCCCTGTTATTTCAAAAGGAAACCCAGGAGATAATCTGACAGAAGGTAAGTTACCCATTATCTGTTTTGCAGCTGCTCCTTTCATTCGTTTGCATGTCACACAGCTACTGCACACTCGTCTTGCTAAGCAACGCCCTCCAATAGGCCAGTACTGCTCTCTCACGACTGAAAGGAGCAGTTGCGGACCTGCATGCATTAATTTTATATGATAATATTTCATTATTAACTCTGTGAAACGATGTTTACTACTCAAAACTATTGGATGCCGTTTGTCAAACGCATAATTAGAGTTTTCAAGTCTTCCTCCGACACGAATCAAACCTGTCTGTTCATCAATAGTAGGGGTTAAATTATGCAGTGCAGGTAAAGATTTAAAATTATTTTTGTAAATAGAAAAACATTCAAGTTGGGCCAATTGCGCTAACTTTAATTCACTGGTCTCTAATTCTTGGACGGTCAGTGGTCCAGACACCCTCTTCTTCCCCCTACACATTTCAATAAATCTATAAACATATGCAAACGTACGACGTAGTTTTATGAAACTTGAAAATCGCTCAAAGTTAATAATTGATTTCGGATTCGCTTCAATATTTGAAAGGTGCACCCTGACTTCCGGTAAGATCAGTTTAGAATCAATAGGCTGTTGCTCAGGCCACTGATCACTAGTACCTTTAAGGCATGTAGGCCCCTCCCACCACAACGAAAGAGTGGGTACTTCCTCAGGATACACACCGCGCGATGCGAGATCGGCTGGATTTTGCGATGAAGGTATGTATAAAATAATTGTAAATAGTTGATCGATTCCCATTCATTCTCTCGCCATAAAATTGTTTGCAAATGGCGCTGTTCTGGTTCAATTAATATTTGCCTATAAAATTTTTCAATATCCCCTGTTAATATATAGGTATGCTGCCTTAACCTAATTAAAATAGAAAAAATATCATCTTGCAACGTTGGCCCCACCATGAGTATTTCATTAAGTGAAAGACCTGACGCAGTTTTACATGAACCATCAAAAACTACCCTACATTTCGTACTTTCACTCTGCTCTTTTAATACCGGGTGATGTGGCAGAAATACAGCGTTTTCTTGTCGCTCAGTTCTAGACAAATGCCCGAGAGCTTCGTACTCATTTATAAAATCAACATACTGTGCTTTTACCTCAGGCTGCCTTCGAAAACGTCGCTCTAATGATTCAAATCTTTTTCGCGCAATATAATAGGAATCGCCTAATTTTTCAGGCTCCGTCTTCAAAGGCAACTTGACACAAAAACGGCCGTCTTCAAGTCTACGAGTATTCTGCTCAAAATGCCGCTCACATGCTATTTCTTCCTGAGACATCACCGGTTTATAAGGAACTTCCTCAAGTTCCCAAAATTTATTTAATTGCATTCGAATATCTTGACTGAAATTACATAAAACATTCGATAGTTTACTGTCACTATTACTGCACATGACTGGTCCCGATATTAACCAGCCAAACATAGAATTTTGTAAAACAGGTAAATTAGGGCCTAACTTTATCTGCTCGGAACATAAAATTTCCCAGAATACGTCAGCACCCAACAATAAATCAATTTTCGAAGGTACATGATATGTACAATCGGCGAGGGGCACATTTTTCGGTAATTTAATTTTCGATATATCTACTTCCTGACTGGGAAGTGAACTAGTTATGTCATCTATAACAAATGCATTGACTAACGTGCTAAATGCATTTGTTCGCGACTGCACTTTAATGTTACAGCGCTGTAATGCTTCGAAAGAGATACTGTTAATTCCTGTAACGCAAACTGAGTTTAACTTTTCAGTTTGAATACACAGTTTTTTTATTAAACCTTGACTACAAAAAGAAGACTGAGACCCACAGTCAAGTAAACAGCGCGCTTCGACAAATTTATTAGAATTGGTACAAAAAACCTTGACAATTGCTGTTGAGAGCAAAACTTGATTTGTACCGCAAGATGACAATGAGGTAGGGCTTGAAACTAACTCTTTGTTTTCATTACTGGGCTTATCAAAATGCAAAAGAGAATTGTGTTTTCGATTGCATATTTTGCAAGAAAAAAATTGGCATTGTGGGGCAAGGTGTCCACTGCGGAGACAATTAATACAATGTCTTCTTTTAATAATTAAATCAAATCTATCTCTCGGTGACATTGCTAAAAACTTTGCACAATTGTGAATTGGATGTTCACCGCTACAAACATAGCACACAACTTTTTTATCGCTATCGCGAGAGGCAGCGACAAAAGACCTTTGTTGTTTATTTATGCGTTTATACTGCTGCGGCTCATGGTGCCGCGATTGCTGCTGCTCATAAATTTGGCTACTATTTGACCCTGTCGCTTCGACAACATCAGCTCTCAATCGCAGAAATGTGTAAAAATTTTCTAAATTAGGTAATTCAGTTAACGACCCCTTATACTCCTCCCACTTCGAGCTTGTAACACCGTCTAACTTAGAAGAAAAAAGAAAAATAATTATTGTGTCCCAGTTTTCAGTTTTTTCACCTAGACTGGATAACGCTCGCAAATGCTTTGTAATATTATCAGCTAAAATACGCAAAGATTTTTCTTCAGGTGAATCGAGCAAAGCCTTCAGGTGCGTATAGATTAGCTTGCGTTTATCATTAAAACGATCGCACAAAAGATTCCAGGCAACTTCGTAATTACGGCTGGAAATCTCCAGGCTAGCTATAACAGAAGCTGCAGGACCGGTAAGAGCACCCTTCAAATATTGAAACTTATTGATACTTGCTATCGACTCATTGCAATGTATTAATGAAGAAAAGGTGTCATGGAACTCCAACCAATGTGATACATCGCCCGAAAATGTCGGTATTTTTATTTGTGGTAATTTAATATTTGAATTTTGATTTGTAACGTTAGTACCTGAGCTCTGCGTGTCCACCTCTATATTATGAATCTCTATTAAGTGACTGGCCTCGGAAATACATTTATAAAACCTATCCTCGATTGACTCCCTTTCGATTTGATTTTCAGAACTATCGTGTTTTATTTCTATGCTAGTTTGAACTAAATCATATTCCTCAAATAAATGTTCTATCTTTTTTAATCTTGTTTTTGTCTCTTGAATTTTAAGTTTTGTTATAGTAGATAATAACTTTAAATCCTCTACATACTTCTCGAAGGTAGTAAGCCTGCCCTTTATAGATGCACGCTTAACCTTTAGATCCTTTAAGTCGTCTGTGCCAGTCATCGTACCTAATGAAGATAAAACAAAAAATCAAATAAGTACCTTCAGTCGAAGCAAACCTTCGAAACAGCTGTGATGTCGAGCAAGAACGATGTCGACCGTAGAATAGGTGAGAAGATGGAGTAGGTGTAAGTAGCGCTTGCACGTCGATCCGCTTCAAAGTCGAAAACCAGCTTCATCAATCTCCAAAACGCCAAAATGCCAAACTTGTATCGTAATCCTCGCCAAACACCACGCCCTTTGAATCCTTGTAGGTTTGTAATCCGAAGATTGCAGTTCTTCGTGTTGTTACGGTCGCCAAAAACCATGTACGGTTTTACATAAAAACTTCGTTGTAAACTTGAGAATATATATAATTATAATTTTAGTCTGTACATAGAAAAAATTAAACTAATAATCAAACTTGTAATAAACAATTAAACATTAACCATTGAAAACATTAAAATACATTGAAAATCGTAGTCATTGAAAAAATATTAAAGATCGAATGAAAAATAACAAAAGAGCATCAATATAAATAAAAAGCAAAACACAAAATCTATGCGGCCACGACCACGCGCGCGGTGCAAGGAGGCTGCACGCCCGCGCCGCGCCCGGCAGCATTTGTTCCCCGAACAAGTTTAAGTGCAGATTTTAATCAACCTCCCATTTTCGATTACTGGCTGGCATTTACAAGTATTCAAGCAGCATGTAAAATAACACTCTATTTCCTCGAATATTCCGATATGGCAGGAAAGGTGCAATATCTGCGGGTGACAGGGCCATCGCCTGTACGAGTACGTAGGGCTTCGTAATCGCCGATTATGAACTTTATATCGGAAATCTGGCGGCGTTTCCGCGACATGTGTTCAAATGAGATCGTTGTTGGGATTCATGCCGGACCCTCGATGGGGACGGGATTGATTTCCGGAGCGAATATAGGATAATTTTTAAGGATAGGTACTTTATCGCGGAAAAAACGTGTCCTTCCCTGCTTTCAGCCCTTCCTATTCCACTGATGAACAGTTGGTTCGATCTCCACTAATAAATGTTTGTTCAGGTCCTCAGAATCCACAAATTCATGAAAATCCACTGTCTTCTTTTGGTCATCAGTCACCTTTAGCGCACACGGGGTCGCCATTCGTCATTTTTTTTCTCCTACGGTCATCGGTCATTTGTTCGATGTGGCGCCCACTTTAATTTGAAACAAATAGCAAATATAATGTTTAAATTACTTCTCGTGTAGAAGGTACTGCACGCCATGGAAAAATGAAACCTCAAGTTACGAGTAGAAGATATTTTTTTTTAAATTGTGACCATGTTACCTCTGTGAGCGCAACCCATACATTTAATTCGATCACTTCAGCTAACATAACTTTAGCGATTATAGCTTTATCTATACCTTTGAAACACACTCTTATATTATTAATAAACTATAGAATTAAAGCGAACTCACGAGCAATTCCAGGCTCGTAATATAAAAACAAACAGTTATAATTCCGGCGAAAAATTTGAATAAAAAGCACTCGTTTTGCGCATGACGGCAACTTACCAACTGGAAGTAATTTATTGCACACACCGCTCTCCTGCGAACACATAACAAAGGCTGCCTTATAATTCACTACATTTAGCAGATTCTTTTACTTTATACTTAGGTTGCTTATAATAAACAGAGGGTAACGGGGCGTGTTAATATCATGTTTCTGCGCTCATATTCTGTGGATTTAAATTTGAATAGCTTTATGTTCATTACAAAAGAATGTACAATTCATCAATGCCGGGTGCGGTCACTACCATAACTATGATGAATTTTCGTTCTTTCTTCTATTCTTTCTGGTTACTGCTCTTTGAAAGGCCCATAAACCATCAAAGACGGTTATTATTGATAGAAGAGGTTAGAAGAAGATAACTTTGTTGAAGACCCTATAAGCAGCTTAATATCATCCGACACGTTTTGATAACTAAAAATAAAAACCAAAGTTGAACAAAATATATACTTAGAGACCGAAAACCGGTGGTAGTGGGATAGAAGGGTTACAGTCTGATTGATTCTTCAGCTACTACAGTAGAGCGGATCCAGAAGGATTAAAAAAGTTACAAGATTTAAAGTGATTAAACAACGACTTGGTTCCGGAGTATAATTACAAAGTGAATTGCGCATTCCGCTATCGTAAAGTTTAACCGTATAAATTAATAGGGTGCCGTTTATAATCAAAACAGTTATGATACTACATAAACCTCAGAACCAGCAGGAGTTGAAATCGTTAATCGAAATTAAAAAATAATGTTTATTTATTCTACAAATACTTAACAATTAGTATGTGGCAAGATAGCAAGGCAAGGTTTTATGTGCTGCTTTGCCTCTGTTGCCAATGATGTCTTGCCCCTTTGTCATAAATGTCGATTCAAAAAGCATACATACCTACACATTCTCTGTACTCTATGCTATCTATCCACTCTCTATAGGCACTTTCTCTGTCCTCAGTACTGAGTACACAAACAGCAATTAACAAGCGCCGCGCTGGAGACGCAGACAAGCATCGGCCATTATGGATGCAGGGACAGTCTGATGCGAGCTGCGGGACTGCCAAGATGTTTACAGGGAACGACGTTTAGTGCGTCGGAGACGGACACGATACGATATGGAAAATTATCGCATTTGTTAAACCGGATTCAGCCAATCATTTAGATGCCAAAAATTTAGAGACGCGATGTTGCCAATTCAACTACATTATTTAGAAATTAAGTTCTTCTCTAAGGTAAACCAAAATATTTTTTTGGTCACCTCGATATAATACAAAAAGTACAGTGGTATCAACTATTTTACTATTTACAATGTGCGTAAAATACTTAAATTTTTGCCACGACATCAATCACATTGCATCATCTATCAATCTACGAGTATGAGCCTATCGAAGTGAACAACTGGAAATTATAAATAAAATAGTTCCTTCCTAGTTGCATCTAATCGCCTCCACATCGTGAGAGATAAAATGCATTTACTAACATTGCATCTTTCATGTCTATCTATCATCTATCAGCCTATCGAAGTCCACATTTGGAAATGAACGTTTTTGGATATTTTTTCTAGTGAGGCTTTTTAAGTCGCATCGTTTCGCTTTAATGTCGTGAGGTATAAAAGCCTCAAGAAGTCAGTAGGCAACGTGGCTCCTGCAGACGCAAATCAACGTGCAATCAGACCATGGGCATCTGTGAATTGGAAATCACGGCTGATATTCATAAGCCCGAGGTCGACTTCAAATTCCATGAGCTTCGATTTGATGCAGTTGAAATGAGAACTTGTTCACAGGCGTGCCATTTTGGAATATTTTCTTGGTATCTATGATGCGTTAATTATTTTAAGGTATTTTTTCAATTTATCCTTTATTGTTTCTGAGCCTAGGACGAACTTAGTGGCGTAGTGGTCAACACGCTGGTGCATTGCGTCAGAGTCCTGGGTCAGATTCCCAGGGGCGCAGAAATTTGAATGATAAGTTTAAATTTCTGTTTCTAGTCCGGGTGTGTGCGTTCTTACGATCTTATGTGTGTCTATAATATCCACATTAGTGGGAATACTAGTTTTGCGTTATGAATAACTTTATACTCATAGCGCAAAGCTAGGATACTATGAAGTGTCATTATCATTAAATAAAGTTGGTACGTCTAATCTAATACGTGGAATAAGGTCTGAATCATAGTCTGAAATCATGAAAAAGTCATCAAATTAACGTACGACCATATCACGGTACCTTTTCAAACTAAAAAGAATTACACCTATGTGCGATGTATTCAGTGTAAAAATATAAAATTACTTTTTTTAAAAGATAACGGTTGAATATCTTCCGTTTGGAAACTTACAAAAATATTAATAATTTTATTTTCATCGCATTCAGTATCAAAGGTATCTGTGTCAAAAAGAGGTCAATGTGTTACGAATCGGACGTACGGACCCATTCGTTTAAAGGCACTCGCAAAACCTTCGTTAGAAATGATATACAAAGCTTTAGAGTTTCATCATTGATATAGAACTTTTTCGTGCCAAAAAACCCTCTTCACTTTATCGTTTAGCTAACAGAGTAATGAAACCGCGAATATGCCCCCAAAAATATTTCAAAGAAGCACTGTTTTCGTTATTGGAAAACACATAGGCTCAGCTGGGGTGACAAGGCGTTTGGAATTAGAGGGCATTCAGATGTCTTTTAAAAGGAATATTTCCAACCAAAAAGATTTTGGCAGTTCACTTGAAGTGGTGAAGTCATAAATCCGGATTCATCATATGACCTGGGTTCGGGCAGAACCAGATCTTTTTCTTTTCAGTCCTCCATAGTCCACTGTTTATCATGGGCATTGGGCCTCTTTTTATCGATGTCACTCCAGTCTCCAGTCAATATCCATTATTTTTTTAAATGTAAAAAAAAGATTTCTTCAAGCTAAATTTTTTTGAGAATTACAATTTGAAATTTATCGTGTAACTTGGGAAGAAGTGGGAAGTGGGAACATCTATTCAATAAGTGGGCACATCTATTCAATTCAATCAGCAAAATTTCAATAAATCAACCATTAAACATACAATTTTAAGCCTGTCTCAAACTCTGTCTCCTTGATGCGGATCCTAAATCCTCTCGCATATGCAGTTTTGTGCTCTTTCAACCCAGAGCCGTTACTCTATTGCATAGCGCACTCCCTCTAACAGATTTTTCGATTGAAATCACAACTGCTAATTGACCTGTGCAATTCTCTTCGATGTTTCGTAACAGGAATATTGAACAATGGTTCTATTGTTTCTGTTTTCTTTATTAAATGCTTCATTTTAGCTGTGAAACGGGAGGCGGAATGTAGTTGATTTGAAGTATCAGTGACGTCATAAACCGGGTTCATCACATTGCTGAAGTTATGGCAGCTTCTTCTTCTTTTCAATTCTTTGTAGTCTACTGCTTATCATGGGCCTTTCCAGACGTCACCGCATCCTAGAGTCAATTCTTTTATTGAACAAACGTGAAATCTTCACAGATTTTGTATGACAAACTTAACCTTTGACCTATGAAGTCACAAAAATTGAAATAAGGTGTACGAAAATGAAAAATGAAAAAGCATCGTCCTATAATAATTTGAATCACAAAAGAATATTCCGGAGGATAGAAAGACCTACGGATGAAAACAAAAACAAAATATACTTGTGGGTTGATACTACTATGATATTTCATTTATATCTTGTATCAGTCAATATGAATAAACATCACAATATTGGGATATGTAGGTATTAAAAATCTGCAAACCTTAAAATAAACAATTATTTCAAAACAAGCAACGCGACATGACTAAATTTCTGTACAGTGAATTTTACTGAAATATTTCATACAAAGTCCTCAGAACTCATGTTTGTATTCCGAACATCGGTTGTTTTCATTCGGTAATAATATTTTGAAAAATTTCACTCATTTTTACACAAAGTTAAAGTGCAATTCTGCCAAAAACTAACTTTTTCAAATAAGAGCTTTGTGTAGATTTGATGTTTTAATGAATTTTGTCATTGATATAACTAACAAAATTCGACCCCAATTTCACCCCTTAGGGGCTGAACTAACAACGAATGCTCTTCAAATTTTAACTTTTAGCTAAGTGTTTACATGGATGATGTTTCGAATATAACAAAACTAGACTAAAAAACTACGTATATACCAAGTTTCATCAAAATCTTTACAGCCATTTATGCGTGAAAGAGTAACAATACTTCCATCCATCCATCCTCAGAAACATTCACATTAATAATAGGGTTTTTTCACATTTAAAATTGGGAAATTTATATTTAGTAGTAGGATATTTGACATTCACAGGAATTGTCACATTGACAGTAGGTATAAGCCCGTGTCACAATGCTGCGAAATGTACTTTTCCTTTATCAGAAAAAGCTTTTTCATTTGTAACGTCATCGGAGTGCGAATGTTCATTTGGTTCACTTGGATCGTGTACCGTAAAGTGCTGTAACATAGCGGAGTTTTATTTGTTTCAATTTTAAGACAAAGAGTTTTACTATCTTGTTTCTATAAAAACAAATAAAGATTGTTTTATAAACTGCCTGTAATTTGATTATTATTAAAGTTAGATCTAAAAAATTCTGAAACTTTTTTTAGCGTGTTTAAAAAAAGGAGGCCTAAGACATACCAAACAAAATTACCCTTACAATTGAGAAATATATCGACGGTTCCCGGGCTATTTGTATTAAGCGACATTTTGTAAACTTTACACCAGAGCAGTTTAAAGTTTTGATTTTTGAAAAAAAATTCATAACTTCCGCAATTTGTAAAATTTTAGAAAAAGATGGATATTTATTGATTAGGTTACATAGTCTGCATAATCTGATTAGGTTTTTTTTCTGATATTCCTATTATTAACGAAGTTAGATGTCGTTTAATACAAAATAATCCTTTTATTTTATTTTTTTGTTCCAGGCTAAATGATTTAACCGCCTACAATTAGTATTTTTTGTTCCTGGCTAAGTGACTTATCCGCCTAGGTTTATTAATTCTTGCTCCAGGTTAAATGACCTAACCGCCTAGAACTGAAAAAAATAGCTCCAGGCTAAATGCATTAAATTGAAGATTAGTTTTTACTAATTTGTTTCTAATCGTGCCTGAGTAATGAAGTTTACTGAATCGGGCGGTTAAAACATTGTTGAATTTAAAGGTACCTAGGAATTATTATTTTGTCAACAATCTCCCGGGTGCGCTCAACGGCCTCTTTCTTTACCATGACGGCTTCACAGAAGGAGACCACTGCCTTCCAGTCTGTCTTCTCCGCCAGCATCTTTGCTACAATTGCAGACGGAGCGAAGTTTACCCCAATTTGGCTAACCAAGGCGGAACGCTCATATTCCCATACAGGACACGCTTCAAGGGTGTGCTGAGCGTCGTCCTGATCTCCATCACAGTGGTAGCAATGGGGTTTTTCTTCCCGTCCAATCCGACACAAATACTCACCGAAGCAGCCATGCGCGGTGAGTATCTGTGTCAGTCGGAACGTAACACTACCTTCCCGTCGGCCCATCCAGGCGTCAAATTTGGGCAGAATTGCTCCACCAGCTCTTTGACCTGCATGCTTCTCCTCCAGACGTTGGCGCCATTCAATCCAAGCCTGTCTATGTGCCTGCTTTCGCAGAACAGACTTGGCTCATTTTGGCTCAGGCTTGGCTCAGGCTGGAGTTATTTTCTCGTTGGAGAATTGCCCGACTTTGCAGGTAAATCTTGTCATCCATGTCCGCCAAGATGTCGAGGGGTGGAAAGCGTGCCAGGATTGTTGCCGCTTCAAAGGATATCTAACTCTCAATCCTGCAATGTTTTCAGACCACCAGTATACTTCTTTTCTATTAGAGGCCCTACATCGGGGCATCGCTTCGTCACATATAGATGTCATTACTTCCCATACCCAGACTGATTCATTCTCGGGATCAGAAAAGGTCTGGGTTTCTGCCCAAAATCCAGCGTTGGTAGCAGCGAGTAATAGATCCCTATTAAGCTGTTTAACAGACCATCGTCGTGCTTGACCAACGTGTCTGTTATTAGGGGGTCGTAATGTCACAGCGAACATGATGTAGCGATGGACGGATAGAGTTACTAACTCTTCTGCGACTCTCCATCGCGATATCATGTGAAGCCCATGTCAAATCCACAATTGACTCCTCCTGCCACCGTACGCAGGTACTTATGAATCTGGATTCGGCTTCTCAACACTGGTGTTGAGAAGCCGAAGGTCCAACCCTGTCGCCCACATTTGGATAACCTCTCCTCTTCTGTTTCCCCTTGTGTCACCCCATGGTTTTGAGCGAGCATTAAAATCACCCAGCACTATAATAGGGCGTGGTAGGCATCGACAGGTAGAAACTGCGAGTCTATCTAGGTATGCTTCATAGGCACCAATTCCACAGTTAGGAGATACGAGTATGTAGCAGCCTACAAATGCGAGAGGTCCCCACTCCACCGAAACATAACTCTGCCCTCTATCAATGAGGGAGTACGAAGGGTATCTCTTTCCACCCCATTAAATGGCAACAGAGCCATCGATGTCCCCGAACCAAAGAGGATGTTTCGGCACATCGTACGGCTCTGCCACCACTGCCATGGCAATCGACCACTCCGCACAGGACTTTTAACAATAAAGCTTGAGCCCCGCGGCAGTGATTCAGATTGCCCTGGAGGACCCGAAATCCTGTGAATTCTGAATCTCCATTGCTTCCTCAGTCGTTAGTTGACTTTCTATGTCAATTTGTGCTGAATCCTGAGATGGGTTAGAAGAATCCTGAGAACTTCCAGCCAATCTCTTGCTCTGAGGCGGAGTACATTTTTTACCTCCCATTCGGTGGTCTGCAGGTAGGCCAATGTCAGCACATACGGTACATTTAGGTGACTTAGCTGAGCATTCCCTCGCTTTGTGATCGTCATCTTTTTCACCGCACATTTAGCAGCGAGGACTTCTGTCCACAGAGCTCGTGCTTTGTTGTCGCACGTGTCCAAACTCCAAACATCGGAAGCACTGCAGCTTGCGTGGTGCCAGTACTTGAACTATTGCCCTGATCCAATCAACACGGATGTACTTTTCACTAGCCAGTTTTTTAACTGGAGTGAGTGGACCACGAGCCCATACCATTCCCAGTGGGGTAGGGTTGAAACGAATATCGCCAACTTTTATGTCCTTCAAGGGCAACCGCAGGTCCGCAATCGCTGCCATAATTTCCTGGCAGCTTACGGATTCCACCAAATTCAATATTCTTATTTCTCCGGTTTTTCCAGACCCCTTAAATTTCTAAAACTAGTCGCCCTGTTATTAGACGGACGCGCCGCCAGCGCGCCCTTGCTAAAACCAATGTTTTAACCAACGCCTCAATAGTCAATCCATAGTCAAGTTTGATTGTATTAAGTGTATACTGCTATTATTAAATTTGTTTGAAGTACTAAAATTTTGTTTTTGTAGTGACTGTAGCGACAGTGCTAGTTTAATAAAATATTAAAGAACATGGGTTTATTCGCCACATCTAGCAAATTCAAGTATCTAGCTAATTGTATTAAGCGACATTCTTACGTATTTATGAGGTAAAGCTAATTGTATGAAGTGACATTCTAATGTATTTATAAGGTAAAGCTAATTGTATGAAGTGACATTCTTATGTATTTATAAGGTAAAGCTAATTGTATGAAGCGACATTTCAAAATATTTATCAGACGAGGCTAATTGGTTTAAATAACTCTCTGGTATTTCATAGTATAGCTTAAGTACACAGTTCCTAAATTTGTCAAAATTTTGTGTCGCTTCATACATCGTAGTGCAAAATGGGCTCCAAAAATGACATTGTATTAAGCGACAAAAAAGTGCTCAGATCGTCACCAAACCCCGCTCAAACGACGCGGAAAAATTCGCTGATTCCGAATATGTATATAAGTCAATTTCGCCCAAAATGTCGCTTAATACAAATAGCCCGGGAACCGTCGATATGTTGGTTGCGGATATGTATCACTAATAGAAGTGACACCACCGCAGTTCCCATCAAAATAAAAGTGATCTAAAAATCTTATGGACGCTTAATTTAGGTGTCCCAATCTATAAAAAGGTTTGGACACGTTTAAAAAAAAACGAAGTGATATTTAATATTTTGTTTCTTTTGCCCGCCATTTTGATTCAGTTCATTCATCACGTGCACTGAACATTAAACAGCGTTCACAAATCAGGCAACAAAAGCGCGTTCAGCAAAACAAGCAAAACATCTTATTTACAGTTGAAAGAGCTCTCTGAAAGGGCACAATCGAACGCGGCCCGCGTTTTAACGAACGCGATCCCGATAACACCCGAATGAGACCAAATGTTAAGTGAATATTGAGACTTCTGATTTTTGAAAAAACAAGTATAATTTTTAATTTTCACAAACAGCTTTTATTTACACAATAGAATAAAAAAATGTTAAATAATGTGAACCATTACAACTAGGTATGGACATAGGTAGGAACATTATAACTAGGTATTTAGGTACAGAATAAAATACAAAAAAGTCATAAATGAATAATTAATAATATTAATTTAAATTTTATTCATAGTTAATTTTTTTTTCATTTTATTTCATGATTCGACAGACCTCTATTGTCATTTGATGAATTTAATAATTCCTAAAAATCAGTAGATTTCTGTCTCTTCCTTGCTTCTCGGTACCTTCATTAAATGTGTACAACTACACAACTTGTACCTGACAATGATTAAAATAATTTTTAATTTGAACATGCACTTCATTCACTTCACAACTTCACTACATGACAGTCATCATGATCAGTCTTCAAGGCAATGTCCTACCATAAGCAAATAAGTGTTCATATTGTCACCCTATCGCAATACAGGGTGCAACCATTTGGCAAACGGTGTCGTCAATGCACCTGTGGAATCCTTGAAGAGGAAAACTTAGATTCTGTGCAGAAATTAATTGATTTTTCCGCCGCGCAGTTTAAAAAAAACGTTTAATCTTATTTTTTATGCTTACTCGCATAGCTGAGGTTTTTAGTTTATATTTTTAAGAAAATAGTAATTTAAAATTTATATAAGTAATATAAACGTATCTTGTTTATTAAAATATCTTAGCAGACAGTCAAGTCAAGTAGTTTAGTTTTATAGACTAGAATACCTATTGGCTTATAAAAATCAAATAAAAGGGCGTTATTGCTGAATAATACGGCGAATTCCCGTTTTCTGTTTATAATACAAATCGAAAATAGATTACCTACAGTAACAACAAAATTTATCCGATTACTGGAATGGAAAGCTAAATTAGATTAAGGTTACCACAATTTTATTATAATGGAAAATAGAATAGAATTTACCACAGAAATGCCTACCAAACGAACCCTACGAATGGCATACTGCAAAAACTAATACAACAAATAAAACCTCCTCTAAAAATTTTAGTTTCACAGAACTCTACAATTTTCCCGTTTTTAGGATTTATTGTATCGATTTCAGTCGTATAAGGTATTAGCATTTTTATTTCACTTCTCGGCACAGTTCGCACTACAGCGGGTACCGGTAATAGCTAGGTTAGGTTAGGAATTGATAAGTGGCTCTTTAGTGAAAAGTCCAGGATCGAATCCCAGAGGCATTAACTAATGATTTTTCGAGTTATGTGCGTTATTCCATATGAATTAAGAGAACTGACATAGTTCTTGAAATTAGCCAATTACAGTGGAAACGGGCTTTCCATATCGTGCACAGGACTGATAACTGATGTCTTACAATGACGACCATATCTTGGCAAAAATACTGATGACCTGAAGAAAAGAGTGTAACTAAAGAATGTAGAGAGCCCAGGACTGGGCGGAGTGGCGTTGATTAAGGGAAGTCCATGTCCAGCAATGGACTACGAAGCGCTGACAGTAAAGAAGAAAGAGAGAAGAAAGAACACCATTATGCAGTACATAGGATTTTCGTAGAAATATTATAATTAAAATAGGTTGAGTACCTATACAAATCTTTCAATAATAAAATTTAAAGTTTCATTATCTTACATAAAGATTTACTTAAGAAACACCAAGAACTCAGCGTATTTCGGAACACTTATTTTCAATTCAAATAATGTAACATGAATTTCAGTACAAAAATTGGTCCCACTCTCACATACCTATCTAACTACAATTTTCCTGTTTTCAGGTTTAACTTTTATCAATTCCGCGCGGTAGATACGAGGTATTTGAACGTTACAGCGGTCGGTACGGCTGTGTACCGAAACCACATGCTGTAACCATAGCCGACGGTTTTTCGCTACACCGACCGGAGCTAGGGCGGCATTGGAACGGTTAAAAGCCTTTATTCCACAGTTCGGATAGTGTTACGTCGGACTCGTGCATACAAAACTGTGATACAATAGCGGAATACACAGGGAAATGCTGAATTAGAGTAGAACCACGTAACATGGGTTACCGCGTGTGCTGGATTTCTGACTTGAAAAGTTCGGTTGAAGTGGATTTAACTGTCGCGATGAAACTATACGAGTTGGAATAAAATATATTTTAATGCCGCAATGAATTTGTTTATATTTAATTTTCAGTCAATTGAGCGACATTGCTTATGGGCTAAACATTGTTGGATTTAATACAGAAACATTTATAATACTCGTCAACTACTCGATTGTGTACGGTTTTTAGCCGTAAAAATATTTACTAGCCACTGAATAAGAACAGATTGAAGAAAGCGTAACAAAACCAGTTCGTACTAAACATTACATTGAAAATCTAACAATAGTTACTGCATCGCGAGCAAGCATTGCGTGAATTTTGAACTCCGAAGACATACTCCGCAAACATACTCAATAGGTACTAATCTGTCACTTTCGTTTTCTCACGTACACATATGTATGTATGTATAAGTAACCAAAAATTTGTGATAAATCCTTGGACAGACGATGCATAAAAATGGAACGGGAAAAGATGTAACTTATATGACAAAAACAATATATTTACAGATACACAGTAGTCTTGTCAGTAACCCATTAATGACCCACTACAGGGTCGGGTCTCCTTCTCGTAATGAGAGGGATGTAGGCCTTAGTCCACCACGCTGGCCTAGTGTGGGTTAGTGGATTTCACATGCCTTTGAGAACTTTTTTTTTCTGAACTCCAGGCATGCAGGTTTCCTCACGATGTTTTCCTTCACCGTAACAGCAGGTGATATTTAATTTTATAAAGCGCTCATAACTTTTTTACAAAGTCATTGGTGCGTGCCACTGGGATTCGAACCCGGACCCCTCGATTCGAGGTCGAATTCTAAGCCACTGGGCTATCACCGCTTTGTAGTAAATACACAGTAGTAAATACGCTAAAATCCGTACAAGGATTTAAAATTATGTTCAACACCTATTTCTTCATTATAACATTTTATCGGTGTACGAATATCTTCGTAAATGATATTTTAAATGGAGCACTGATTCGTTCCTCGGAAAGATAAAAAAAGAAATTCGTCCAGGAGTCCGGTACAAATAGAATAAATCCCCCGTCGTCCCGACGTCTGCTCCGTTCCAATAAACATAATGAAGCTTAATTAATATTTATCGATGTCGCGCACTGTCCACTGCTTCCGGAACGCAAGAAACACGACTAAAGCTAGAAACAAATTTATTATGATCACCGACACTGAATACTAGAGTGGTATGAGAATGGCTGCGAAGAGTTAATGGGGTTTACAAAAATTATAAAATATTAACACCCACATTATTACAAAGAACACAAACAGGAATGCCAGCCTTCTTATCACAAGTGGTCATGATAACCGTTAAACATCAAACTTAAAATGGGAAAAGGGAAAGTCGTGTCTGTAATCATATGGGTGGGTACCTACTTATAATAGTCTACTCCACCATCGCAGGTTGTCACAAATAAAATGTGTCTAGTTACAATATCTCCACTAACCAAAACACGATACATGAAGAACACGCTATTTGATAGTGTTATAACCAACAATCAAAAAGCGGTAAAATGGTGGTAAGAACTGATTCGGTTTGCAGAAACGCGAACAAAAATAAAGTATAAATCACGATTATTTAGGTAAACCTCAGTATACGAGTCGCTTGGTTTGGAGACTTTAAATATTGATGATTTTTAATACATTTAATTAAAAAACAACACACTAAACTTTTATAAAAGACATATTATCCAATAGATCTTTCCATGACATTTTGTTACTTATGTTGAAATGCATCAAAATTATTCTAGGATCGCTGTAGCTCCATCAGTTTGATACCAGCCGAAAATGTAGTCGCACTACATAAAACACTGTGAATAAGGGGCAGTCTGTAATAAGTATTAAAGAGTGAGTAGAAAATTGTATTTTTTAAATTTAGAATATAAATCAATAAAAGGTTTCTAACTTAAAAAAAAAACAAAAAATATTTCTAACTTAAAAAATGAAAGTGGATATTGGAAATATTTTAAGGTTGGATATTTAAAGCAATATCCAGTAGGTATGTTAATTCTGTGTTTTTATTTATTTTAATCCATAATTGAAACAGCACGTAAACGTGATCCTGTCGCAGGATAAAGTTGCAGTTCCTTCATACTTTACCTTATTTCAAACAATTAATTTAACCCTAAAATGAACCGTTTCTATTCCATTGCATCGGAATGTGCATAGCATAGTGGCGGGGTATCGCGGACGTCCTGTCAAAGTCACTTCCGACTCGTCATGGGTGACCGGCCGCCCAACGTTGTAGCTTACTGGAGCTTATGAACCAGCTAAAATGAATCAGCTAAGCTTTGAACTTTGGAAAGAATTGATTGAGGTATATTTATTAAAAGGCTTATTCTACTTGCCTAAGATTTAGTTCCATTTTTTTTGTAATAAAAAAAATATTTCAAAAAATAACAATTTTTCGAAAACAGCCTAAAAGGTGCAAGTGTCAAATGGATAAGCCACTATGATGGTGGCCTCAATTAAAATTGTATTCGTCAATCATACATCCCTTACCGTAACACAAAACATAAGGAAAGTCAAGTCATAATAATGCCATAAAAATTGGTATCGATCTTGTTAAAATTTTTGACTAAAAACCTAATGAATATGTACGTACCTACTCGTCTACACGCGAAACCACCATGATTATAAATTAGTCCCCGAAATTCCGTATAAAATGTTTTGCCAAACCACAGAAACTTGATTACAAAGAACTTGAAAACAGGCTATTTATTAATTTAATGGTTATTTTGTTTATTTCTATCTCTCTTGCAGCCAAGTCATAACACCTGTAACAGTTTTTTTGAGTTCAGCTAAATTATAAATTATAAAAATAAAAATAAAAATTATAAAAACATCAGCCAGCTTTTAGGCTATCCCGTAGACTGTACGTACAGTAGGCTTCGGTTCCCAGCAAAGCAGAAATGTGGATGAAAAGGTCTATATCAGTTTAGATATTCCACATTTTACATAACCAAATATACAATGTTCACCCTTATTCAGTATTGTTACATCAACATATAAACTGTTGTATGTTATCGAACAGAGGACCCGCATAATGACTGACATAACAAACATGTAATATAGTTCCATATGCATTAACTGATAAATTCTTATCTGTTTTTTTAATAATGAGCTTCTACTAGTCTCTTCAACTTTTTTATCTTATATGAGATAAAAAAGGAGTTCGGAGTTTTTCTGCTCAAGAACAAGCCAACAACCCAAAAATAATAGTATTATATTTAACGGATATTCAATTTACCGGTGTCCATAAGCCACCTTGAATGTTTTTGCTTTTTCTTTTTCATCTTAACCCTTCAGTCCACTGCTGGACAAGGGCCCTCCCTAATCGTCGTTATGGTAACCGTATTATTGAATAACTACAAATAATACAAAGGATACGGTTCTACTCGAAGCTAATAGAATCAACACAGAACCAGTACCCCGAGCACGTATAGCACAGGAAAATGCAAATCAGGTGCGGTACTAATAACACTGATTTGTGCGGAATACATCTTGCGCTACTACTGACATTGCTACTATGAACAGACAATGGAATTATTATATTAATGCGAGTGGAGATTGGTAATACTACTTATATGGGAAGGAACTATATAATACACATGTCTGTATCTGCGTCTATAAGTAAGTTAACTAGCGACCCGCCCGGCTTTGCGCGGTCAAACATTGACTTTTGTATATTTTTAGTAGATACATACTTGTTGTATGTACAACATGACTTATTATACCTACCTATAAGCCAAAAAAACTATCTCGATGACATAGAAAATTGCATAAAAATCCTTTGAATACAAGTTTGTTTTAAAATATCTAAGCCTAGTGATGTAGGGAGCGATTTTTTCAATACTACGTAGAGATTAGTAGATAGTTGATAGCCATGAATCACGTGCTATAAGTTCAAACTCGAATGGAATGGAAATTCATCTGAAGTTAAAGCTGTATTTAGTGCGTTGCTACTCATAACGACTCGGTCAAGTAAATTCAGGTAACCATACCTCCTCAACAGAACTGCATGACATGAAGATTTTGCTAAAAGGCGAGTTAGTCAGCTATCCACTAAACAAACAACTATAGTTAGTTGCGTGGCGGTCTTAGCGCGCTGCCTAACTACTTTAAAAACGTTACTATGTAATACCTGGCATTTCGTTTTTCCTCGAGCTCAAATAACACGTCTGTCAGACACAAGAATAATAAGTCTTAAACACTACTTATCGCCCCAACCTTACAAGTGTATTAGAATGAATTAACCAATAACGACACAATACCGGCCGCCGACACGGTCCGATCGGCACCGGACGTCAGTTGTACCGACGGTTAGTACGAACCCCGGAATCGAACCCCACACACGCTAGAACCGTGACTACGAACTCACGTAAAACGTAGTAACTTAACAAAACAAATTTTTTTTCCATCTGTTTTGAATTGAACTTTCCGCGCTCCAAAATTGCGTTTTTCGAAAGCAATAATTTTAAACTTTCCCAGCCGGTGACTGTTCATAGTTTTTTTGGACGTGTTGTGTTTGTGATAGCATGGTTGAGGATTTATAGTGGTGTGGTGATAACGTACGTGGAGCTCAGGATGTTTTGGATATGGAAGCTGACAGTCGTTCTGCATTGTGAGTATTTTTTTATTATGAGCAAAAACAAGTGCGTAGGCCACCTGTTGCGATGTCTCGGAAAAACAAGTGACGATCATTTCTTGTTAAGGATCTGTTAATCTGTTAATTTTAACCTCTAGATTTTAGCTGGACTAGATTCAACTATATTCATGTCTCACTATTGGAAGAGTGAACAACAAGAGAAAGCCCGGAACACACTACGCTGTCTCAATGCTCATTAGTGACGATTTCTTTACTGTTGGAGTAGAGATGAGCGTGCAGAGATTCGTCCGCGAAGAACTTGATCCAGAGAGGAATAAAAAGTATCCCATATAACGTAGAAGGATTAACATCCCGAATTAACATCCAGGTTGTAATCTACGTGCATAGGTACCAAATTGCATCCAAGTCTGTTCAACCATTTTCCCGTGAAAGAGTAATAAACAAACGAATCCATCCCAAACTTACACATTTATATAATAGTAGTAGAATTAGTCTCTAGAGCAACTTGGTGTTACAAAACTACTTGCCTATCTTAATTTGTAGGTGTGGAAATTTTCAATTCAATCCGGCTATTAGAAGTAGGTAAGTGAAAATCACCTTGAAGATTTCGTTTCATAAAGCCATATTATAATATAACAAAAGCGTGATAATTATTATCTAATATTTTAAAATTAATTAAATAATGAAAAATTTTATGATAATTACTTATCTTAGCAAATTTTTGGTTAATCCAGTGATAAAATTATATTTAAAATCACTTTAATAATTATTTTACATACTTAAATTCAGTTGAAGGTAAGAAAATCGTAATAATAATAATTTATTAATATTATCTATTTTTAACAATTTTATTCAAATTAGTTAGAATCTAGAATGTTCTGTGTATTAAGTATCACAAACATAATTTGAATTTATTATTTTATTAAATACCAAGGTACCTAATGAAAAAAATTTCTTTATTAGGTAAGCTCCAGTACTTCTTGTAAACAATACGATATTAAAAAAGCCTACTAGTGGCCTAAATAAATTTAACGTTATTAACGTTAACTTACCGTTTATCGTTATGATAAAGCTTAAGAAAAATAAAATTCTTCAATGGTGGCGCCACTTTTATTTCTATGACTTTATCATCTTTAATCTAAGATGGCGGCCGGAGCGGTCACTCCTCAAGGTCACAAATTTGGATTTTTCATCAAAATTTAAAACCTTAATAACATTATTTTCAAAATTGTAACAAATTTGTAAGGCAAAGGTTATTTTTCGTTCCACAGACTGGGCACTACAATAATTCACAAGATTGATAGTAAAAACAATTAGTTCCTGAATTTTCCGCAATATGACGAAGTACGTAATACCGAAGACTATACCTATAATGAAATCATTATTAATTTATTGAAACTAACAAATGCCACGGATACCTCTATACTAATGGACACTTTAATCTACTACGGCTTACGACGTTATTAAGGGAAGAACTACTATTATAAAATATGTATATTATGTAGGTATCATTAAGTATGTGAACCTTTGTCTTTTATCATAAAGTATTGGACAAAGGAAATATGGACTTGCAAAGAAATTGGTGGTAATAAAAAATTCATAGGTATCCTTTAAGCCTACATATCAAGCTTTTATACTATTAAAAGTAATGGTCGCATTTACATATCACGATAAGTTAAATATTAATATAAAAAAAATTAAAAAAAGCCACCGACACAATAAGATATTTGCAGATAAGTATTGTGTATTTTCCCCACTTTTACCCCCAGAGTTTTTTCAGGGCTCAACCGATTTTTATTGAACATATTATTTTGTAATGTACACGTAATGCGCTTTCATTTGAAACCCCACTCGATTATATTTGCCGACATTCGTTTATTCATCCCCACTTTCACCCCCCACAACTTTTAAACGACTCAACCGATTTTCATCAAACATGTCTAAGAACACTCGCCCTTAACTCACCTTTCATACAAAAAAACTAAATTGAATTCGCTTCATCCGTTCGCGAGCTACGGTGCCACGACCGACAGACAGACAGACAAACAGACACACAGACAGACAGACACGTCAAACTTATACGAGTAACACCCTGCTGCAACCCTTTTATGGCCCACTGTTGGGCACGGGTCTCTCCGCACAAAAGGGGGAGGCCTGGAGCATACTCCACCACGATGCCCCAACGCGGATTGGTGGAGAAATGGGCTAAGAGCCAAGCCATTTCGGATTTTATCAAACCGCCTAGCGCTAGTCATCTATCTAGGTACAGAGGCCTGATTCTGTATGACCATTCACACTCGTATCGCGGCAATGTCGTGTCTTACCCGTGATAAAAAGTAAAAAAAGGTTTATGAGTCAAATATCGTGACAATCTATTGTGTGCCTTATAGAATAGACATTAAGGTTCCTTGTCGTGCCGAGTTCATGAAATGACGTACGGTTTGATGTCACACGATATCGGCACGAAATCTTTTGGGTCATACAGAATTAGGCCCCTGACCGCGCCCAAAATCTGCTTAACTTTTTCGATCATTGCGATCTACTCGAGCAGCGGTAGTATGCGCGCTTCGCGATAAGAATACTATGGCGTATCTTTCTTAAAGTTGTGTAAAAGGCTAATAGTATAGCTATAATTTACTACAATAAACTGGTTTTTCCCGAAATTTTATTGACGAATAAAGAGAAGTTAATCTATTTACACATGAATTTCCCGACATAAATAAAAAATATTTAATATATCTGAATGAGAAAAAAAAAGTTCGTTTCTAAATCGTATCGTAAGTAGAAAACAAGTGTGATATCGACACAACTCAAATGTCCACTTGTCACAGTGATCCTTGACAGTTTAATGATTGGGGCAAATTGGTCGTAATGGTGCCGAAGGGGACTCGATGTATCGTAATCGCTGAATCGATATTTAGTCGAGTCTTAACTCGTATCTTAGATCTCGCGATTCAAGCAAGTCTCAATAGGGACTAGGTATGTGTCATGAATTAAACAGATTTCTCTTTCTAACCCGTTAGTCGTTTAGGGTCGTTTTAGGGTCAGGTCTCCTCTCACCATGAGAAGGGTGTGGAGGCTTTAGTCCACCTCGTTAGTAAACATTAAACTGATTCTCTCAGTTAATCGTTTCTTCTTTAGTGCGTTGATTACCTATTGATACTTAATAATTTTCTATTGATTGATACTTAAGTATAAATTTCTATTCATTTTTTAAATTATTTTGATTTATTTATTCAGTGATATCGTTGCTGAAAAAAAAATCGTTTTTAAAAAACAACATTTAAGTAGATTTTCAGAAGAGCGAATTAATTGTAGTTTATTTCAAATTTGAATGCTTTGTTTCACTTGGAAATACTCTCAAAACTTATGAATATAATTATCCCGTAAACAAACTGAGAGATTGCCGTCAAGTTTTAAATCAAAACGTACATTACCGTTCCGTTAATCACCTCAGATAAAACAATCGAATCGTTTTCCAATTTAACGGAGGCAGTAACGATTCGGATGCGATGTTATTTTATCGGCTCGCATCGGATTAACGTCGGTCCGGACCATCCGATTTGAGTGCATCCAGTTGATGTGCTCTTACCTTAATTAATTATTTTATTGTGTTGTGAGTTTAAATTTATCGTCTTTCTACATTATCATTTAAATTTGACCGTCATTAATATAAGCAATAATATACGAGTGCTAGGTGTTTATTAGCTTTAGAGCTCAGAATAAAGTGAAATAGCGTCTATAGCCACTGTGGTATAATAGTAGTCCAACGATGGCCTTCGAAAGTATAATAAACGAAAATAGAAACAATAGAGCAAATTCTTCGTAAGTTTGATAATAAATCGTTAAGGAATGGAAACTTAAGGCAAAAGAAAATGAATTTAAGGAACAAGTGGACTGATGGCTTAATAAAGAAAACAGTAAATTGTTTTAAAAATCCAGGACCGAGAGTTATGAATAAGAAGAGTCGTGTTTCCAGAAAAAGGTCCGAAAACTCTATGTATGTGTGCCGTATAAAGCTACTCAAAAAGAGGAAACGTTAGAAATAACAATAATATTTATGTATTTTCTTAAAAACACAAAGTAATATTTATATGTATAGGTGCTGAATATAATGTAATAAGGGCCATTAAAACCTGCAAGTAGAGTGCCAGCACTTTATTTTATTAGATTATGATGAAACAAACCAGGTTTATTGTTGCAGAGACACGAAGTATATACTATGAGGATTGCTTAACGACGCAGACATAAAAATGTTAAAATTGGGATTTTTCACCTTGTTGTTGTAACCCATTAATGACCCACTACAGGGTCGGGTCTCCTCTCACAACGAGAGGGATGTAGGCCGCCGTCCACCACGCTGGCCTACTGCGGGTTGGTGGACTTCACATGCCTTTGAGAACATTTTGTTTTTTGTGAACTCTCAGGCATGCAGGTTTCCTCACGATGTTATCCTTCACCGTAACAGCAGGTGATATTTAATTTTATAAATCGCACATAACTTTTTTTACAAAGTCATTGGTGCGTGCCACTGGGATTCGAATCCGGACCCCTCGATTCGAGGTCGAATTCTAAGCCACTGGGCTATCACCGCTGTATTTTTCACCTATCCACACTTACTTAATTCCAAAATGACGTACTCAGAGTACAGTCGCTCCCCAATCATAATCACCTCATCTGATGAGAGATCTCTCTTTGCCAAACACCTTTGGTATTTCAATATTGACTAGAAATTTCAAGACTCCCGCGATTACCAACCTCTAAAAACCGAACTCAAACTACAACGTACAAGTCATCACACTACAATATGATGATCAGATACTATTATCAAGTATTCATAGTTTACTAGCTCTATTCCTGTGCTATCGCATAAATCTAAGAGACGACAGCAATGATTTATCATTTATGGCGAAATTACGCACACTCGAATGGCCGCGGCGGTTTAGACGCGTCTGGTATCTGGGATTCAATTATTTTGCTACCCGTACAACGTTTACCTCTTATCTTGATTTTGGTGGAACGAATTTTTCGGTAAATCAACATTACGCGACGTAATTTGATTTTTACCACGCAAATTCGAGCGCTAAGTATCACAATTTCTGTTTAAAGATACGAAATACTGTTGCCAAAATAATTTCCGTAAAAAGGAAAAACAACCAAAAGAACCATAAAATTACTAATTAAAAACTTAATCTTATGGGCTTAACAAAATCATCTGAAACATTATTCTTGTAACCTTATTGCATTGATAACTTTGAAACGAAAACTATTACGAACAAGCACACATTAGTAGGTATGTATTTCTGTATGGTACAAAATTAACCATTAATATAGAGGACTCCCTGAGTTTTTTAACCTAACATCATAGTGACACGTTGCTTACTATACCTTCTTATATAGAAATGTCAAACATATATAAATGTCGTTATACGCGATCCAATTATACGTGAACCATTGCACTAGACCCAGAGTAATGATGCGCCATAAATGATAAATCATAGCACTCTCTACTGGATTTATATGACAGTGCAGGATTAGAGCTAGTATACTTACTTGTAGTAAGTTCGTATATACATCATATTGCAGTTCTGAAAGCATGATGTACCACAGGTTTATTTCAGTCCTTTTAAAGGTTGAATGTTTGACTTTACCTCGTGTCCTAATTGCCATATCGCACGCAAAAGTTCTCGTACGACAACGACTTTACATACATTTTGTAGCATTTCAATTTGGACATGCCGCTGCTAGCTGCAGTGCGTTATTATTGCCGCTACATTAACTTCATTTATCTTTACAATAGACTATTCAAAATTTGTATAAATAATACTCATATATTGTACAATAATATAGAAAAATACAGCAAAACCTATAGTGCAAATAAAATTGTGATCTTCACACACGGGGCCAAAGCAATGCAATGCGACGCCGTAAATGATAAATCATGGCGCCCTCTACTAGATTTATATGACAGTGCGGGATTCACTACACTACACTAAGTCTAGTAGTATAGTGGCAGTATCCGAATGGAGCTCAGAGAGCTTGACTTACGAACTATTACATTTTGCATGATTTGCATAAAATTATTTTGACCATAAATAGTAATACCCGCACTGGTTCCTGAAAAATACGGCGGGATACCGTTGGATTCAAAGGGTCCAGGACTGGGCGGAGTGGTGTCGATTAGGGGAGGCCCATGTCCAGCAGTGGGAAGGACTAATACCAGTTATACCACAGATATTTTAAACATTTATTAGTGACAGCTACTGACTATCAGATGGGCCATCTGTTCGTAAATATTCATTCAAAACTGTCAATCTAAGCTCTATAATTCCAAATACCAATTAGCAACACACTTTTGAACATAACATTTATATGACTTAACTGAGACTTGATGTTTGCGCCGTAAAATCTAGCGCCATTTCGAGATTTATGGCAAATAAAACGTGCAAAATCCGTTTTAGTTTTAGTCGGTGTCGAATTATTGAATTCCGAATTCCTGGCGCGTCTGTACCGAAGGGTTGTTCGAGTGCGTAATTCCCCCGTAAATGATAAATCATTGTCGTCTGCCCGATTTATGTTATGTACTAAAATCCAAGAGATTTCGCGTTCTCGATGAAATAAAAGAACATAAAATATTGAGCGTTCGAATGGAAATCTATAATATGGGTACGAAATAATCCTTAAATGCCAAGCTTAGTACATTTTGGGCTTATCTGGGAACTACGGGTTGGATTTGAAATTGATCGTGCATTTGATAGCACAATTTCAGAAGAGTATAATCTAATTAAAATACCATTTATCTTCAAGCCTTGGGCACTATGAGCGAGCATTTAACAAGAAATCGTAGACGCAAATGGTAATTAAATCCTCCATTTTCTTTGGGCTTTAAATTATGTTGCAAATTTTATGATAAATGTTAAGAATAGCCACCGAACACTGTGGGGAACTCTCAGGCATGCTGTTTTTCTCACAATATTCTCCTATAGGTACATTGTAGTGTGACAAAGAATTTTGTAAAATGCGCTTAACTTAGCAAAGCTTGGGAGTTGGGGCGAGCCATTGGGATGGGATGGAACCAAGACCTATCGATTAAGCGAAATTCTTAGCGGCTAGCTAGGTTATCACCACACTCTTGGAATCTATTCGTACAGTTCAAATCGCATTACAATAAACGTTCTATGCTCGCATTTTATTATTACACGAAAAACAACAAACAAAACTCCGTACATACAAGTAAATCCTTCCGTTTGTTCGCACACATAAGCCGAGAGCAGATTGGCGGTATCCCGTTGTATTTGTGTACACAGGACCAATGACACGTGGTGTAAACAAACGTGTGTCTTGGAAAGTGTTGACTTAGAAGTCAAGGTTTTCTTTGTTGTTATCTTTTGGATGGGAATTTGAAATAATTAAATTTTCTTCTAGAATACTCGCTGCTTGAGTAGATCGCAAGCGATCGGAAAAGTTAAGCGACGTCGGGCGCGGTCAGTACCTGGATGGGTGACCGCTAGTGGCGAATTAAATGCGCGCTTCACTGCTTCGGACGGCACGGTGGTTAGTGGCCAACCCGTGTAGGATGTTCTCAAAGGCCTATAGGGCCTCCGACAAGGATTAACGATTGCTGTCGTATCGAGTCAAGCCCGGCGCACGGAAGCGCGCATGTAATTCGCCACTAGCGAACACCCATCAAAGTAGGTAGTACTGATTGCGTCCGACGTTGCTTAACCTTTTCGATCGCTTTCGAAAATCACTATAAATAAAGTATACTAAACTTGCTAGGTATCGTTTTGTTTATCTAGACAAAAAGTATCTAAGCATTGCATGCACGTGCAGTCATGTGTGAATGCTCGTAAGTGTTTCGATTTTTTGCGTTCAGTTCAAGGTTTTCTTGGCACGAATACTTCAATAGTACACATTGAAGCATAAACTCTTTAGACTCTATTCCCCTTTCTTGCTTGTCTCTCACTTAGTTACACAATCTACATATATTTTATGCTAGCAGAAGCCATCGGCGAATTTAAAATTATTTCTATAAGGTAAATAGCTATAATTTTATTCGTTTTCATAAGCAGATATGCATTACGATTCACAGATAAAACAAAAACCTTCCAGAAGTAATAAACGCTCCAAATATTGACTCGCACGTAGCCACGTACCTACTTTAATTAATTCAGATGCGTGGCCTTCCCATATATCAGCCACCCACGATTGTTTAACCTCATAATATTAAAAATCCATTGAAAACTCAGCATAGAAGCTCCTCGGGTCCCTTCGAATAATCGTTTCGCGATTCGTTAAGGGTCCGCGATTCTTTTACCAAATTCACTTTCTTTGTATTTTCCGCATGAAAGAGTCCTCTGTGGGGATTTCCAAAGAATAATTCAAAGTTACCGAAGTGTACGATCGCGAAAGTGACTCGCTTGATGTTAATAAGGACTCGGCACTCCAATGTCACTTTTGCGTTTGAATTTTTTAAGTGGCCCCGGCGAGTGGCGCTAAAGTTTTCAGTGTAGAGTGGCCATAGAGTTTACTTCCTGTGAAATTATTATGTTTAAAATATTTCTTTTTTTTTTTTGAACTGTTTTGTTTGACGCGATTGATTGAGATAATAATCTTGTTTCGCATTTTTGAACGTTATTCCAATCATTAATCATTAATATTCATTCATTATTAGAGTATTACAATCATAATCTACGATACACTAGTAGGTATTTCTCGCTTTTGTGCAACTTAATCTTTTTGCTGCTACGTCTTAATTGAAATCTCATAAGAAGAATATAATAATATTATCTTATATGAATATTAAGTTATTGCATCAATTCATTTGTAGAATGGTTACAAGTGCTTTAAATTTACCTCAAAAAGGAGCTTACCATACGTAGTCGATATTTGCACTTTTCATACAGTTTGCATTAAGAATATTCATAGTATTATGACAAAAGTGCTACATAATTTTACGTGTACTGACTTGTGTAAGCTAAGAACTCATAATTTTTATCAACATTATCTAAATATTCTTATCTGTCCGTAAAACCATCAAACTTCTCGTTCCCCTAGCATCAAGTGTCCCGAGTGTAAACTGTGACGAACTCCGCAGAAGTTATCCCCTCGATTTGCATAACACGTGAGCCTGGAGTATCTACGTCAATCTTACTCGCGTCAAATTTTCACCACTTTTACTTTATGACGCTTTGTTTTCGTTTGACTTTGAATTTGGAAGCAGAGATGAGCGCTCATGAATGACCATGCCCGCAAAATCGAATTTTCGAAGTGTTTGAAAATGGAATGATTGACGTTCCAGTGCAATTTATTAACGTGTATTCCACAGCCCGTTTTTTGTTGATAGTTTTTTTTAATATGGCTATTACCTATGTTTTTATTAGATGTCACTACTCAGAGATTTGCTTCATAAAGCTCATAGATACTATAACCCGAGCAAATTTGCTGCTATGGAACCTTGTCATTGTGACGTACTTAAATACTTACTCAAAAAATATTTGTTTTGCCACAAAGTATTACATATCGGCAATATATAAAATCATTAATATAGGGTTACCAGATGACGTTACCGAAACGACGGCCAAGCGCATCAGCATTTTGTGGAAGATATTTTCTATCTAACTTAACTGTATCTAACAGTCGCAAGAAAATATGTGTGTGTAGCCTAATCGTAAAAAAAAAACAAGAGCGGACCCTCTGTTTAAAATACTTTAAAACCACGGTTGCGTCAATAAAGGTGCAAGTTAATCCGCGCCACGCGTCAAGTAGAACATTCCACCATATGGCGTCAAAGAACTAAAGAACGCCACAACAACGCGCAACGGCTCGTGCCATACAGATGCGTCCGGCCCCTGTGTCTCAGCGCGCTCGAGCGTAGCGCGTCGTCCGTAACCGGTTCTAGTATCTGCACTTTATATCTGTAACAATGCCTTGACAGTTAAATGCATTTCTTCTTTACAGTACACTTCTCCGCTTATGAGGAAAATTAATAAATTCATAATGACATAATGCGGTGTTTATTATAGTAGGGACGATTCCAAACGATTTTTCTTAAATTTTACTATCCTATCCTACTAATGTTATAAATAGGAACGTTTATGAGTATGTATGTGATGATGTTTCACACAAAAACGGTTGAAGGAATTCGGATGAAATTTTATAATCTGTGTCAACATCATAGGGTAGTTTTTATCACACTCTAGACAACATTCTATGATTCACGCGGATGAAGCTAGTTACAGTTGTGCCTAAATACATCCATTCCATTGGTTGCAATTAACATGAACTGGTAGGTCGGTGCTAGGTACCTACGCATAAGAACGAAGATGGTGGCCTTTAACTTTTAAAGTAACCACCAGCAACAACAACTCTCCAACCGAAACTATTGTAAATTAGGACGGGTTGTTCTCCGTAAAAAACGAACGACCACACCTCTACAATACTTAATTATTTCTTTTTTACTCGTCAGCCTAGTAAGACTTCACGAGATCAAAGATAGTCCTGCTCTAGAAGGTTCCATGGTTCTTTGTGTTACTCACAAAGGCACGAGCCCCCGCAAGTTACGAGTAGGTTTACAAGAAGACAATATGGCGTTGGCGATATTGCATCGCATTATCAACGCTTAAGCAACTAAGTGGAACGCGCGTTGCCCGTCCCGTCACACCTTGTGATTTTGAAACACATGTCTTATCAGCCATCTCTATTCCTCTTACTGTAAAAATATCTTTATCCTTCTCTGTCACCAATAATCACCCGACCGTGAGTTCTTTTTTCGATATTTAAATTTGTTTTTTGATAAAGGACGCGTGCCAGGATGCGCAACAAAAACTATTAATTTTATTATTTTAAATTTAGAACGTTTCGAGGTGAATAGTCACAATAAGTGGTTAATTTATTTTTTTACTATAATTATGACTACAGTATAACTTTATTATTAACATTCTGCCTAAGATGAGTTTAACTGGTAAGAGATTTTTTTTGCTTTAAGTCTACCTTTTCGCTCTGTTTTGGTGCATAAAATTAAATGTATCTACTACCGAATCCGCACTTCAAATCAGAAAGCGAAGTTTATAGAGAAATAAATAAACAATAAAGAAGCTACTATTTATAGTCTATATCTAAATAATAATTATTTAATCAGTATTTGTAAGTGGTTACCAAAACAGAAATAGAAACGTAATTTACTGTACCCTACTTAATCACTTGCGCTTCGTAATTTACTAAAACCCTTTACGTCAATTACATCTATTTTTAATCCAAAACCCTTTCACTTCGTACTTCAAAGTTTAACATAAAAGCGAGCGTGTATACAAATGTACACAAGAATCGTGGCT
This sequence comes from Erynnis tages, assembly GCA_905147235.1. Classification (NCBI taxonomy): domain Eukaryota; kingdom Metazoa; phylum Arthropoda; class Insecta; order Lepidoptera; family Hesperiidae; genus Erynnis; species Erynnis tages. Next base: position 2,614,165 of record LR990077.1, on the reverse strand, counting down.
AATTTCCAATATTGAAAAATAAAATTCGCTATTTGTAAATGTGATTTAAATCGAAAGGGTTCCGTGCCTTTCTGAGAATATGACGCTCATATTGTGATATATTATTATGATGATTGTCATAGGTCATTGCGAACTAAATGCAACCTCAAACAGGTTTCAAAATTGCAAGTAGATTATGATGCTTATGTTATTATAGTTGGTATTCATTTTCTTTTAGCCCTTTTGAGGTGCCTTAAACTCATCATCAGTGTAGATCGCTACGTTCCAAGACTATTAGGACTTCAGGTACAGGTAGATTGTACTCTAGTCGGACCGCTAGGGTCAAATTTCAAGGCCGTATACAGATGACCCCTACTTTCTCTCTAAAAGTCAAGCCATCAATAGCACTGACGATATTAAAGTACGTACCGTACGTACCGCAAAAAAAAACCCGTGTCCGGTAGAAAAAGTCAAACGTTAATAATTGTATACGTTAATATGTATAAGTAGGGTAAATAAACCAGTGTCTCAATTCCCTGCCACTAAAGTCTCATTCTTATAGGAAATTTCCAATTTTGAAAGAGGAATACAGTTGAAATAAAAAACAATTTTTAGGGAACACGGAACCCTAAAAAGACGCAGAGTTAACTAACCGATTCTTCCGACTACCAGTCAAAGGGCTTTGAGGGTTTACATATTGATAGTAACCCTCGAAATACATTGAATTTAATATTATAATGGTCGTAATTCCGAACCCCATTCCGGAAACAGTGGCTTGTGGAGATATGCATGGAATGATTCCAGCTTTTTTAAAATAAGGTAGCAAACAAGCGTGTAAGCCACCTGACTTTATAGTAGGTACGTAGTTACTTACTACAGCACATAAATTAATAACAAAATTTACGATCTGCAATGTTCAGATCGTGATGGAACTTGGGCGTACAATTTCGAATAGAATAAATGCGAATGTTTATGAGGATAGACATAGATAGGATAGTTTATGAGATAGCTCAACAGATTTGGATGAAATTTGGTACAAAGGTAGATCATAACCTGGATTAACGTATAGGGTACTTTTTATCGAACTGTGAACGAAGTCGCGTGCGGAAGCTAGTATGTACCTAAAGTTCTGTGTGGTTGCATTGTCACACATTAGGACAAAGATAAGGACTCTGGAAGCTACAATTACTCCGCCACCTATGGGTCGTACACCCTGAGATTGTAAGTAGATGTTTTGCTATTACTGAAAAACAAAGGGTTTCAAAATGCTTAAGAAATGACGACTCTCTCAAAAGTCAACAGTGCAGTAGGCAATAGCGGTGGCACCTTGGCGAATGAAAGTGCTTCTACCACTCTGATATAAAAAGCTCATGACCAGTCGTGACCTTAGCTTGCAGCAGCCGCAACTGACGCATGCGACTGCCGCAAGCCGCACTCGCAGGTGTACCATGACGAAGGGTGTGCAGCAGAGCGACGCGCCGGTGCAATACTCGCATGAAAAGTTATTATTACTGCAACTGTGTGAGCTCGATGCATTTTTGAGATGTTTGTTAATGAGAGAAAGTGAATAAAATAACAACACTGGTAAAATGAGGATTATTACTACTAAATACTGCTTGCGCAGCGGTGATAGCCCAGTGGCTTGGAATTCGACCTCGAATCGAGGGGTCCGGGTTCGAATCCCAGTGGCACGCACCAATGACTTTGTAATAAAAGTTATGTGCGATTTATGAAATTAAATGTCACCTGCTGTTACGGTGAAGGAAAACATCGTGAGGAAACCTGCATGCCTGAGAGTTCACAAAAAAAATGTTCTCAAAGGCACGTGAAGTCCACCAACCCGCAGTTGGCCAGCGTGGTGGACTAAGGCCCGCATCCTTCTCATTGTGAGAGGAGACCCGACCCTGTAGTGGGTCATTAATGGGTACTGACACTGCTTGGAAATGGTGTGGCACAGATATTTTGATATATAAGATTTTTTGTCATATATCTTTGACAGTGTTCAACTGTTCACGTACTCGTACCTACCGTTGCGATGCGCGAGAGGGAATGTTTAATTATCATGAAGAGAACTATCCATGTCCTGTTTCCATCTCATAAGCAACTACAACCTACGAATGACACGGCGTCTAACTTCGATAATAACGTCGCAATATGAAATTCGCTAGTTTTCATATTTAGTTCCACCAGCTTTGTGCGATCAACGCGCCGCGAAATGCAGACAAGTTCCAAGTGATATCTAACACGAGCAAATAGTATCTAAGTTGTACTTTGGCACTAATAAATATAGTATGCTAAATTGACTTATATACAAACTTGTCAATCAAATTATGTATTAGTTATAAGTTCAATTTATTCAATTGTAAGACTAACATTAGTTTTATTTTATTTTTAAATTTTTAATTGATCGAAATTCCCTGTAAAACTATAGACGAACCCATATTCGTGAAAATAATGATTTTCAGCATAAGACACCATTCGGTTCGACAGTTGGCACTTGTAAGATGTCAGCTTGTAAGCAAAAAAATAGGGGGATGAAAAAATAAAATTCAGAATCTTTTTTAGCTACTCGGAAATCATACCGTAGTCTACCAACACTGATACAGAATTTTGAAAATCGTACGACGATTGACGGAGAAATCCCAGCTTCTTCAAGTGTGTAGGAGAAATGTAATGAAGAGTATGTTCGTCTAAGACTGTCATTTAGGCATGTATTTCTGCAATGATGAGAAACTCCCAGTGACACGGTGCCTAACTTCGATAATGCTTCGCATTATGCAACTTGCGCACTTTTCATGTTTAGTGCCGCTGTGAGCTCAATCACTTCGAAATATGACAAAAGCATAACACTCGTAGCACAAAAATCTGTAAAAATAACAATATACAATCAATTCGACAACTACTACTAAACTAACTTCACCAAAAGCTAAAATTTACAATATACGTATAGGTACAATCAATTTGCAAAAAATGCAACTTTGTTCTAATAAAAATCGTAAGCAAATAGCACAGAGCTTTAGGATTTATGAGTCTCATAATAATGATATCTCATTATAGGATTTTTATAAACTACAAAGAAACTGCACTAAATTACATGTACCTGCTTTGTGTTTGATTTGTGTGTATGTCGTTTCAGGCAAGAATAAAACCCCTCTTGGAAACTTAAACTGACATCGCCAAACTATCAAAGATAATGGTGGAGGAAGGGACAGTAGAATAGTAGATTGCAAAAAAATCTTATTATTATAAAGAAGAATGACATAAAATAATATAAAATTCTCTGCGATTTTTAATAATATGAAATATAAAACTAAATTCCGCATAAAAATACAACCAAATAAAATAATAAATAGCGCATGATTTTACCGACTAGTTGCGTTTACATAAAAGTTAAATAAAATATTAGAAATCTACAGTGAATATGATATTAAAAACGCATACTAGACGTTGATTTATATCGTTGAAAAATATCACTAAAAACGCACAAACTATTGTTTTAGTTATTGGAAATATAACTTGCAAATATTTGGCATATCAATTACTGAATACATTTTGTTCAAACTCTGTCGGTATGCCTACGTATTTGTCTATCTATTCAATTGTTAAATTTTCTATACACATTCTAGTTTTTGTTTTGTTTTTACAGTGTTCGCGACAAGTTGAGCGAATAATTCTGAGTATGGTTGCGTTACTACCATGTTCCTACTCATAAAGACTAAATTGAACACCTCGATAATAGTCTGGTAGATCAGATAGTATGGTATGGTATAATAAAATATTGTTTTCCAGGTTATTAGGACGTTATCATTTGTGAATTTCGACTCCGTTCAATAAACCAGTAATATACTATTACGGTCAGCCTGGTTGATGACAAATGTTACCATAGAACTAACCTAGTAACAGTATATTACTGATTAAAAATCGAGAATTATCTAATGTAAGATACAGTTACCGTTTAAAAATTCGTCATTTTTAAGTAAAATGTATTTTTATGTATTACATAACTTTGTCGGTATATAATATAATGCCGCAAATATTAGTTAATAGCAAGATATATTAATGAGGTCATAATAAAGATTGGTTGAGAAGATACTACCAAAAAATACTTAATGATTTTCCTGTAAAATAAACTTTAGCGATTACTGGGTTATAACTCGGATACGTCGATTTACTTTTAATATAAGTAGCAAATTATATTTTTTATCAACCCGAGATGAGAAAGAGGGTCCAATAATAGCGAGCTCAAATAGTGACGGCAAAAATACAAGGACTTCAGAATCGGAGCCGGAGTTGATAGAAACCGTAAAACAATGTTTGCTCCGCCCGCGCCGATAATAACGAGGTTTCCGCGCGAGAGGGCGCCTAATGCGCTTCGGGATATACGAGTACCCTCAATTTCATCAAATATTTTTAATGTTTCTTTTATACTACTTTATTTACTACTGTAATATTTTGGGAGGATATTCAGATTGTTTTTTGGATGGTTTCAATTTTTTTTATTATGTTGACAGTTTAAAAGAAAAATACAAGGACTTACAAAGGATTAACAAAAGTTTGGATAGTTTATAATATAACAGGCAGACATGTTAACTTTAGAAACTCAATCTCATTTAATCACATGGATTTTCAATTAGTCGTGTACTGTATTTACACTGATATAAAATGTCAAATTACAGTGAGAGAATTCTACAAAAATATCATATTTTGATACCGCGTTTCAGTATAAAATAGAAATAATGTTTTCGGCATTTCATAAAGTCAGTCAATTTGGAAATATTCCCAATGGGCTAAAATCTACTGGACCTCGATTTTTACGTACATTTCAATTTCAACCAAATGAAATATCACGTAGAAATGTTTAATTTTGATTGGAAAACCAATTTGATTAAAAAAACAATTGAATGCAAATGATAGAGAATTCGTCCTATTAAAAAGGAAGACAATGCTTCATTAATCGTGAAAGCAGGTATACCGTAATTCTTGCGTTAAATTAAATTAATCACAAATACGCTCAATATCTTTTTTGAGGTCTCACACGGCGAGGCGATTGTGCCTGGGGATATAGTATGAGCCAGCGATGTAAAAAACTTCAATTGCGTGATTTAGGATACGCGTGGAGCCATCTCTTAATGATTTTCGGAACTCGTATCAGTTTATAGATTCGTCAAATGAAAGTCATAAAAGAGACCTAAGAAAGGACAACGGGAACCATTTGCTAGAGTTTGCTTGAATAATAAATAACAATAAATAAATAAATAACGCTTCACACTCATAGCCCCACAGTAGGATACCCTGTGTCGTGGGTGCCATGGACACACACAAGTCAAGAACACAACACACCCGGACCAGTAACATAAATTCAAATTTATCATTCAAATCTCTGCTCTGCTGGGAAACCCAGGACCTTACGCGCAGCGCACTGGTGTCTTAAGCACTGCGCCACATGGGTCGTCGAATAACCCTGTAACCTATTATGAAGACGAATATATGCTTATATTCGTCTTCATAATAGGTATACGAATATATGCTTATATTCGTCTGGTTTTGTGCTTTGGTTGGGGAAAACTCCTTTCCAATCATTTCTACCTTACTGAATAGTAGACGATCTAAGATCGTATTTGGGTGCGTTGCTACTCATGGGGACTGAATGGTCGCCTCTAGCCAATATCTCCAGCAACCACAACTCCTTAACTGTAACACGCAAAGTCGCTTGTTTTACAAAAGTTCCTCCCCAGAGAACAATGGTTCTGCCTTCTATAAAAATATACATTCCGATTTTTCTCTCTACATTTTTAATCCAAGGGGAATACTTTCGCTTGTTGAGGCAATGGCACTATAGAAAGTTTTTATTAAAAGGCAAATAATAAATTAGTTACGATGGCTGGACTTTTATTAACTTCAATTTATTAAAATCCTAATTTGAAATATTTTATTAAAACATTTGAATAGCTTGTTTCTCGGTTGTATTTGAATTTATTTTCTACCTTATTTCAAGACGAAATATTTTTTACTGACTTCAATAAAATGAGGATGTAACGTGACGATATTCTTTGTAATATACTTATGCAATGGGTACTATGGTTTAGTACTATAACATAGGTCGTGGGAATGTTTCTTGCCACTGAGATTTGAATCCAGACCCCTTAAGTAACCTCGTGTCCTAATGCCATGTCTCCCGCCTAAGTATCTAGTGCGACAACGTCATTGCATACATTTTGTTGCATGTCAGTGTGATATTCAATTAGTTTTTTAACATTTAATTAGTTTTTTGTTTGTTGGTTGCTCGGTTGGTTATGTCAGTCAATTAGGACAAGGCGTAAGAGTTGCAATTCTTAGCCGCTCTGTTCTGGTTGTCTACATCTTAAAACATTCCTTCTTCATTATTCTCAGGTGTCCACTCCGTCAGAATAGTGAACATCCGAGTGCCAGAGGTTCTCCAGTACGGGTCGAAGGACGCCGTCGTGCTGGACTGCGACTTCGTGACGAGCAACGTGACGGGGCTGGTGGTGAAGTGGTTTTTCAGGGACCGCTCGCAGTCGGTCTACCAGTGGATCCCACCGCAGAAGCCTCAAGCACTGGGGGTTTTGAGGAACAAGGTAACTATTATAAGTACACAATATTCCTTTCCTTAGAAGGTAGAGCCATCGTAGCTCGCTCGAGGTACCTTACCGCTACTCGCTTAACCCGCCATGACTAGCAACACACGTACGATATTTGCATTTCCACCTTAATTGAAGTTGGACGTAGGGGTAGAGTACCATGAATTGCATGCCTGTTTGCTACTCATATAAACAAGAAATAATGGAGCTTTTAATCTAAAAATGAAGCAATTCAAGTTTTTTATACGTGCAAAGTAGGCGATTACGCATAACGTGCAAACAAACAAATTGATTAATAAAAATGTTGAATCTGTTGGGCGATTTTTGCATCATTGACGGAAATGCAGAGCAGTCGAGTCTTACGAGTACCATATACGAGTAATCTACGTTAAATTTAAAGCTAGTTGTTGCTGAAGACGAAGAATATAGAAAATCTAGAACTCCATTACAGACAAACATAGCGTAACCACGTTTGAGTCAGTTTGTACTCCTGATGAGTGTCATATAAATGAGGAAGAATGGCATAAAAATTGTACAATTTTCAAATTAATGAATTGAATATTAAAATAATATGTGGTCTGTTAGCAGTCGTGACTACCTTACATCAAAGGGCCCTTAAACTCATTCGCTTCTCCCTTATCATAAAAAAGTCTATCGAGGTCATGAACCACAAATTGCTAATATTTGGAACGCAAATACTCCCAAGAGGCAATATTGCCAAAGTCGAATTGCAAGCGAAGCTATAACATTTTACTGGCGAGATTTTCAGCGATCAAAACCCGTTTTAATACAGCCTCAGAGAATAACGCCTTCTTATTTCGACACTGAAAGTTGTCGAAATATTCCTGTGTATTCAATTTTTTTCATATTGTAAAAATAAGTTTAATAAACTAAGTTTGCCTTCACTAAATTAATTGTGCACCAGTGGGTCTACTGGAAGATATTTCTATGTGGAATAAGTAGTGCCCTTGTACAAACTGTTCTAGTTATTTTTATTCTTATGTATTTTTACTGTGTAGGTACATAAATAAATTAAAAATAATAATAAGCGAAAGGTGGATTTACATTTCAAAGTATGCTGTGCTTGTGCCGTGCTCGTGAGTAGCTATATACACAAGGTTACACTTGAAAGCACTACTCTAGAAACAAGTAGAATTTATATAGCTAATAAAATTCGGTATGCACCATACCAAAGAAGTTGCATCCACAGACGTTGCTTTCTAGCTTTGTCAAGCATTGTTATTATGAAAGCAATGCTGAGTTCCTGGGAAAACGTAAATCGGCGTCTCCTCTCAGTTCCCACGGGAGCCGTCTATACTTGACCTAGATAATGATCCAGTAAAGGAAGTAATCGAATTAAATGTGGTGGAAATCTCGGTGGGGTTTGACGAGGGTACTCCCTCGTCACTTGGTGGTACCACTGCTAATTCTGATTTCAAAGCTTCTGCTTTCAAATGATACCTGAATTACGTCATCAATTACTAGAGCTCCAGTTTCTTTAATAAAGAATATGACGTGAAATGGTCTGTCTTAGTTGAGGTTGAGTCTGAGGAGGCTTGAGGAGCGGCCGTGCTACTATTGACTAAATATCTCGGAGTTTTGTATACTAAATGCCAGAGATGTAGAAAACTTCGATAGCGTGATTCAGGTTCAAATGGCGCCATCTCTTGCCCAGTGTTGGAAGTCAATTTACATATAACTATCATACAATCGGAAATATACGTTATACTTTTACGTGCTATGTAAAAATTTCGGCTGAGTGGGTCAAGGTATCATTTTGCCGATTGTACACAAGTACTTAATTTGCTGTATAGACGACTATGTAGTTTTAGTACAATACTTGCGTTTATCGACATTATTATATTGTTTTCTATGTGCATCCTAACTAAATATATACTGTCCAACAGCTGGACCTGAACTACCGAGTGTCCCACAACCCGTACACCCAGCACCGCGCGTTGCGCATCCTGTCCCCCGGCACCGAGCTGACTGGCAACTACACTTGCGTGGTCTCCACTTTCCTCGCCGAAGATGAGAAGACGCGACCAATGACTATATTCGGTAAGTAAACGAAGTTGATTTGTTGTTGAATCAACGTACTTTCCAAAATACGGAAACGTGCATGTAATAGGCATGACAAAAGATTTTGAAATCCTCTTCCATAATGGCGGTACATATTTACTATTTACGGTAAAACATTTATTTCGGTAATAAACTTGAGTTAAACAGTGCGCCAAAATAGCTCGCGGTGTCAGGGCGTCGGCTCTGACGTCACGCTTAGGTAAGAAACCGGTATCACATTGTGTCATCCAGTCCTGAGCAACCAAAATTCCAGCTCTAAATTTTACCAATAATAACGTTAGACCTACCAACGTACGAGCAAGTACAATTTAATACAAAGACATCGTAGAAAAAGGCAATGTTAGTCCATCGCACGTCTAATCGCAATTTAATCGCCGGAAGGATATAATTATCGACGAATTATGCAAGCAACGCCACGGGTCCAACTAATGCGCTGTGAGGAGCATGCAAAGCTGAAACAAAGGAAGGAGGGCAGCTAATGGAATACAAATGACCGTTTTGCTTTCGATAAAATCCATCAATATTTGAAGCTATCGGAACTGAACGTGGATATACGGAAAATGGAAGCGTTATTAAGAATTTGGTAAGCGAGCATTTAATCGTTTTAAGATTGTATACCTTAAAATGATTAAACATTATTACAAGATATTTATAAAATTAAATATCACTTACTGTAGCGGTGGAGGAAAACAACGTGAGGAAACCTGCGTGCCTGAGTATTCACAAAAAAAAATGTTTTCCAAACTCGAATTTACATATTGTATTAATGAATTAAAAATAAATTAATTTGATGTATTTTACTATACGAAAAATACATCAATTTAATCATTTATTTTTCACTTTAAAGAACATTTTTATGACGGAGGTTTTCTTTTTTTAATATTGATTAAGTTTATTGAATATTGGTCAACTATAAAAAAGAAAGTTACTTAAAAATATGATGTATTTGAATGCATCCCAACTTTATATTTTAAATAAATGTTAAAATATTGTAAAGGGCGTATCCAGTAGGTACAATGTTGTACATTGGTGTTTACCCGGGGGTATCCATTACAGTTTGCGTGTGCAAAGCGCATCGATGCTGTACCCAATACATCCAATACCGAAATTCGTGGGTAAGATTTCTTGAATGATTTGCTAACCTCAAAATATTTCGTTTCGTTTACAATTTTTTACTAATAATATTATTTATGCGAAATTAACTTTGACTCTATCTCACTGAAGGGAACGACGGAAGTAAATTTAAAAACTGTAAAACTAGCTCTGAAATTCAAAAATACAATAAAATTTAAAGGCTTATTTTATGCATTTTGCTATTTCGTCAAACATTTACATAAACGAGTAAGCCAACGGCATAACACAAATATTTTATCGCGCGATCAAAGTAAGTAAATGAAAGTGTTCATTATTTGATAGCCGGACGAAATCAATTGGAATATATGGATATTAAAAGCGTGAGTCAAAAACATATTGTGTACTTATTTCGGTCCATTTTTGTCCATTATCACCAAAATGGACTAATGGACTAAATGAATGATTAAAAGCTACCAATTTCACCTGCCTGCCAAACGAAGATAATTTTGTTATTTTTTATTCATTATTGCTCGTGAAATATTGAAGTCCTAAATGAATGTATTCGTATAACAATTTGCTTCAGGATCAAAATATTTCATATTTTTCACATCACCCTCCCATGGAAAGGTTTTGATTTGGTTTTTAATTTAGTCTAAGGCAACTGACTTTGTTGTCCTACTTTAGAGTGCCATTAAAATATTTTTCTTTCATAATTTATGCAAATTTAATTTTAACATTTTAAAATAAAGAAAAAAAATCAAGTTAAACAGTACTCATTAACTCATTACTCAATTTACCAGTTCCTTGAACCTTCTTGATACAACTTTTCGATTTCAGCCGTTTAAAGTGAAGGCGTCGGATGAAACTAAAAAGGATTAGTACATTTTTCATTGCCAAACAAGTTAGGCTAGTGTTCCTAAATTCTGTAAATTACTCAAGCATGGTTCCACACCTGAGCTGTGCTGAGAAGTTTCGAAGTAATTTCCGCTTCGTCTCAGCTCACAAAGCGGACTGCCGCGCCGCTGATGTAATAATGTTGTCGCGGAGTTATATCACGTTTAGTTCTGCCGACGCTCGTATAACTATTGCAGCCGTCGCGCATTCTCTTACAATTATTATAGGAAACACTTATTAATGAAGTTGTTTGTCTAAATTTCGACGGAAACATTAACTTTAGCTAACGGGGTGGGAAAGCTGAAATTTAGTATACTAATAGTTAAGCAAATACCATCTTTGAACAAGTGCTAAAAAATTAACTCCTTAATGGATAAAATGGGGAGAATAGGACCATAACCAATGTTTCTAAAGTATTTTGTAAATTCCTGTAGCATTTCTCATCGCGTCGCTTCATACCTGAGCAGTCGCTGTGAAGTTTCGAAGTAATTTCCGCTTCGTCTCAGTCTCAGCTCACAAAGCGGACTGCCGCACCGCTGATGTAATAATGTTGTCGCGGAGTTATACCACGTTTGGTTCTGCCGACGCTCGTATAACTATTGCAGCCACCGGGTATTATGTCTTACAGTAACTATTGCAAACAGATACTAACATGATTTAGCTAAATTTCGACAGAATCGTTAAGTCAAGCTACCCTCAGACTGCGATAGTTCTGAACTTTGCGCAACGTTTCATTTATTTAATCTTAAAGCTATTATTATCATTATTAAAATGCTTAAAATGCGAAGTTTCTTTTACCAAATTTTGTATTTTTTTTAATAAGAAAAAAATAATCACAAAAATGTAGCTTTAGATTTTAGACAAAATTTAATAATGCCAAAAGATTTAAATTTAAATTCTAGAGAGAGTCACATGAACGAGTAACAAGTATATCTACAAAACAAAGATTACCTTCCCTAATTATTTCCTTAACCGAACGTTAAGACATTGTTAGTCACCGCCTAACCAACGTTAGTTAGCCTTGCAACGTGTTCAAATACTAAAATCAGGTTAAGGTCTTCGTGCATACGAATCAGCAACAGTATGCTCAAAGGCCCTCACCGCTATATTCTGGGTGGGTGCATGTCGGTTAAAGTCGAGAGAAGTAATTTCCGCTTCGTCTCAGCACAAAGGAAGTGCCGGATGTAGCGCTTGATGCAATCATATTGTGACGAAGTTACCAACCCCGTTATATGCTCATAATACCCTTATTAAGACAAAGGCTAAGTACTGATGTTTCCTTGTTTTTGGAGTATTTTGCAAACTAAGCATAAATAAATGTACCCAAACACCAAAATAAGATCATTGTCTCATATAAATAAAATTGAGATTTTAATTTATTGCAAATCAATTAAAGTATAAATGCATTAAAGGCACCCAATACTATGTGTGAGTGTCCCTGTAAGTATACAGTATTACACTGTGTGACAGTGACTGACGTCGTCTGCGCAACACGCCCTCTTATCGCTTTTTACCAGCTCTCATAACACCACACGCCACAATGACTTAAAATATTTATTGACAGTAGACTTACTAACCTATGACGTCATCATTGATGTTTTCCGTACAATACTGTTTTGACAGTTCATTAAAAATAGTCCAGCACTCATCCGTATTCTGGAAACGGCAAACTCAACGCTGCATTATAGGTAGTCGTATCAAGAACGGAAGGAAAATATTTGCTTTCGAAACGTAGCAAACCCCGTTGAGACGTCTTATGTTATACATAGCGACCCCTAAAAACTGAACGAGGCCTCTGTTTGAGAGGTCCTTACTAATAATGCATACTGTAACTTAATATTACATTCATTGTACAGTACAAAGGGACTTCGAAGGTTCTATGTAGATATATGTGAGCCAAATTGAATTATAAATCAGCTGTTCAAACAGATCACAATCTGGTTCCGATGGGGTATTGAATCGGGATTGAATTTCTAATACAAACATGCCTCGGAGATAGTATCTCTGTCTCCCTTACATCATTTATGGATTCGTGGACGAAATTTAAATAATAAGCAGTCAAACGTTGACTCAATTTATTGTATGTAGGTATGTAGTTCTTATAACAGTAAAATAAGATTTATTTCTATTTTTTGTTGCAAATGAGTAACTAATCATGGGCGCTTGTGTTGAACTTCAAAAAGTATAGAAATCCTGTCTAATATCGAATGTGAGTCTGTTGCTACTCGTGAGGATCAAGGTATTCCTTTCAAATATATCCGACAAAAACCGAAACACCAGACAAGACAATGCTAACAAAACCATCATAGATTAATCAAAGTAATCCGTCTTTAAACTTTACTTCTACTAGGACATAATCATTTCCCGTTCTTACAAAGATAAGATAGACATTGTCTTGAAGTTTTAGTTCAGTAATAGCCAAACAATAACTTCTAAATAGGTCACTCCTTTATGCAATGTTCTTTGTTACCTAATTGTAGTTTATAACGATCGTTAATCATTCTTTCAATTTATCTTGTGTTCATTCAATTTGTCTTTCGTTCAACTATTCATTCATTATTGTCGCTATTATTTGTTGAGTGAAGTTTGCAATTTTCCAATTCAATAAGCTCAGTGTTTTGATTTTCGAACAATACAGATGCAATATCCGCTGCCTTTTGAAGGTACGTTAACGTTCAGCACTTGCATATGAGATTACTTCCGTTTACTATTGCATATACGGATAGTGGTCCGTACCAGTACCATGTTTATTTATTGAGCATTAGTAAAATGTACTTTTCTATTGGTACTTGATCAACTTACTAATGTTTTAATTATGAATACAGAAAAACGTTAATTAGAAGGAAAGAAAAAAGTTTATCGGTCCAAAAAAGTATGGTGTGGTATTGTGGTTGGGAATCCTAAAATTCCACATGACGGTAGCAGGACACTTGTAACGGCTGAAAAACAGCTCTGCTCGAGATCTACTTTACTCGAGGCAGCAAAGGCTTTTCGTAAGTCCGTCTACTTTCACCCTAATAAAATATTTTTTTTCAACTGTAAGATTTAAGGCAATAAACAATTTTAATTTTTTCATTTTATTTTAAACACACCAGTCTTAAATTTATCAGAAAATAATGGGGTTCAGTGTTGCGAAACGCTATGGAACTCCAAAAGCAATATAAAGTTACACGATAGCGTTTGCTGACAGACGCTCTCATAGCGACTAGAGTTCAATATGGCACTGTGATTGTGAAGAGAGCAGCCGAGCATCCACTGAAAAATATTTACTAGGAATTCAAGTTTCATATGAGATAAAATTGTAACATGTAGCGTTATTAATATTAAATTTTAAGTCTTTTAAGTCGTATTTTACCGTGTTCAAATAATATTTAAATTAATATAAAGTTATCGGCTTCTTTTTATCACGCCTCATACCCACACTAGGATTACATAAAATTGTAACATTCAGCGTTATTATTTTTTTTACTGTATTTCATATTTCATAAGTACTTATATATCATTCAAATCAATAAAAAGGCCTCTTTTGTTATTTTTATTCTTCATTATTCTTTATTTCTATAACGCTTCACACTCATAGCCCCATTCTGGGATTCCCTGTGCCATGGAATCACACAAGAGATAATCTCATAAATCTAATCTTTGCTCTGCTTGAACCCGAACTTAAACAGGACTCTTAACCACTGCGCCACTCAGGTCACCAAATATACATATTTATTATTTGTAAACTATCTGAGGTTATTTGACAACTTCCCCGATATTTGCAAACCAGATCATACATGGCCGTGTAGATAACCCAACTTGGAGTTGGCTGTAGCCCGCGACGTTGCTTGCATATTAATTAACTCAGCAAGAAGTTACAATAACGCTCGTTCCGCCGCTGTCTCGCTGCACATACGAGCATAATTTATCAAAATGTTTCGAATTTATAATGTTGTTTGTTTCACGAAGTTTGTGAATAGCCGTATGGCAGTACGCAACAATATAACTTGGTCGGCAAATGGTTTCATCACTGACAATTTGAGTTATTTATTTTTATGTTTTCGAGTTTAAGGTTTGTAATTTCACGATCATAATTTCAACCCTTTGTAGTTAACGGTTAGATATGGATTTCTTCTAATCGACCATTCCGCCTGGTTCTGGTCCCATTGACGTTTATGGTTTACTCCATCAATCAAACCTTTGAAATTCACTACTAACCTCTCTAAATATGTAGATACATTAGTCCACTAATCCGCATTAGGCTATCGTGGTGGACTAAGGCCTACATCCTTCTCATTGTGAGAAAATCCGAATTCCGACCCCCTAGTGAGTCAGGTTACAGATAACTCTGAACAAGCATTTAATACTTTTAAATATTGTGTTGAAAATTTCAATACCTATTAATTAAATTTTAGATATTATTGTTCAGTTCCAGAAACCAAATTCGACATGATACAAGACAGACTGCAGGATGGGTTCCTGAACATCATATGCACGGTGGAGGGCGTATTCCCCAAACCAGACCTAGTCATACTAGCGGGAAATAGGTAAGAAATTCTGTCCTTTATTTCAAATTATTTCAAGATACGATTTACTTGTCACTTTGCTACCTTTGCCTATATCTTGCTTTGAACACTATTGTCAAAGTATGCGTATAATTAACGTGTAGGTACCATAAGTATGGGATGATGTGGATCTGTTTTTCATACTAATGGCTCACGTTTTTATGTACGAATACTTTGACGATAGCATTCATATTCAGTGCGGCGACTTATAACTGCCATTTTAAAGTAATCATCTCCCAAGTCGCTAGTTTTTACCACAGATAAATCTAAAGCGGTTCTTACTTTTGTTAGGGATGGGTCGACGGCTCTTTGTAATACTAATAGTCGTAATTTTGCACAGAATATCCTTATGAAATTAAATGTAAATCTAACGTCTCAATTTTTATAAGCCTATTTTGTCATCTTTGAAATACATACTGTGATACACGAGAATGGCTAGGAAAGTAAGTTCCCGTCTTACTACTAGCCTTTATACTATTAATTTCTTTGCTAAAAATCCCTTGAAACTCAAAATTAATCGGCAAAAAATTCAGATGTGGCGAGATTTTTAAAATTTACAAAAATTGCAATTAAGTTCAAATTGCAACCTAGCGCAATATTCGCAAACGTAGAAATACTTGTGGTCGATCTTATACGGAGAAAACGAAATACCTGTACCAAACATCTTTGCCTGCACCGACGTAGATTGGCCGCTGAAGGTATGTGGCATTTATCAGCAAACCAATTTATTGCGATCCGACGAGAATCACCCAGCTTCCATCAGCATTGCTTTCTCCAATCCTACACGTTTGTAAAGCTGTGCTCACATTCGTTCGATTAAACAGAACATTGCAGGGAGTTCTCCATAATATTCTCAAAGGTATGTGAAGTCCATCAACCCACATTAGACCCGCCAGCGTGGTGGACTAAGGCCTACATCTTTCTCATGGTTTATAAAGAACGGAACGTTTCAACGGAGCGGTTCACATTTCAACGTTTTGTATCAAGTAACATTTTATTTTATTTAAATTTAATTCACGGAGTGGAACAAATTTTAATCTTGGAACTATGTTTATTTCATTTCCTTTAAAATACGCTGCATGTTTTAATAGCGATTCAGTAGCAATGTAATGAAGAAATCTTTAGGTGTTTCTGCTAAAAGCACGACAGATGTTTCTTGAATTTAGTCTACCTGTATTTCATCAGTTTAACATTTATAATGAAAGAAATACTTATGACTGAGCAACATTTGTTTAATCTTCTTTAGAAAATTGTAAATTTTAGATTCAACGAAATGTGTAACCTTCTTGTAAATATAGATAAAAAATATTTCTTTCTGTGATCATCCATCTACACTTCTATTTTTATAATTACAGAATGAATACTGCGTTGTCATCCCTAAATTTCGCAATAGTATAAAAACAACCACTAATAAATAAAAACGTTATTGAAACTATTCGGAAAATTAAAAAACCAACAAAAAAGTATGAGTATGTATTTTTCTTCCGCCAAAGTAACTTTCAATGGAGGAATAAAAGTGTGTGGGAATAAAAGTGTTACAGGCTATCGGTTTAGTCTGTCCCAGTCCTAACACTACACATGCAATTCAGTGTCATCGTAATTCAATCTAAGCGTTCGTGGCATCTTCTGTGAAGGATGCACGCCTTGTTTTCCCTGTGTTCCGGATGAGATTGTTACAATAGTAACATATTCCTACACATTCCCGTATATTCCTGCATATTCCCGCGTATTCCTGTCGTCGAGAATCGGGTCAAATTTTGCTCTAATTATTGGGATTGGGGTGATTACGGGGAGCTTCCTTACCCCCAGCCTCGTAAGCCGTCGTAAAACCGGATGCTCTCTATGTCTTGTTTTTCGACTGGAGAGATAATAATGGTTGCCGGGGATATTTTATTTGAGGCGAACGTCTAAGTCTTCATGAGTAGTAAAAAGTACTTTTTTCTAGTGCACCTAGTTCTAGATTATAATATGTCGCTGTTCAAAACGGCAGCGGTGATAGCCCAGTGGCTTAGAATTCGACCTCGAATCGAGGGGTCCGGGTTCGACTCCCAGTGGCACGCACCAATGACTGTAATAAAAGTTACCTATGTGCGATTTATGAAATTAAATATCACCTGCTGTTACGGTGAAGGAAAACATCGTGAGGAAACCTGCATGCCTGAGAGTTCACAAAAAAAAATGTTCTCAAAGGCATGTGAAGTCCACCAACCCGCATTAGGCCAGCGTGGTGGACTAAGGCCTATGTCCCTCTCATTACGAGAAGGAGACCCGACCCTCTAGTGGGTCATTAATGGGTTACTGGCTGACTGTTCAAAACCACACACTTTCCCAAGTGATTGTTTCTCTACACATGTAAGTACATCGACGTGTTTAGGAGTGCACGTTTAGAAGTGCAAGTTTGCACCTAAGTCCCTTACCTTATTATAGCTCATACCTATTCAATGGCTGAAGAATGCCGATAGGTACTTCAACTTGGAAGCGCATCCGCTAGATGAACTTCCGTAGCGCCTAAAACATGAAAACACACGGGATTACATTATGGGCCGGCCTGCTACAAACTACAACTAATCAAAGTTTAGTTGTAGTTTGTAGCAAACAAACGCGCGTCAAAAGATCCGATCCTTTTTCTTGCCTTACTTTAGCCAATTTTGCACACCAAGTGATCTTAATACTAGGACAGTAGCAGAAAATCTCTCCTAAGTAACTTTATGTTCTGCTACTATCTTATATTTTGTCTGCCCATGGAAACCAAAACAAAACTTTTTCCCAAACAAAAATTGACTACTAATGTGATACGATTCCGATTCCGATCCTTGCTTTTTGAGGACTGTTTTATGCAGATTCGTATCTTCAGACCTTTGCAATTGAAGTTTTGATTAACTTTAATTGTCTGGTTAAGAGATCGATTTCAATGCTTATCCAAAAACGCGCATGGACGCTCAGAATATCCAGCCGTGTATCCCTTATCTTCAGAGTTTAAGTCTAAATAATTCGGACGCGTTGCGAAGTTGGGCAACAACCCAGACATGCCGCCGCTCGAACGTTTAGACTTAGTTTGTCGTGATGGTATTCGCACCGTTATCTACTATACCTACTTCTAGAACACTCTACGTAGGGGAAGTTTACATAGACTGTAACCCAATAGTCACTCACTGCAGGCTCGGATCTCCTCTCACAATAAGAAGGATTAGTCTTAGTCTTAGTCTTAGTCCACCATGCTGACCTAATGCTGGTTGCTGGTTCACATGCCTTCGATAACAATTATTTATGAACTCTAAAGCATGCAGGTTTCCTCAAGATGTTTTCCTTCACTGTTAATTTTGTAAAGCCCACATAATCTTTTAAAGAAAGTTATTGGTGCGTGCCACTGGAATTTAAACCCGGACGGACCCCTTGAGTGAAATTACACTACATCCACTACCTACATGAAGAGAAAGAAAGCTTTTCTAAAACATTATCAAAGGAGATCCTCTTTTCCTACATACATATATAACTCACCTCACAGGTCCATTATAATCATCCAATAAGCAAACATTAACAAGATAACAATAAGTCATGAGCGCTAATTCTGAACACCATTTCCTGCAGACAATTAACCATTTACTTACGAATAGTATAGGGAGAAAAGGAAAATAGGCCTTTAACAGCGGTTCCCAAACTAACAGTGTTTCAGATGCGTAAACAAGGTTATTTTTATTGATTATTCCTTAATATGCATACAAGGAATACAATACTTAATGTCTAATGGTCACCTATGCATTAAGTTTTATGGACGTCCTATCTGAAGTCATATAAGAGAGCGTTGTTTCTCATGAGCATACCGTACGATACCCGTGCGATACCCGTACGATACCCGTACGATACCCGTACGATACTAGTACCATATATGTGGGTATATCATACCCACACCATACTCATTTCAAATGTTTCACGAACCATCATTCATAGAACCTTCTACCAAGTTTAATAATTGTATTTGCTCTCTCCTCGATATGTCCGTGAGTCACCAGTGATACATACCCATTGTTTTACCGTAGTGTTTGCTTATTGGACAGGCAAAGTGGTAAAACAAACAATATTTGCAAATTTTAATGTACCAGCAAAGAAGAAAAGGGAAAAACAAAAAAAAAGTAGTAAAAAGATTCGTGTAACAAAAAGATTGGGAACTGTTGGCGTAGGTATATCGTAACTAGGAGAACAAGAAATAATCCGTTTTTCCTTAACGAGACCAACAGGTGGGCGGCTCTTCGAATGACGAATATCAGAATTATTTCGCTGAGACGCGATTTACGGGATTAAATAACCTTTGTGAGGGGATGAAAGGCATTTTTATTCACTCATATGTTATACGGTGTGGTATGATAATAATACGATTTTGGATTTTAATACGACTTGTTAACATGTCTTTGGATTTGACGTAATGTTATCGTATGTATAGGGATATAGGGTTTGATGTTAAAGCAATTCTAAAGAAACCTTTGTAAAAAGTTATATTTAACTTGCAATGTTTGTTGTATGTAAGTTCGTATCAAATCTTGCAACCGAATTTTAAAGTAGGTAGGTGTCGTTAATTGATTGAGATGATATTTTCCTAATCAGAATGCAAAATTAAATACAATAGTTTGGATGACAATACATGATTATGTAAGTGACGTCATTCTAAATTCAATATGGCGGCAGCAGCAGAGTTGATATGATATAGGTATCAAATGAAAGGGCTTTCTGCCCCTTTCTCTCATTGTGACACGAGACCCGAGGCTGTAGATAGTATAGCATTAATGGGTTACAGAGACACAGATAATATCGGTAATATTCCTTCACCAATTTTAAAAGTTGATTTTGTTTTTCAGGCCGCTCAACGCAAAATCCTCCATCAAGGTGATAGAGGGGCGGTATACTGCCCTCACCAGCGCAGTGGTCAGGGTTGACTCCCTGCCTCCCACTGTGGAGATCCTCTGCGATATGCAGGTTCCACTCGCCAACTACTTCAGCAGGAAGAGGGATATATTCTATAGAGGTGAGCTCACTTTAGGTCAGTTATTGGTCCCGAAATTCAGTTGAATTTCTTTAGCTTAGTGTCTTAACTTTTAGGAGTGTTGTCTTTTATACATTACAAATTACAATTATTACAAAAAATGCACAAAAAATAGGAAAATGTTCTAAAAGAATAGAAGCAACACATGATTTTTTTGCTACCAAATCAATAATTTTTAAAAACTTAAAAGTAAGATATCTCAGAAAATACTAATTTCTGGAAAACAATAACAAAAAATTGGAAAAAAAAAATATAATTATATTATGGTATTTGTGTGAGCACCTAAATGTTTTTCTTTCTTCAACTCTTTAAGTATTTACCGCCGAGTAAACGTTTTAAATTTCCGTCCGAAGCGTTTTCAATTAAATTTTGGAATTCATCGAAAATTATGGAATCTCATAAAATCCGTCGAATGTCCACTGACAATACAAGCATTAATTAACTCTCATTACATACTCGTATTATTATCCACAGATCCGCCTCAGCCGCCGCAGACCAACACCCGAAGCTCGCCTGACAAAGGTAAATAATTAAAGATACAATTCGAAACCACACGGCTGAATATTATATCATACTTAGTACGAACAGAAGGTAAATTAACTCAAAATGATTTCGGTAAGGCAATGTTTCTAATTGCAAATTAAAGTGGCAATGGGCTGGCCACATCGTTCGTAGGACTGACAACCGATGGGGAAAAAAGGTCCTCGAATGGCGACCACGTCTAGGCAAAAGGAGCACAGGCCGCCCTCCCACCAGGTGGACTGATGACCTGAAGAAGACAGCGGAAACCGTTGGATTCAGAGGGCCCAGGACCGGGCAGAGTGGCGTCGATTAGGGGAGGCCCATGTCCAGCAGTGGACTGCCAAGGGCTGAAAGCAAGGAAGGAGGAATGTTTCTAAATTGATTATTTTAATACATCCAGTAAATGACCAGCTTATAAGCTATGGATGTTCAATGATCACTAAAACGCTTACACATCTACATGCAAGCTCAAAAAGGAATGAATTTAAAGTCGTTTATGGGTCTAATTTCTCAAGAAGACTAATGGCCGCCCTCAGAGACGTCATTTAACGTAATGTTCATTAAAAAACAAATAAAATCGTCTTTATTCGTATTGACATAAGTGTCATCGATATTTTCATAGTGAACCATTAACGTTAATGAATGTCTCTGAGTACGACAGTTAGTTTTATAAATGCAAAACTGCTTTGCGACGTGTATCAAGGACCGCCTCCTAGGTACTCTAGGCGAGCTACGGTGGCTCTACCACTTGTAATGTACCTGCTTGTCTGTGACCCATTGAAGGTCGGGCCTTCTCTCACAATGAGAAGGATGTAGGCCTTAGTCTGCCACGCTAACCTAGTGCGGGTTGGTGGCCTTCACATGCCTTTGAAAACATTTTTTTGTGAACTCTCAGGCATGCAGGTTTCCTCACGATGTTTTCCTTCACCGTTACAGCAAGTTATATTTATTTTAATAAACCGCCCATAACTTTTTTTAAGAAAGCTATTGGTGCGTGCCCCTGAGATTCGAACCCGAGTAAGAGGCCGAATTCTTAACCCCTGTGCTATCACTGCTTACATGTACAATGTAAAATGTACCTGCTTACACCTCTGAAAGTATTTACTCACTGAAAATGTCATTGTTAATGCATGCGCGGTTATTATGCCTGTATTTCGCTCATATTATAATCGAGCTGTCGTTTAGTTGTAACGATTTAATTACACGAGCGCTGGAACCCCTGAAGCGGTGGCCTTTGTGTGATATTGTGGGGAGTTAATATGGGACCGTGTTTTATTGGAACAATAGGTTAAGTTTTAAGCTAAATGGTTGCAACGTTATGAATTAATATGAACAATACCATTATAAGTGGTAACAGATCAGTGAACCAACAGACCTCACTACAGAGTTCATTTTACTATAAAGACTTTTTAGTCCAGGCATGCAGGTTTTATACTATATTTTCCTCTATCGTTACTTCAGCTGACATTTGATTTTGTTAAACCGAGCCATAAATAAAGATATGGGTTCGAATCCCAGTGGCAGGCACCAATGACGTTGTAATAAAATTAAACATCACCTCCTGTAACGGTGAAGGAAAACATCGTGAAGAAACCTGCAGTAGGCCAGCGTGGTGGGCGGCGGCCTACATCCGTCTCATTGTGAGAGGAGACCCGACCCTGTAGTGGGTCATTAATGGGTTACTGACAGACAACGTTCTAGTGACGTCATTGACCGCTATATGACGGCACCGCTATCCTAGAAACCATAAGCTTAACTGAAATGTCGTTGATAAATTCTTAACGCAGTACAAAGGCCGAAAATACTTTGGAAAAGTCAAACTTACATCCCGCCGGGAGTTTTCATACTAAACTTAAACAAGCTTAATGCATTTTTGATGTTTAATTTTATACGAGCCCTTTGGGTATGACTTATTCTTTGTCCGGTTTAAATCTCGATATGGAGTAAAAGTGAGACGTAAGAAACCTTTATCTTTACCTTTATCCTTATTCCTATTTGTGACTGTAAAAGATAAAAAGATCCTACTACCATAATAAATGTGGAAGTTTGTGAGGATGAATGGATGGATGGATGTTTGTTATTTTTCACGCAAAAACGACTAAACAGATTTTGATGAAATTTGGTATACACGTAGAATGTAAACTAGACATACATATAGGATACCTTTTGTCCCTCTCTGTACAAAGTTCTAAAATCAACGCAAATGAAGCCGCGGGCAAAGTCTAGTATGAAATATAAATTCATAGGCTTAAAAAGCATATGAACTCAGAAGCCTTTAAAGACTATGAAATTTTTTTTAAGTATAAATCGTTTTTATAAGACGTATTTAGGTATGTATTAAAATGGTTATTGCATTGGTAGATTTTGATTTTTGAATGATCATGTACTTTGTTTCAGGCGTCTCCATGAAATCCACTCCACTGCTCGTCTTAACATCGGTCCTATTTTATTTTCTTATTCAGATAAGATGATATTTTATACTATAAGTTTTGTAAATACCTTTCGGGAACTACTTTTGTACATAGTATTAAAGTTTAAAAATTGTATAACTCACAAGGGTTAATGTAAAGTTACATAGAAAATATTGTAAAAACTTTGTATTTAGTTAAACAATAGTTATACTTAGAACAAAATTGTGAAGGTTACAAAATTGTGAAGGTTACTTTAAAAACATATTGTATTACTATTAGTTTTATAGTTTTGTCGGTTGTGTAAGTAATATTATTTTTAAACAACAAAATTGAACAAACTCAAACTCAAACTCAAAAGCTTTTATTCATTATTAGGTACAATTTGTGCACACTTAATGAAAGTCATACAGATAAATTATACATTCTACATTCATCCGCTTTGATCGCCCATATAACAATTGAACATATAGCTAAGAATAGCAAATGAACTGCATTATTTACTATAATAACTAATAATACGTATAATATATGTAATTCAAAATGGAAAATGTACTATCTTTTTGTATGTATTAGAAAATTTATTTTAAAACTCGCTATTACAAGCAAAAGAACATTGCACAAAAAATCTTAGAACTTAATACGCATTTAAGACTCAGAAATAGGTAATATCTAAGAGTAAAACTTTTATTGTACAGAAATAAAAAGTATTAAGTATTAAATGTCGTTTTAAAATAAAATAAGAATTGTGTAATATATTTATTAAATGTAATATTACCTATATAAAATATAAACTTCCAAAGACTTAGCTTAATTCTCTAGTCGTAATTACAAAAATCTCATGTAATAAATATTTTTACTTATAAAACTTTGTTCTTTTATTTAATTTCTCCGTTCATGTTTGCCAACAATAATTTACATAAATTTTTAAAATGGTTACAAATAAATTTATGGAAATATTTTAATTTTTTGTTCAACAATAGTTGTAAAACATACCTATAGGTAATACAATACTATACAGTGTCAACGCTTATAAAACAAAATAGAAAAAGCAGAAACCTAACCAATGCTAGTTACAAAAACGAAACGTTACGTGCGAAAACAATAATAATAGTTAAGTCAATTATTCACTTGAAATATTGATGACGTCATAAGTCGGGTCCTTTACGCAAAACATAAATTTTGTAAAAAGAACCCGGCTTATGACGTGATTTTTCGTTTTTGACGGTTCAACAAATGTATCTCAATTGACTCGAGTCAACATCTCAATTCAGTCATTGCTATAAATCTTAGGTACCTACACGTATTTATTTATAATATATCGTATCTGCTAAAATATATCACCCCGAGCAAAGTCGCCCGACTTTGCTCGGGCTGTTAGTTAATCTAAAAAGGCGAGCGTAAAATAACACGTACATACATACGCTCGTTCTTTTTGAAATGTTCAAAAAAGTGCAACCCATTCGCAAATGGATCCAGTGCAGAAATTCTGTATGAGTCAAATCCCCAAAGTCCCGACTGACAAATACCCGATAGTAAAATTGGATTGCAGTTTCGTTTATCTTTAAAACATAACCCGTTTGTATGACTGATGAAAACATGATTTTCGCGGATCGCAATTTTTATCCCCTTTTCTACACTAATACTATAAAGAGTAAAAATTTGTATTTTTGTGTATATGTTTGTAATGAATAAACTCAAAAACTACTGTGCTAATTTCAAAAATGGTGGCCTCCATACCCTTTTGCTACACAATTATTATAAAGAAAGATCCTATCAAGATAGCGCTAAATAAATTTTATCATAAAATTTCCCGACGCTCAATAAAAGATATGAACAATTCATACGCCAAGAAGCCTAAAAGCCGCCATACTAATAACGATACGGGTGGCAGAACTTTGTCATCAAAACTTCGTGGTAGACCATCCATAAAAATGATTGCACCGAGAGTATGTTGGTGACGATGCAGGGACTTGGTTCCTTCGCTATAATGAAAAATGACCAGGGATTTATACAGTAGGAGCACCCATATTATGTTTTATTTGTGATATTTTGCGAACAGTACCTGCGAGTATATGAAAAATTAACAAGAATATAAGCTAGTTTTCGTTATTGTGTTTTAGTGGAAAATGACAAAATGGGAGATTTCGATATTATTGCTTCTTTTGTACTGGATACAAGTAATAATGTGTTACTCACAAGTGTATGAAAATAAATTTATTTTAAAGGCTGCATAACGTATGGTCTACCCCCTTACTAGTTGTTCCAAGTGTCAAAACCACAACTACAAAAAATGACAAGATATTATTATATTTTAGTCAGAACGAAACTATTATAATACGATTATATCTCAATTTTAATAATAGATTTGGCCCTCTGGTGTCACTCAGGTGTTTATTGGAAGTCCGAAAAAATGCATTAAATTGACTTCTTGTTTAAAAAAATAGGACATAACTTTTGAATAGAAAACTCAAAGCGCTGAATATTTATGACGTCGTTTACTCTCTGCACCATGTGCCCTTTCGCTCCTTTCAGAAGTGGAATCTTTTCCTCCAAACTCCTTTGATCTGCGCTGCTCCGAAGCACAAAGAAGCAGTGCAGACGTTAATTAGAATTTCCATTCATTAATGCTGCCAATTACTTACATAGTTAGTAATTAAACCAAAACGATTTTGACGAAGGAGAAGAAAATCACGTTTTTATAGGAAGGTAACTTGATCTTTTCGGACGGGATACGGGATTTCAACTTTGCATTGAATTTGAAATATATTTTCTTAAAGAAGATGTTATACAAACTGAGATATGACATACATACTTATGACTAACATTTGCCTTACGAATACTTTAGAATCTATCTTGTTCTCATTTAATTAATATAACATAACCTGGGGTGTTTTTTCATGGGGCTTAGTACTCATCCAAAAAATATAAAACATTTAAATCTGAACCGATCAGTGTTCCTACATCAGAGGTTTAAATCCCAAGCCGACTAGTTGACAAATATCCAATCATAAAACTGGATTGCTTTTTTTGGTTTCCGAAAGCGACAAATTAATCGCATGTCAAATAAAAACAAATTTTCCACATGATAAATCTTTCAGAGTGAAACTAATATTCATGAAATCAATATTATACAGTGTGTATCGCATTCATTTTTTTATGATTCTGAAATACTATAGGTAACGATATTTTAAAGTATTGCATGGTTACACGAAGTAAACAACAACATAACTATACACGCTAAAGTACGCTATACTATAGATACTATACTATACATACCTTTTTTTTTTGTGACGGGGGGGAAACCTTCGTAGGTACCCGAGAGCCGTGGGAGCGACTCCGGGTTATGTGGGATTCTTACCCACTAAAACCCCCTCGGTGGCCTTCCTCTGCGCATGTGGGGGGCTCCGGGATCTCCAGTGGAACGCACCGGTGCATACTATACATACCTACTGCTCTATTTTAGGTATATTGTAATTATGTACAGTAGACTATAGACTAGACGTGAATGTAATCGTTTTGCTAAAAAAAATCACAACTTTTTGCCTTAGAGATACATCCATCCAGATGTCTGTGTTTTTAAATTTTATAAAGCCAAATTAAGAGAATTTTAATTCAAAACTTTATTAGTAATATTTGTAGCATTTCCTCCAAGATATCAACAGGATTTTTGCCTTTCAGTTTATTCACATTTCTGCAGAACTCATCAAAAATGAAAGAGATTGGAGTTGCAAGAATCAGTTTTCCACATGATAGTGTCACAAAAATGTCAATGAAAGCCTCTCAATCCAAATAGCATACACATATCAAAGGCAGCAACACTGCATACACTGATGACACACGCGTCCTTTGATCTGAGTGCGCTTTTGAGCGAAAAACTATCGCAATATGCGGTTTGGAAATTGAACTCCGGCTATCAGTGGCGCAGGTGCTCGCGGGGATATTGCGTCCGAGGATTGGATTGCTCGTCGGGAAATATGGCAGTCGTTTTGTCGCAAAGTGTACACTGCGTCAACTGTTCTCTGCTATAACCCTGCTGTTGAAAATTGGTAGGGTAAAACCGGGATAGATGCCGCGCTGGGATAGATGCCTCGTTTCTAAAAATTCAACTACCAGAGAACAAAACAGCAAATTCGTTGTTTACATACGCGCCACATGCACCCCCCACCTCAGTGACGCGCGAGTTGTTGTGCTAGATGGACGTTTCTCGCTTGTGTGTCGAATTACATTCGTAGCGGACGCGACGAACGCTTCAAAATTTCAAACGTAAGTATTCACTATTTCATATCTTTATAAACAGTTAAATGATTACATTTTATTTGAATTGTTTTAATACATTGGTTCTTTGAGAACACATTTAAGAGTCAATCACTGATGTTTGCATTTATTTTATTTATAAAATATTGAGAGGCATCTATCCCTAGTGAAAAGGATAGTTGCCCCGAGTTTACAAGGGATAGTTGACTTTAGGGGCATCTATCCCTCTATACTGCAAGAGCCTTATCGAAGTATTTAAAAGTCATAGTCGTGAATATTTTCGTATTTCCTAATAGTAGAATATTAGAAAATACCAAAAAAAATGTATCCAACTTTAATTTCATAATTCGAATATGATGAAATGAGTGTAGATACAGTGTTTTATTTATACTTACTTTGCTTATTGTAGGTGAGCCATGCCAAGGAAATACAAAAGAAAGGAGGGCGTACGAGCTCGAGTAGTTTCTTGGACAACAGAGCAGCTACAGTCAGCTTTCCATGAATTGGATAAAAAAGAATTGGTGATCAATGAAATATCCAGACAATTTGGGATTCCATCCAGAACATTGCGAAGGCGTTATGCTATTAAAAACCAAACTAAGCTGACTTTGGGAAAACATCCTGTCCTGGGTTTTGAACACGAAAAAAGGTTGGTAGCGCACATTTTGAAGCTTAGCGACGCGGGATTTCCCCCAGATAGACGAGCTATACGTACGTTAGCATACCAATTTGCCGAAAAGCTACAGATTCAACACAATTTTGATAATGAAAACCAGATGGCTGGGAATGAATGGTTCAAAAGTTTTATTGAGCGAAATCCAGAGTTGTCTATTAGGCAAGCAGAAGGTTTGTCTGTCGCTAGGGCTAAAGGTCTCAGCAGAGAAGAAGTAAATAATTTTCATGAACTTCTGACATAAGTCCTGGCCGATAATGATCTCTTGGATAAGCCTGAAAGGATTTATAATATAGACGAATCGGGAGTTCAGCTTAACAATAAGCCTGGCAAAGTTGTTGCAAAGAAAGGTGCAAAAGTAGTAAATTCAGTTACATCTGCGGAGAAAGGTGAAACAATGACTATCGTAGCCTGTTGCAATGCCATTGGTAATTTTCTCCCACCAGTAGTAATAATTAAAGGTGTAAATAAGAAACCAGAATTCGAGAACGGTCTACCACTGGGCTCAAAAGTGTACATGAACAAAAAGTCGGCATACATAAATACCGATCTTTTCTATAAGTGGCTTACGGAACACTTCATAGCTTTAAAACCGCAAGGTAAGGTTTTGCTTATTTTAGACGGGCACTCATCTCATTCATCCGCACCAGACATGCTGCAAGTTGCTTCTGATAACGATATTATTTTGTTATGTTTACCCAGCCACAGTACCTCAGCTTTACAACCATTAGACGTAGCGGTGTTTGGGCCATTTAAAACATACTTTAACCATGAAACTAATCAGTTTATGCGCGCAAATCCAAATAAAAAGATAAGCCGTTATAATGCTGGAACCCTTATACGCAACGCATGGATACGCGCTACTACACCTGCAAATGCTCTTGCTGGCTTTCGAAGAAGTGGGATTTATCCACTAAATCCTAATGCTTTGCCCGATTCTGTTTTCACTATATCTGATATTGCACATCGCAGTGACAATGATCCTGATCAACCCTGTGTGCTACATCAAACTACAACAGCGCTTCTTCAAACATCTTTAAACGAAAATGCAGAACCTTGTGAGCATGTTGAAGTTGAACACAGAACACAAACAACTATACCTCCGATTTCGTCAATTGATTGTCCAACTACATTTGAAAACGAATATTTGAATGTCGCAGACCTGAACATAACACCACCCAATATGCCATCAACTTCATTCAACCGAAACTCACCCAGCCTTTTGATCGATCCTCAGATTTTAGAAGATACGATTATTGATATTGTTAATATAGGTGATGATTCACTAATACGGATTCTAGATAACGAAGAAAAAGAAACACCTTCTAAATTTTTAGTCGAAGCATCACCAATACCACAAATTCCTCTGACTTTAGCAAGGAGAGCTAAACAATCGGCAGATATTCTCAATTCTAGAGAAAAAATCAAAGAAAAAAGGGATATTGCTGACAGGAAAAAGAAACAAATAGAATCTAAGATACACAAGACTGAAGCTACCAAAAAAAGACAAACAATAAAAAAAGCAAATAAAAAACCAAAGAACAAATACAAAAAAATAAAAATAAGAAAGGAAAACCAAAGAAAAACTATGACTCAAGTGAAGAAACAGATGGTGACGTGACTGATTGCAGTCATAAAGAAAATGATTATTATTTAAAAGTAAACAAGGATCGTGGACTACGTAAAAGACTAGCTATTTATAGCTCAAACAGTGAAAATGAAGATCACCTCTCACCTAATACTGAAAAAGGTAAAAAAACCATAGGACTACCCGTGAATAAAACTAAAAAAAATAAATTTGAAGAGCCTAATTCTATAGATGAAAATGTTTGCGTAGAATGCTTCGATACCTATAATAACACGAAGTCCAAATCTGATTGGATCCAGTGCATTATGTGTCAGAAGTGGCTGCACGAAACATGCACACTTTTTAAGAACTATTGCTCAAGATGTGGAAAACTTAAAATGTCCGGTTCCACTTAATGAAGGATAATTCCTTACAAATATGTTGATTTTTTTAAATGTTTAAATAATAACTAAGGTTAAACGAAATTATTAATTTTTTTTGTTGTTAGATATTCATATGAATGTTGATTTTTTTAATGTTAAATAATTATTTCTACGTTAAAACGGGAATGTTTCGTTTGAGATGATTCTATATGATAGTTTTAATATGTTATCGCTTAAACAGATTTTTTTATATATTTTGTAGACATGCATAAATGTAAATAAATATGGTTAAGCATTTTATATTACCTACACATGTAGATAATAAATAAATATTACATTTTGATTACGTATTCTTGTTAATTATTTAAAAAGGCATCTATCCCGCATCACAGGCATCTATCCTCCTAAGTGACTTCATAGTGGGGCATCTATCCATATAGGTAGGCACCTATCCCCAAAAAATGTGTTTCGCAAGAATTTCATTTTTGCAAAACCAGTAATGGTTAGGTAAATAAATACAGTTTCTAAAGCTTTATGAATGATTAAACTAACTATATTACAGGGTCAATCTAAGCAAATATGTTTGGTATTCAAATAATGAAACACTTTCGAAAAGTGGGGCATCTATCCCGGTTTTACCCTATACAATCTATTCCACTAAACGAGCTCTCAAAGAGAATTATCTGAGCGCGCCCATTGGTTAATGCGCGTTACCCTCGTTAGCCACGGTCTTACTCTTTAGCCGCTTATTGGTTCACTTCTCTAGCCGCGCGCATTGACCAATCACAGCTGGGAATGTTTTGTTCCTTTGGGTATTCGATTCGTGAAACGCAATTTAGAGATAATTGTGTTTTAATAAAATTTGCTATATTTTTAAATACAATTTATTTTATTTTAGTTTCTTTTCTTAGGCGTTCCCAAAAGCGGGCATTTTCTTACCTAAATATAGATAATATTGGAAATGATATATTACAGCATAATATTTTAAAACCTTTCGAAAAATATTAAACTGTGGCTATCGGCGCCGCAAGTATTCGAAAGCATACTGTACAGTACAGGTACCGAGGATTGGATTGCACGTAGGAAAATATAGCAGTTATTTCGTCGCAAAGTGTACAACACTTCGTTTACTGTTCTCTGCTATATTTTTACTATCATGAACTTTCTTATACACAACGTAGCATTTGCTTTATTTATTGCTCGCTCAGCGAATGTACGTCCTACTCAAAATATCTAAGCTGAGCAAAGAGCAATACTGAATAAACTGATGACAGATCCTTTGATCTCACTGCGCTTTTGAGCAATAAACGGTTCCAATATGAGATTTGGAAGTGTATTCCAGCTACTGGAGACACAGGTGCTCGTGAGGATATTGCATTCTCAGATATACATTTTATTATTATTATCTTGTCTCATGAACTTTGATTTATAGCGCATTTTGATTAAGTAGGTATTTTTATTATTATTTTCTACAGCGATGAAATTTGATTGGAAATTTAATTGGATTGCGCGTCGGCAATTACCTATCGCTCTTTTTGTCGTGACGCGAACAATTACTATAGGTAATGTCCACTATATTGGTGTTGATATTATTACAGAAAGAATGTACGTTTTTAAAGAAAGTTCAGCTATTTGCTGGCATTACTTTATAACCCTTTTATTTTTAACTAATATTGTATTGACTTTTGAGCTGACAGACATCTTATGTGCAGTTTTATATTTGAACTCTGAATATCAGCGGGGCAGCTGCTAGCTGGAATATTGCTTCAATGGATTGGCTTGCATTCCGGGAAAAGATACCTAGCTGTTTAGTCATAAATATAGCTGTAAAGCTTATGATTTTCTACTAACACTTACCAACCCACTCACATTACACCCGTCGATTCAAATTTATCAGTGGGATCTATGTACACTTTAACAGAAACTTTGGCATGCAGCGATCTAAAATATTTAATAAGACGTTTTAATAACAAAATACTTACAATAGGTACTATATTTCGATTCGTAGATAGAATTGCGTGTCCCCACTATGGGATCACTCCGACGACGTGATGTACGCGTCTCGTGGGAAATTTATTCGCGTTAGACGATCCTAAGCCTCTGTAATGTGCCTTCGATGGCGCCCTCGGAGGAATTATTATAGCTTGCGGCTATATTCAATGGAATGTGGGTAGTATTGACAGATCTTTGATCGAAGTTAATTGTTCAGCTTTGTGGGAAAATTTATTTTGTTTCAGTCCAGTGTTTATAAATCGGGTCTTTCAGTCGAAAGTTGGGGGATCAAGTCCCAGTGGCACGAAAGACTTTTCAAAGTCTAAACTAAAATAATGATTCTTGCAAAGTAAATGTCACCTGCTGTAAACGGTGAAGGAAACAATCGTGAAACTTGCGTGTGTAAGAATTCCCCATAATGTTCGGAATCGTATGTTAAGTCCACCAACCATCCACCACCAAGGCCTACCACCACCACTAACCACCACCAAGGCCTACATCTTGTCATAGCCCTACCCAAGAGTTGCATTACAAATCCGAATAATATACCTAAATAAAATGTTCGATTTTAATCAAAATAAAACGCGCCATATTATTAACGTAATCAATATTGGAGAAATATAAATGCGGCGGGAAACCCAAAATCCACTTAATTTGATTGCAAAATCAGCGAATCAATAATAATAATTATAACTGGGAACCGGCGCCGCGCGAAAATTAAATTATAAATGCTGCAGTAAGTAGAAAACTCATTAATTGCTCATGCACTTACCGGTTAATGGGCGATCGATAATGTTATAGTGTTTCTATAGTTAAAGAGTAGCAAATGAGCATGCAGAAGAACTGACGTTGAGTGGTTAATCACTGCACATCATTTTTTTAATGCCGAACTCCGGCTAACACCTCATGGTGGTAGCCAGCCATGGGTATACTTTTGCATTCTTTAGCGAACCCAACAGCGATTGTCAAAAGGGCCTTCCTTCGTTTTTGGAATGGTGCTGGAGTTCCATCCGACAGTGTGTATGTCACTGCAACCCATATCCATATACAACACCAAACGCAGTCCATATTGGTTGGCATATTGGTTGTAGGCGCTGTGTAGTTGGTAATTTTGTCCAATGCTTATTATTTTCTCCTATGTAATGTTTACTTCTTGTAGATTTAAGTCGCATGACTACTTGTGTACTTCTACTAAGTATGTGAATGCGTTGCTACCGATAAGGATAGTAAGGACTAAGATACTTCCTTAAATAATGAATCTCTAGCAACCCCTTATCTCTCGAATCAATAAACTTGAAGTACACACTGCTTATGGTGGATTACGAGGGTGGCGGCAGATTCTTTCCCACGAAAGCTCCATTGGCTTTACTCTATCAAATTCTACTTCTAATTTACTTTTGAGGTATTCGTTTTAACGAAAATATTTAAAATGCTTTAAAATTAAACGAACGGCGATTTCAATAACTTTCTGGTCGTAATTTTTCATTTCATGATTGAATGAATTTCCTCTCTATTTTCACGATTCTTGTTAATTTATAAATAAGTACCAACTTATAATCCGGAACAAATTGGACCGGCTCTTAGCACAAATAAAGGCATCCTTAAACTGTTGAAATTAATTTTCAAAATAAAAAACGGGACCTACATTTCGCTATTCTTTGATTTAAAAATATAACCTTCCAAAGTATTATTTTAAAAAGTTTCGACCGAATTCAATTTCAAACGAATTTTCAGAATTTCATTTTCATCAAAGTAAACTTAATGATCTAGGCACTTATAATGGAAATGTTAAGTTAAATAATTTTAATTAATGCGTTAATTAAGTTCCTCAAGCCTTCCTCGCAGCTGTCGGAATGGGAATTTTTCGAGTTTTCCTGAAATTGTTTCCTTCTAATAACACGCTTTATGTTGTTGAGAAATTACCGACTATAATGGATGGAGATTTGTAATTATGGTCTGCTCTGCTTTTTTGAGATTTCAAAGAAAAGAAGATGGAAATATTTTAAAAATGTGCGAATGGGACTCGTGCACGTAGTTACGTAGCAAAGAAATTGCAAATCTATTAGAAAATCTTAAAAAGCTTTAAAATTTTGGATCTTTTAAAGGCAATTAAAGAACATAGCCAAATCAATACGATGTTTACCTATAAAAGTTTATAAGCTATGTTGATAGTAGTTCGATATGTGTATCTATGTAGGTACCTATAGAGGACGAGCATTATACCACTCAACTCGAACTCGACTTTCCTTTAGGCACTAACTTAACTTCACATGCCTCTGAGAACATTTGTGTGAACTCTCAGGCATGCTGGTTTCATCAATAAGTTTTCCTTCACCGTTACAGCAAGTGTTATTTTTTTATAGTTCCTTTTCGTGAACATTCTTTTTATGTCCATAAGCTTCGAAGTCAACATGAGTTTGTATAATAATATACCAGGCCTCGTCACAACCAACTTGTCGCAACTTGTCCCGACTTTCCCAACTGTTGATAGCGCCATTAATTATTATGCTTATCGTGCGCTTGGCAGTTGGGTTTTAATTAATGTTGTTCCCTCATGGTGCTGAATTTTTGAGACACGTTGATTAGTTTTACGACGTATAGTAACCGTCATGAGTCGTGAGCACAGATAATCAGTGGTAGGGATATTGTATACTATTCGACAATGTACAGCAGCCGAACAAACGTGCTGGACCAATAGACGACGCACACTGACGAACTGACGTTTGTCGAACCAATCGTGTGCACCGCAGCGCAGTCAATGTCAAACCGACCAATGAAAGTTCTGCTCACCACTCGTGACGGCAACTATACTCGGTAGCTAGTTCGTTTTTATTTGGTATGCGCCAAACGTCTCTGTTGGCAAGAGAATCATGCTAAAGAATAGCTTAATTTGAAATAGATTCTTTCGTTATAGATATTTGGAATACTTGAACCACATGTCAAAAGATGGCAGCACAAGTATCCTGAATCACGCTATTGAATCTTTTCAAAATTTCATAAATTTTATGAACGGAGTGTATCTTTCTATTAGCAGAAAGTTCTTGAATTCTGTTAGCAGATGGTTCAGAACAGATTTTGAAGATAAATGCCGTCTTTCTTCAGCTGAAGTTACCTTCAATTACTGTCAACATCGAAACAAACTTACACATAATTAAATACCAAATATATTTTGAAGCATAAATAAAAGACCCCGGACGCTAATAATTCCAAACAGCTTACTGAATTTGAATTGAAATTAATTACACTGCAAGGCCTACTAATGGCCGAGCCGAAATTAATGTTGATAGAGTAATTCGAAACTAAGTTTTAATGTATTTTGTTCGCTCATATTTCATTTAAAACTAAACATAGGCAGTAGCGATTTTGTAATGTGTTTGGGATCCTATTTGGTTTAGAAAATGTTTTGAGCAATAAATCGTTTTTGGATGTTTTATAATTACTTAGATAGATAGATTAATAAGTAATAGCCCCGCTAAAGTAAGCAAACTGCAAGTGTGGTGAACTACTGTTTACATCCTTCTTAATATGAGAAGATTGAGAGGAGACCCGATTGTAAAGTACAATGGGTTACAAATAGTACATTCCACGTACTGAGCTCCTAAAGAAAATAATCCGTGAGCGCCCATTGGTTAATACGCATGTCCCTCATTAGCCACTGCCTCGTTCATTGACCGCTTATTGTTTCACGCGCTTATTGATTGATGAGTATTTTGTTCCTTAGGAGTTCGATTCATAGAACGTAATTTAGATAGTAGTGTAATAAAGCAAGTAGATCCATTGATCTTGACTATCTCAAGCGATCAATCAAGTTTAGCCATGTCAGTTGCGGTCAGTGGTATAGGTCAGAATCTGTGCTTTGATGAACGTATTATTCTAACTAAATTATTCAATTGAACTTTTATGAACTTTATGAAACAACGTCGTAATTCGCACACCTAGGGTTTTTCTTACCATAACTTCTACTTTTATTTGTTATTTGTAAAGACCTGTGTCCAGCAATAATTCTTAGTGAGAAAGGGCAGCAGAACAGAATAGAATAGAATAATAATCATCTTAGTTGCATGTCACTAAGATGATTATTTTATTCTATTTATAAAATATTTTCATTAGGGTTCAAATCTGTAAGTCAACCTGGTACAATGATTTAGTGGTATAAATGGTATACAAATAAAAAATGTCGTTACGATTTATTCATGTTACTTTCTATCTTTTTCAATTCCTCAAAAAAAATCTTTTAAGTTCTTTCCAATTTCAAACTTTTCGAATGGAACATAAATCGCGTCTGAATCGCAACGGCTGCAATGGGATCGGGATTGCATTGCACGTCGCGCTTGAGTTAATCGTCTTTGCGTTTTACTTTTATATTCATACTTTTGATGCTTTTACTTTGATATCGCTAACGATATCGATATCGATAACTTTGGTTTTAAAACATTAAAAGTTGACGTTTGAATAGATTTCATATTTAATTCTTCATAGGTTTTTTTGTTACTTGTTTGAAAACATTAAAAGTTGACGTTGAAATAGATGTAATGTTCAACTCTTCTTGCATTTTATTACTAACCTGTCCACAGACAAGTCGTAACCCGCTTTAAAACAATCAATTTCAGTATAATCCTTCGCTTCGGTTGAAGAGATCTAGATGCCTCAGAATCACAGGTTATTTTCAAGATTGAAAAAGATGCCTTAAATTATAGAAACGGTCATAAAATGCCATTTTATATATTATCATCTGAGCCATTTTTAACGCTGAATTCGCTTACGATTGTGTTTTATTTAACCTGCTTATAAACTCTTCCATTATAAAGTAAATGCAAGAAATTGTAATGATGGATGAATAAATGTTTGTTACTCTGTCTTCATGAAAAAACAGCTAGACAGATTTGGATGAAATTTGGTATATAAATAGATCATAACCTGGATTAACATATAGAATACTTTTTATCCCTCTCTGGTTCAAATCATTAACTTAATTTTGTATTTTATTGTGTTTCAGTTTTGGAGGTTGCTGAATGCTAAAACTATTGAAATAAAAGTGGTTAAACCTAACCGGCATGCGAGCTAGTCTTATCACATGTTAGTGTGTGGTTGAGCGAAGTCAAGTGGCGCCAAGCCGAGGAGCTATTTGAATAATTAACTCCTCAGAGCCGCGCCGACTGAGCCGGTTCCGGGCTCCGAGCTAGTGTTGCAGTTGGTTGCAGTGTTGCTTAATCACAGGATGTCATCTGCGGGTCACGCTATAGATGTCTGAAATTATGTGGGCTGTCATAAAAAGCAGTCTTAAGCTTATCGGGGCAGATTAGAAGCAATACAAGCGATACAATAACCTATATACCGTGCTTTGAAATTACTATAGACTTTCAAGGTTACCTCAGTTAAAACCTACTCTAGTTAAAACCCCGTACAAAAATTCTTCAAAATATCCACATTGAATGTCAATGTTAGTAAGTAAAGCTACGTGTACACCAAGTCAACCACCTTGAAACTTGCTTACCCGACGGAATGATCCAATATGCAAATCGTACAGTGCATACACACTCTACATGCATGTACTCGCAGCTCTGCCGCTGCTGAATATATGAATATAAAACTGTCTTCTATCTGTTTTAGATGAGCAAAGTTCAAATACCTTTTAAAGTTAACATAACAGTCACACGTTACAACAAAAATGACTTACAATGTATTAAACTTTGCGCAAAGGTTAGAATAATAACTTCGTTATTTGCTTGTACGATTATTTATACATTCTGTGTTATTAGTTCGAAAGTTAGTTTTGTTGTATATTATAGCTTTACTGTAACCCATAAAAGACCCACAGCAGGGTCCGGTCTCCTCTCACAATGAGACAGATGTAGGCTGGCCTAGTGCTGGTTGGTGGACTTCACGTGCCTTTGAGAACCTTTTCTTTTAACTCTTCGGCATGCAGGTTTTCTCGCAATGTTTTCCGTCACAGTTACAGCAAGACGGTACCTGATAACCAAAAATCATCCAAGATTGGTCACTGAAACTACTAGACTATAGAAATAGACTAGCTAATAAATAGACTATATAATATTAATAGAAATTGTAGCTATTAGACTATATTAATCCAAAAAAAGGTAATTAAAAAGGATGAAGCTTGACAGGCTTTGCAATAATTTTAAGAAAAATTTTCAAATTTATTTTGTTATAGTACTGTAGTGTGGAGCTATGAGAACATTTATTCATAAGAACAGTCTTATTAAAGTCATCATAATATCATCAAGACGTCTTTATAATATTAATTATATTAAGTTATAAACATAAAGGCTCTAAAACCATTATATTGAAGCTTTTTATTTCGTTTGAAGTCGGTGGTTATTTTTGTAAAAAATATCTTTAAGTACTTACTCCATTCCATTAAAAATATGAAACCTTTCTGTTTTTCATAGATCATTGGCGAGCCAGGAGCCACACACAATCTTAGCCCCCTAATTGTATTCAGTCAATTAGCATACGAAATTTCATTTACTGTCCCGCAGATATACGTAATGTGCGCTGCGCTAATCTGATTGCGTTGGGGTAAGTGGTTTCACGGGACAGAATCAGAAAGATGAAATCCGTAGAAGAACGAAGGTGGACCGACATAGCTCTCAAAGTTTGCAAATTAAAATGGCAATGGGCTGGCCACATCGTTCGCACGACTGACAAGCCATGGGGAAAAAAAGTCATCGAATGGCGACCACGTTTAGGCTAAAAGAGCGCAGGCCGCCCGCCTACTTGCTTAGCCACTGGGCTATCAACTGCTTTTAGAACGTGTTTCTCAATCTAAAATGGATGCGTCTTCTGGGCGTGTTCTATGCATGTCAGATTTTTAAATACCTAACCACTAGCTAAATGCCCTAACAGATAGGCAGATTGCGAGGTCTCGGGAGTTAAAAATTAATCATAATCATGGAACCATGTTACAAAAGGTGAATCCGTTTTGGAGATAGTGTAGCATCCTTCATTTCCATGCGCCCTCCAAAACGCCGCCTCTGGCAAAGCCTCAACTATTCCATGCATTCCAGATTGACGCCGTCATCGCCATGTTTAGCTACGACTCCAAACTCAGAGGTAAAATATTATTGAATAGGTTAGAGTAAACAATGATTTATATTAGTCACTCCGCAGTAAACATTGATATTAATCAATCCGGCCGTTTCCTTCTCTCGTACAGCACTTCTTACCGCAACTCTCATTCCTTCCTACCTTATTTTCTGCCCTGTATATGGGCCTCTCCTAGTCGACGTCACTCAGCTCCGTTTTAGGCCCTACGGTGTCCCACTAAGGTTTTTTTAGATCATCAGTCCACCTGGTTGGAGGGCGTCCTATTTTTCTTTACCAAGACATGGTCGCCATTCGAGGACCTTTCTTCCTCATCGGTTATTCCTTCGAACTTCGAACGATGTGGCCAGCCCAGTGCTACCCTCAATATCTGCCGTATTTTTTCATGTTTTGTGTTTCAAATGGAGAAGTGTAAAGTGAAACACAAGGCATGACAAACATTTTGCTTTCTGGCAGGCAAAAAAAGGTGGCGGTAAATTACTCCCCCGAGTGAGCTACAATGGCTCTACCGGTTTCAATGCCTTCTATGTATATCTATATTAAAAATAATGTTTACACGTATTACACTACCAAGCTAGTAGTCTCTTTGACACACGAGTGCAATTACGGTTTAATGAAGTGAAGGCCCTCGGGACCGATGTCTGTTTGCCGCTGTGATGGAGTGTGATGTGATATGTTTTATTTATGTAGCTCTAACGAGGGATTCTGTTGGTGGTTGTTGTTTGCATTAGGTAATTATTAAAATACAGTACAGTACATAACGAATACTCTTTATTTGTACACAATAAACAATTACATTAAACAGCACATTTAGCCAAAGTACAAACCTTTGGAAAGAGGAAATAAAAGAAGAAAACAAGAGGTAGAGTGTACAAGTAAGGCTTGTAGAGAAAACATACTCGTATTATAATTATGTAGGTCATTGTAGGAATGCGTAATGCATGTCCAGTCGGTAATAAAAAAAATTTTGTTATGTTTTGTTTGTTTAAAATTGTTTGTTTTATTTTTGTAGACGATTAAACTCAGTTTCCATTTTCAGATTGGAAGCTATTCGACTCTGACCATGAGGTCCCAAAGCAATATAACTTGCTGCGATCGCATCAAGAATTCATACGCATAAGTGATTGACCGGGGCTCAATCAACACTTACGAATTTTTCTTATTTATCAATTTATTTCTTCAAGGTAGTTTTCGACACCGTCTATTCGACGTCATCTCAATAGTTAGCACAGCAACTTGTAGAGCAAAAATTGATACGAGTAGTTGAGTTTTGTAAAAGATTAAAAACTGTTTGAAATACATAACTTTATGGTGGCAGTAGTGCAGATATTTCTATTCATCCCAAAGAAATTAAGAATCATAAATCTTTTCGAAAACCCTCATCAAGATAATGTTAATTCAAATTTAACGTTCTAAAATGTTTCTAAGACACTGACACACAATGGCGTAAGTTCGACCCTGTAAATTGATTGTTGAATTTTGCACGATTAAACATAGTTTCGGACACTTGACTCCGGGCCCCTCTAAGTCCCTAGGGCCCTTTACCCCAGAGCCACACTTGCGGCGATCCCGTCAAGTATTCCATGCATAAGCGATTGATTCTGTCAACGAATCCCATTGTGGAGCCATGGAGGGGACCTGTACCATAGTGGGTAGCAATGAATATTTGATGTAATAAGCCAATCACCATTAATATTTGCATGGTCTAAATGTAAATGTAGTACCACCAATCTCTGCTGTGCGCCTACAGATTCAAGTATACACAAAAAAGTTGTTGTGATTTTTAAATTAAAAGAAGGGTAAAAAGGGTAAAATCAATTTAATATTACATGCACGTTTTAGCAATTGAGCTTTCAAACCGTCAATGATCCTGGTTACTCATATCATTCAATGAATTTCGTGGAGGTGGCAAGACGATCTTAAAATTATCCAACACAGGTGTATTGTGTTGTGACCCATTCATAATAGAGCATCGCCGTCAGTATTTCATTGACCATGCAGCCATTATCACCTGAAGTAGACCGCGGGGAAAAACTATAAGAACAGAAACCAATTGAATCAAACATCAAAAGCCCAAAATCGAATAAAGCCAAAAACGACGCGGTACAGATAAGAAGACGTCAGTGACACGCTGCTATTAAGGAACCCACAATAATACGGAAAACCAGTGTCCTCAAAAGCAGAGTCTAATAAAAGCAGTGGTATCATTCAAAGCCAAAAATCTAATAATAGAACATAATTTTCCTTTTGTCGTTTCCACAATCCGGATTTGTTGTTGGACAACGTACCGAGGCCGAATATATGAGCCAAAATTCTTTTCCCGGACGGACGATAAGATCTACTCTTATTTGGAATTGAAAGGAAGGACCATAGTGGTTTCGCTCAAAAATTAATATTATGAATAAGAAATTGTACAGTTGATATGAATCAACTTATTTTAGAAGCATTAGGATTTGGTAGAATATTTACTTGGATACAACCTCTTGTAAAATTAAAATTGCATAACCCTTACGAGTAGGTACTATCCAACCATCTAACTGTAAGGTAATGTTAGATAGATTCTAACAACTAATGTGATGCAAAAAAGGCACGAACTTAGAGTCTATTGAGAGCAATTGAAAATAGAAAAAAATATCCAAATCATAGCTTGCTTGTTATAGCAAGCATAATTACTATGCTTTACAGGCAACCATACCTCCCCAACCTAAACTCGGGGCATGAAGAAAATGCTGCCTTAGGACCGGTTAAGAGGCTAGCGGTAAGGTTACCCGGACGAGCTACTACGTCTTACCACTTATATTTCATTTTGTAGTAGCATACCTACAGAATGTTGTAATTACTTTCAGCATAGAAAATATACACATGACATGATATCTATTCGACAGTAGGTATATAATTATCTCATTGTATCTACAAAAGTTGACCTTTGTAATTCACAATTTTCACGAGCATAAATCTCTGAGTAACAAAGTTCGTTCCAGAGTTCCCGAGGCAGGATCAACGGGAATCCTTCTCACACGTACACGCCGGCTTCGGCATATTTGAATACAGCCAATAATACCTTTGTCGACGAAATCCCCTAATTCGTCGCTGTTTTCGAGACAATCCCGCGGGTGACGGGAAATATTCAGCAGTTCTGAAATATTCCCCGTTATTTCAGCGGTGGGTAGGTTGGTAGGATGAGGCTGCTCTGTTCTGATTTAGTTTAGTTTTCTTATAGGTTTGTTGTTTTATTTCTTTGTAAGGCATTTTTGTGCCAATCTTAGTCTTTTAGCACATCGACATTTTATTGACCCCCGATGCAAAAGGAGTGGTGTTATTGCAATACGTAAACATAATGGGAAGCTTGATTTCACTAGAAACATAATTAAAAACTTTGCCTTGTTTTTAAACAAAATATGTTTAGAATCTAAACATACAAAACCCTCAACAACCTTTCAGAAAAAAGGACCATTTGAATGACCCAGAGATCAAGACAGACAACGACAGACAGCACCGGTGCTTAAAAACTAAAAACTTAACAAAATACTAAAACTAAAAAAGTTGTTTATACCTACGTAAGGGTTGATGCACCCAATCTCATGAGTAAATAGCATCCTATAAACTGACACTAACCGTATCTGGTCCGGTCACGTCAGTCGCCAGCGCCGGCGGGTTAATTATTCAAAGCCTAAAATTAACTTAAACGCCCGGCGAAATGAACGTTTTGGTTAGGATATTCATTTTTTTGGAAAAGGAGATTAATAATAATTTAATATACGCTGAATTTTGGTTCATATCAACGGCCTAAATTAAAAGAAGTAACGGTTTCAATAACCTAGTCGGTTATGGATAGCCGTACTGTGGTTTGGTTGCTAAGATGTATTATAATTTCTTTAATGCAATAACATCTGTTGCCTGGTAATAGAACGGTTGTACAACTATTCATACCCGAAGGAATATTAAGACCCATCATAAGTCTAGATCTCATCAGTCTTATCCATTCATCTCTAGCTTTTGATACAGCTTATATCCAAATAAATGTTAATCTGAAACAGACTACAAAACAATGCATATATTTGTAAAAAAAATTATTCAAACTCACAGGGCTATACTAGGGTTTTGAGAGCCGTAGATCTCATGGAAACGTACAAAATAAGAATACTTACCATCCAAACAAGAATATTTGTTGTATAAAATGTGTATATTTGAACTTAAAACTTTTGCTCTGATACCTATTAATTCAAAACAGACTCTTCAAATAACTTGTAACTACTGAACTGAGTTAAATGGATACAATTCATAGTACCTACATAACACATATTTAGTTTATAAAATTTTCACTTTGTATATGAGTTGCAGTATTAGTATATAAATCTAATTTTATGGGAAAAACTAGGTAGAATGAAAATTTATAACACTGGTAGAATTTATGAAATTTAATACTCGTGCCATAAATCCAGTATCAAAGTTTGATACTCGTAGTT
Organism: Erynnis tages; assembly: GCA_905147235.1. Taxonomy (NCBI): domain Eukaryota; kingdom Metazoa; phylum Arthropoda; class Insecta; order Lepidoptera; family Hesperiidae; genus Erynnis; species Erynnis tages. Next base: position 2,570,622 of record LR990077.1, on the reverse strand, counting down.
GAGAGTTTATAGATGAATGCGTAATTGATATGCAATGATATAGTGACTCTTCGGTGCGATTATCATTTTTTAAGGAAAATCTTGAGTCAGAGGCATGTGAAGTCAAGCAATCCGCACTAGACCAGCGTGGTGGACTATGGCCTTGCCATTGTGAGAAGACCCGTCCCTGCAGTGGGTCAGTAATGGGTAACGGACAACTTTACAAGAAAGAAGACGACAAAATATAAATTAATTTTATTTTCAAGACGGGTGCAATTGCTGCAGTCGGTATAACTGCAATAAACAATGTCCCACAGGGGTTACACTTTTAATATAAAACACGAACATTCTTTTATTACCTCCATAATGTTGGTCTAAGAAGTACAGAAGTAGCTATTATTGTTCTTGCTACATTTGTTTTAGTATACAATGTAAAGTTTTGTCTTCGCCGGTTTTCGGGATGTGACATGAATTTGATACTAGTTATGATTAAACCCTTATTTAGAATCTGGTTGGCTGAAACGCGGTTTCAATTTTGATGAAAATACAGTAACAAACCCATGAATGTTTTTTGGAGCCTAGGAATCGAACCCAGGACTTTGCTTTGCATCCACGTGGCGATACTAGCACCAATTCAGTCACCACATGGATGTAAATAACAGCTAACGCAATGAGCTAGTCATGAATCAGTCTCAGAATCAGTACTATTGACAATTTTTAGAGTGATGGTCACAAATTAGCAATCCTGGTGTGAGAAATCCTCAAATCAATTGTACGTAAGGAAAATTCAATAATTCTTACATATTCTTTGATATATGTAGGTATGAATAGGTGTATTTTTGCAGCGTTTCATATACGAGTAGGTCGTATAAAGGGCTCTATCCTTCACCACGCTTTTAACCAGCAAAACCCTCAGTGTTGCGACAGCAATTTACAATTCTATGACCCGTCTTCCTACACGTTTCCTACTTGGTGGTGATGGCGTAGGGAACGGTAACTATTTTAATCTATTAAGGGGCCCATCCACCAACCAACCCGCAGTAGGCCGTCCACCAACCCGCAGTAGGCCAGCGTGGTGGACTAAGGCCTTCATCCCTCTCATTGTGAGAAGGAGACCCGACCCTGTAGTGGGTCATTAATGGGTTACTGACTGAAGCGGCCCATCTGCCGGTTTAATAAGTTCTAGGTGAATTAGAAAAGGTGAATTAGATAAGCACCAAAGCTAGTGCTTCTGCTTATCATATATCCAACATGAATATGAAAAAATACGATGTATGTGGAAACAACATAAATACATGGTGTAGTCATACTTGATGCTCATTATAAAGTTTAAATTGGCGACCTGATTTTTAAATAAGTAGCATGACATAAAAAGTAGGACTACGTTCAATCAGTTAGACTGAGATTTAATTAAATCCGGGTTTTCTATCGTGAAAGTCTGCCTCATTATTACAATTCTACTTGTTCCAATTAATTCCATAGTTTAATTCGATTCGAATTCTTGACATTCCTTTTGGCAAAAATTTGTGAATTAAAATCACGTTCTATTTAATTTATTTCGTGTGTGTCGATGCTGTGATAAAATTATAGAGAAATTGTCACCGATTGATTCATAAACGCCCATTTTAAAGTATTATTAAGTGATCACAGCAGTCCATGGACGCGCTTCTAACCTGAAATGGAGGAAAAAATCTTATCGAGGTTGCATGCGTGCTTTGCTACTCATGAGGACTAAGGTGTTCGCCATAAATAAAATAGGTATCCCCGACTACCGACCTCAGCGTGGAGGTGTGGTAGTACCACAATCACAAGACATGAAGAACATGCTGCTTTACGACGGGCTAAGACGAACCACCACCATAAACTCTACCACCTAAAAATTTAACGTTACGCATTGTAACGAGTATGTTAGAATTCGAAATGAAATAAAATGAAAAACCTACTAGTGACATACGTATATGTAATGCATTGATTGAAGAGAAAAGCATTTATGTGTTTATGATTTAATTTGCACACACTTTGGTTTTGCATAATATTTTTATCTTTATTTTTCATGCAATAACGAGTAGGTACAATGTTTGTTTAAATAAATTTGATTTCGATAATTTTGATAGAGCCACATGCCGCTATAAACGTTTTAACACTATTTTCAGATTTTTCGCGCTATAAGATTTTATGATATATTCCTCTGCTACCTTATTTTCAAGAAGCCGCTATTGTTAGTACTTCTAAAATAACCACACAATTACTCAGAATCTGCCCTAATCAATCTATTCCGAAACATCTATGTTAATCGATTCAGTGGAACCAATAAGCACATTGTTTATTATTCCAATGTGATAGAATCGAACTTGTATGGACTTTAACTCAGTGAATTATGCAAATGAATTGAATTAATCGCAGTACTATATTGCATGGTGAGTTTTCAGAATTCAGTTAAAATCTTTCGGTAACGAAATGGTAATAGAGTAATTAAAGCCACAATATATTATAGTGAAATGCTTACCACCTACTGCGTCCTTTCCGTTCTAACTTGGAAGAGTAAACACAATTTCGCTTCGTTCCAACCAACAAAGAAAATACTCACGCCACTGGCTCGAACCTACAGACCTGTTTTAATTTACTTCAATTTACTGTTACAATAATGGTCCTTCGAGCCGGATCGCACTTTTTATCCGGCAATTTATCGCTCCAAGTGGCTTTATTTCAAAGTTAACGATGTTTGTGTTGTTCTTTTCATATTTTCCTGTAACACGACAATGTGTAAGGCGGTCGCTAGCTGAATGAAAGTATTACTTGCCCGAGTCACGTGCGAAGCGTTTGCCAACCCTGATGACTTCATACCCGTGCTTTGATTACGAAATAGACTAGTAATGAAATTCATCTGGACGCTGCCAATATCGTATACACTGCTGTTTACGTGCTGTAACTACGAAACAAACGATCATCTTAACGAGCAATGGATAGCTCAGACAATTAATGAGAAACATATCGCTATTAATGGGCGGCCGAGAGTAAATTCTAATGGGCAATGGCTAAATACTCATTAAGGGAGGGATTTGATTACATAACTGTTTAGATATTGTATTATACGTAGTAATATCAAGAGAAACAACAGTAAAAGTATAATAATCATTATAACAAATAATCTATAAGTTCAGTGCATAGGCTAAACTTATATCTGAGTGGCGCTGTAAATACGTTGCACTGGTGCGCTGCACGGAAGGTCCTGGGTTCGATTCCTAGTGGAACAGAGATTTGAATTTGAGTTTTTTTTGTTTCTAGCCTGATGTGTGTGTTCTTATTGTGTGTGACTATGGCATCTACGACACAGTGTGAAGTATTAGTATAACGCGTTATTAGGGTTTAAAGGAGTCTTAATCTTTTTAAAAAATATTCCGAATATTGTTCCTAAATAAAACGTACACAAGCTTTAGTAATGAGACGTCCATGTCTGTTCATTTTTAACTCTGCGTCACAAAATCCCAACAGTTTTGTATTACAAAAGTGGCGAAATTTAGGCTCCTATTCGCAGTAAACTCGGAATGAAAAAAATTAACTGACTAATACCTCCGATCTCATCTTCTGAGTCAGGCTTAGCGAAGAAATTGAAAACACGCCCATTTAAAAATCCTGATATTTTCATTCCGTAATAAACATTCGGGAGACGAAACGTTGATTAATCCGGACTGATCTCGGCTTATTTCGGATGCCACTGTCAAAAACACGGTCAAGAGAAAGCGGGGCTATCGCGAAGTGTGTTCCTTGAAAGATTTCATGAATGCTAGGCCTTATAATCGACTGAGACACCAACTCGACAAAACATAAATCTTTATTTGGTTCGTTTTTGGGTTATATAGGACGGTGTTCACAGCAGGCAATTAATAAAGGCTCCGAAAATGATGTTACCGATTAAGATATTTTAAAGCATACTTGAGCAAAGATTGGCCATTGTAATTTAACTTAAAATCAAAGTGAGGACTTAAAATGTGGGGAATGAGGGGCTTAGCAATTAAACAAAAAAGCTGCGGAGGAAATCAGTTCAAAATAAAGATTTTGAACCGATATCTTCTATATAATCATTGGCTTTTTAAAAAAATAGCCTTGACCGGAACCCCAAACATAGAGTGCGTGTGGCGACAATATCCAGGGAAATCAGAAAATGAGTTTTATACATTGTTTTGTATCCTGTTATTCATCGGAAAGTACTTTTTTAATTATGTTGCTCGGACGTTATTTTCTAATAGGTCTAATTTTGGAACTTGGCTTTTTGGTTAACAATCGGACTATATTTTGTATTGATTTGCTGTTTACAAAAAAAAATAAAGATTTGAAAACAAATAGTTAATTTGATAATCATTTTTAGATATAAACTCATTTTTATTTTTAAGGCACTTTTAGTAAAAAGATACGCTAGCATTGCTTACTAATAAGACTAAGTAGCATCATAATGCTCAAAACTATTTAAGACATTACATTACACTACATTTTTAGGATTGATTTTCCACCTTTCATCGCAAGCCGTTAAAAAGGGTTTACAAACCATAAATCCATGGAGTCGTATATTTAAGGGTTAGGGCGCTGTTCTTCGGCTATACTGAACAACTGGTTTTACGAGCGAAACTCCATTACGTAAAATTATGAAAGTAGTAAAAGAATTCGGTTGGGCTTCCCAAATGATGGTACCCGTAGCTACAGAGACTGATACATATACTTAGATACGCAAATAAGATGTCCCTTCTCTTGTTCCCTCTCACGGGTACTCCCCCCACAATAATAGGGGGACCATACTCCCTGGACCTCCCTCTTCCACGCTCGCAGCTCTAATGCGAGTTGGTGGAGAAACAGGTACTTTAAAATACTTTACACGATTTATTTGAAATAGCAAATGATCAGAGCATGAACAATATCGTCTAAGTATTCATATAGTGTGATAGAAAAAGCGGTGATAGCCCAGTGGCTTAGAATTCGACCTCGAATCGAGGGGTCCGGGTTCGAATCCCAGTGGCACGCACCCATGACTTTGTAATAAAAGTTATGTGCGATTCATAAAATTAAATATCACCTGCTGTTACGGTGAAGGAAAACATCGTGAGGAAACGTGCATGCCTGAGAGTTCACAAAAAAATGACCTCAAAGGCATGTGAAGTCCACCAACCCGCAGTAGGCCGGCGTGGTGGACTAAGGCCTACATCTCTCTCATTGTGAGAGGAGACCCGACCCTGTAGTGGGTCATTAATGGGTACTGACATGACATTCATATAGTTAACGTGTGCCGTTAGTATGTAAATATGTCAGACTAATGGGATACTAATGGCTGACGTTTACCGTACGAATACTTTGACGATAGCATAGTAGGTATCGCACGGCACTGACGATCGGTTATCAATTTCCAGCGTAAAAGTAGAAATAGAAATCAAACACTGCTCAAATTTTGTCTGAAATTCTATATTTAGTAAAACAAAATACTTACATCTGCTAATAAAAACTAAACAGACTTATATAAAGTCAACGCGGTCTCCACCGAATCCAATTTACTTCCAACCATCTAGACAAAAGGTAAAGATGACTTCCACAAAGACGGCAAAGCAACTATGGGAACAGAATACTTCATGCATTCTTATTTAACAATTTGCATAATGTCCTTTCGATGACAGTCGTTTCAATACCGCTTGCAATTCAAACTGTAATAAATTAAGCATTTGTCAAAGTTTACCCTATTTGTATGCTGATCGTACCATAAGCATCGCGTGACCGGCCAACCAATCGGGACTCCGTAAATCATGTCTGCGCATCAAAATAATGTATTCATATTTCATGGGGGAAATTATTGCGGCGTGCGGCTGCGGCATGCGGCTGCGGCGTGCGGTTGCGGCTTGCAGCTACGACTTGCGATTGCGGCTTATAATTGCGGCTGTCAGTGCTTTTAGAGAGTACGGGTTACAGATTTTAATTTAATTCTTCTTCTAAGTCACAACTCTTGACAGATAGGTCATGGAAGTCGTTGATTAGGTACTGGTAAAATATTGTTACCCGTCGTTAGCCAGTGCGCTGCCCGCAAGGTCTGGGTTCAATATCCAATGGATTAGAAATTCCAATGGTCAATTTAAATATCTGTTTCTGGGTGTGTTTATCTTGATCTGTGGGTGTATCCTTTGCCCCACGACAAGATAGAGAAACCTGCTCGAATGGGGTTATGAACATAAAGCATTAAATGAAATCAGCAGATTTTCTGGTGAACGAACAGAGAAACCTTCACCTTTTTCAGTAGTAGTATTATCAAAACATAACAATTCTCAATAGAACATGAGCTTAAATGAAAAATCAAATAACTATGTTTCCATATTATCATGAGATCCTTAATAAAATTTCTTCGAACCATCAATGCGTAGAACCTTTCGGAAATACATCACGTTAACCGAACATCCTAGAAACGGGTTCAATTCAAAAGAAATCTGCAGAACAACCCTTTAATGGAATCCAAATAAAAAATCCTCTGATAAAAAAGTTTTGCAACATCACCATCAACGAGTAACTATAGAAGATTATAAATAAATAAATTTACGTAAGTAGTAGGCATGCTTGTACCTGACGCGGTAAAGCACAATGAAAAAACATGTTTTTTATGTTTTATTTAGAATCGTGTGGTGTGGTGTGGTGTGTGTGGTGATCACATTACATTTTTAACACTAACAAGGTTATAGGTGACTGCACCACGCTAATATAATTGGTGAATAAAACCCTTCACATAAAGTATCTACGATAAAACCGGCAATTAGAAAAGAACATGGAAAATGAATTTGTGAAAAGTAATAAGCATACAAAATAAAAGAGAAATTGACAGTTTTCATAAAAATTTTGGAAAAATCATAACAATAGCTCAACCAAACAAAGCGCGGGACAGGCATTAATTAACATTATGTTCCTCGCGTATCGCCCAACGCTCAACGTATGACCCTTCGAGATCGGAGCCAAGAAACTTAATCTTTTTATTGATTCCCGCGCATTTTCCGATGTTCGATATCTTTTCGATATCTTTTTACGCCCCCGGCTCGCAAACATGCCGTAAACCGATACCTATAGCATTACTTTTTTATTACCCACTTTTACTTTTACAAAGTAATGAATAACTAAATATTCTTTCTTGTTCAGAAACTAGTTAAGATTGTGCCTTATTTCACTTTTATTACGTTCTACAGGAATTTTCAAAATACAGTCCATTTTTGTTTCATTTCATTCAATAATTAATTTATTAAACTTACTAAATAAACAAAGTCCTACTAGAAATTATTAACTAATTGTTTTTAATATTTTCGGTAACTAGAAATAATTGGAAATCTTCAGGGACTAAGAACATTCATTAAAATCTATTCAACGTCGATAGAAAACAAACTTTTTCCAAATAAACTCTGTGTTCAATAAATATGCGTTAAACAAACGAGTCTAATAACGTCTTCAAGAAACACATTTTACATTTTTTATGGAACATAATACTGACGTCAGATAATTATTCAATCTGTTGTTTTTAACATTAAAAATTTATTGGAAATTCTAATTTTTAAAGAAGATAATCGTTTTATGTAAATATATAATCTGCAATTGTAATATTATAACACACAGGTAGTGAACACCAAACACAGTCGTGCTATTTAATACAATTCATAAAACCGCTTCATTTCATAACTTCACAGCAATATGCAATAGGCTACCTTATTGCTCGCTAGCTATACCAGGCGGCCTATGATCTGGAAACTGTAGAATCCAAAACGACAGATGAGATCGGAGATAGAACACGCTGCCTAAAAGAAATCTACGAGAATGGGAACTTCAAAATTTTATGCGAAGCTTGATAATCGCTGACATGGGATTCTGAGATATTCTTGTGCTATAAAGATAGGAAATACTCGAATTTATACTGTGATATACTCGTGAGTTAAGGTGTATGGAAGTTTCCTTATCTTCTCTTAATATTTTCACCTCCAGCGGTGAAAATGTTAAGGTTTTTGAAAATTGTACTATGTAGGTATAATAAGTTTGCAAAGATAGGGACCTCTCATAGTCCACCACATATTTACTTATCTTACTAGTATTATAAATACGAAAGTCCCCGAGGATCGATAGATGTGTATTTTTTTCTCTTTGAGGCAAGAACGGCTGAACGGATTTAGATGTAATTTGGTTATCAGAGATATGTTTGACTGGAGCTAGTTCATAATTAATTCTTATGTATTATCTTAAACATAGCTTTAGTATGCTGACGGAAGGACATCTTTAAAAGATAGAAGAAATCTTTAAAGGGTGGGATGATTGCCATTTTGCGGAAAAATTATGAACTAATTTCTTTACTTTTACTACTAATTCGAAAAACCACGTCATGTTGTTAGCCATTGAGCGTGCAGAAACTTAACATCGACAACGTTGTGAAAGAAGAATACCTATTAGTGTCACCATTAAAGGTTTTTTATTCTTTTGGTATAGCTATAAGTCCAACGTCGTACCTACTTCAAACGTCAAACAATATATCGTTAAATTATTTAAAGGGTAATCACTTATCGTTACGCTTAGACGGTAGCCATCAAAAAGCAATATTCTCTAAAATTCCTTAACTCGTACACGTAGCCACGAAATATTTATTCAGTAACACCACAATGACTTGTGACTGCGACGGTACTACATTGAAATTTTAAGATCAGAACGACGCCTATCTCAAGCGATTTTGAACCTTATTGCGTGGTGGTTAAGGTGGAAAGGTGGGGTCGTCGTGAAACGAAAGAAGTCCATGCAATACTGCTTTCTGGCGAAAATGTTTTAAACCACGTGCTTGGTGCTACGTGACTCCATCAGCGGGGATGTGAGCTCTCACCTTGCAATGTTTATGAGGAACTTGATGCTTTTGAAGAATTGTCTTTGAAATTATCAAAAGTCGTTATGAATAATTCATTCCAACGGTCGTTTCAAGAAAAATGTTGGCTGGCAGTGGGCAAGTCTTGGCTTTATTTATTACTTAATTTTTCTCTCAAGAGGGAAATAAAAATTAACTATTAGGTTATAAAAAATCGTGATAAATTAATAATCCTTAAAAAACGTAACAACACCAGTGCGCTGCCGGGTTTGAAGTAGCCCTGAGAACAAAAATTTGTGTCCAAAGTAAGTAAAATTAGACCGTAGTAAATAACACACGTGGAATATCAATATTATGTGTATCTACGTATGTTCTGTACGTATGTGATACATCTATTCGATAGTCCATAATTTCACACTTCTATAGAGTCTGTTGGCTTAGAAATGCGTTCAGGAAAAATGTAGTTTTCGTCACCGACAGCGATGGAGAATAGTGCCTGATTGTAAGTCAATTTATAAAGAATCTGTGCGATTCAATCACAAATGCTGCATGTTATGAAAATTCTAGACTGCAACAAGGATGTACGAGGATTGAGTTAGATTTGTATTTCAAAAGCAACAAAATTCTAGGACTTGCGAAATTTTTGATGAGAAGATTTGAATTGAATTAGATTTGATGGTACTTTTCAATTTAAGTATAGTTTGTTGAACAAATGAGAAGTAAATAGATAGGTCCGTAGCAAAAGTTCTAAATGACCTGGTTATAAAGAAATCACTGAAAGCCGAATCTAAGCCAATAAGAAAAAAAGCGGTGAAAAAATTATGGAAGATGTTGACACCCAAACAAATGTTGATTATCTGTATTAATAGACAATATTACATAGACCCAACTGCCCAGATCAGAAACAGATATAAACACTTGATTTAAATAATGAAATGGCAATTTAACCCTGTATGGGTTAACATTACCGAACAAAAAGATTTTTTTTCAAAAAGTCATCTCCATCAGGAGAATAAATACTAGGGAACAAGGACTGGTTACGCCTCAGGCATCACAGTCGGGAAACTCGTCAAGCATTGATTAAATTCCTTGAATACCGAAGCGGGAAACTTTGCTCAAAATTCAAAACCGACAATCTACTTTCGAAGTTGTAAAGATCAGAAACCAATGTTCTGATTATTGCCCGTAACTCCGACTTCGCAGATAGTTCGACGAAGTTTAATAGAAACAATACGGGGAATTCGAATCGTGTTAAGTTTAAAGATCAGAATATGTATTCAAGGCAGGTGTGTATGAACGATATAAGTGGGTTCACGATCATGCCACGTGGCGAAATGTCGTGATTTTGAAATCTTTTTGGATGACTTTAAACTCTAGAACTTATACCCAACTGCCATTCCGAGCTATAAGCTATCATGCAGGTGGCTTGTTTGTCGAATCTCATCAATTTTAATCTCATCAATAATCACTTAAATGTGGAAGAAATCGTCTCTAAAAACAGTTTAAAGAGTACCTAATCCTAACATGGTGGCGACGGTAATAGGAAAAAATTGCTTGGTTATCAGACAATTTTATTTCGAAGGGATTACCAAAAAGGGATTACCAAAAAGATAAGGACCAAAGATGAAAATAAAATGCAGCATATTAGTCTAAATCTCGAGGCGAAATTGGAATTTGCGTTTCTCCGTCTTGCGTTTTTGTCTTTCGTTATTTATACATAGTATATTGTTATACAAGCAGAATGAACTTAAATCAATGAAATTAAATTAAAGCAGGTGAACTTAAATTAAGCAAGTTCTTTTATATTTGCATGTTAATTATTTAACAGTGATGACGTTAAAATGGCCGCCCTAAATTGCCCAAAGGTCGGTCTACGCATTTGCATGTAAACGCATTTCGCCTGAAGGCATATTATCTCAAACTCTATTAGAGCTTGTCGCCCCTATTTCACGGATTGATAAGCAATGCAAGTACATTTGAATCAATTAACTAAATAACATAGAAGAGTTTTGCCCGCATATACTTGTCAGTAACCCATTAACCCACTCTCACAATGAGAGGGATGTAGGCCTTAGCCCACCACGCTGGCCTACTTCGGGTTGGTGGACTTCACATGCCTTTGAGAACGGTTTTTGTGAACTCATCCAGGTTTCCTTCACCGTAACAGCAGGTGATTTTTAATTTTATAAAGCGCATATACTCGTAACTTCTTATAACTTTTAACTATTTATCTACTATGAATACGCAAGCAGTATTGCAAAATTAATCCCCTAGGATAAGTAACAACCTGTCAAATGCATATTAATATTACCGTCTATGTATTTCTACCCGATTCCAAAAGGTACAAAAGGGCATTAAATTAGTGAGTTGTCTTCACAGGTGAGGAAAAAGGGTTCCTAACGAGGGACAAGTTGACTTACAAACTTCAGGAAAAACTCCTCGAAATATTTTTATTGCGAGTGAGGAAGCGAGCCTTTTGAGTCCTTTTCAGCATTTGTAAGAGAAGTGCGGGAAGGATTGCGCTCGTTTTGTGTTTGTTTGTTGTTGTTTGGGAATTAGGGGTGCTGCTGCGATTTAAGGAAATATCTTTCATGCCTCAAAAATGTGGCGTCAAAGTGGCATGATTAAGTGTGTATTTCCTCTTTGTATGAGATGGTTGGGACAAGGATGTTGACTTTTTTAATTACTAAGGAAAGTAGTATAGACTGCCGCGAGACACTACATTTCTTGTCCTGTTTCTTTCACACAAAAACCGCTGAATGGATTCAGCTGAAAATTGGTATACGGGTAGTTTATAAAATCTAAGTCGATACGTAGCTCTCTCTGGATTTTTATCTCTCTCTGAACCAAATTATAAAGACTACGCGGTTTAGGGCTTAATTAGTACGCCGATTGGTAATTGCTGATATCCTATGATAGTAAGTTACCTGAATACTAACGCAGACTTCAATGCCGTGAGCATGAACACTGTCATCAAGGTATTCGTACGGTAAATATCAATCATTAGTATGTCCAATGTCAATGTGTCTTACATCTTCCCATTCTAACTACATAATGGCACACGCAACTATACGAATACTATTGACAATATCCAATGATATTGATCTTAAAAAAACTGCCATCGTAACCTAATAGATACTAAAATATAATATTGGATTGGAACTTTATTCTAAACATTCACATAACATCAAAAATACAGTTCGGACGAAAACAAATTTCTGATTCAATTTGATAAAATTGCTCCGCCTAAACTAGATAAACACTTCGGAATAGCTTCAGAATTACTTCGGAACCGTTCCAAATGAACCATAACTCAAAAGTAGTATGCTCAAGATAACGGTGATCTTTAACATTTTCATAAACGAATAGAACTTTTCTCATTTCAACTTATTCTTTTTTTATCGCACGACTCGGTCCCTCGGGCCCAAAATTTAGTACTCGATGATCCAACGTTTAAATCTCTTTGAATACATTTGCGGCATCTGCAGGGTTGATAGTGAGACTTTTATGATTACTTTTGTCATGTTTTTATGAGCAGGTTTTATTTTGCCCTCATAATATTTTCCTGTGACTTTTGACACGTTTTTACGTTTCTCCCTTCAGTCTTTAATAGAGGAGCGAAATCTTCTCTTAAGTATTTGTTCATAAGGTGGTTGTTGGTTGCTTCAATCAAGCATTTTTGGGCAACCACACCTCAAATACACAAGATCTGAAGGCTGTAAATAACGTTAGGAGTTAGATGACCTGATGACCTGAAATAGAGTATCTCCGATACCCACATCTCTTCTAGTACACGAGATACGAAGAACATTCTGCGTCGCGGAATAAGCCTTATAAGAGTAGGCCTTATCTATGGACTAAGGCCACGCTGCCTTATTGTGGTTGGTGGAGCCCACGTGTCTTTGAGAACGTTATGGAAACCCTCAGCCCTGCAGATTTCCTTACGATACTGCCCTTCATCGTTACAACAGGAGATATTCAATTTTATAAATCGCACATCCCTTTTTAAAAAGTCATCAGAGCACCATGGAACCATGACCCCTCGAATAAGGGATCGAATTCCTAGCCACTGGGCAATTCACAGTAAACCCTTAAATTTACATCATTGAGAAACATTAGTGAACTATGAAAATTATTGTATGTAATAGTCGCATAACAAGTAGGTACCTACGATACGCGTATTGTTCCTAAATGTAATGAAACGGAACGCACGGTACTTTATCTTATTAGAGTGAGCTAAATGGTTTTAATCCCATTTGGGAACACTGGAGCGCACGCCTAATGTGTATCTGGATTTGAAGAGGGAGTGATAAATGTAGGCGCAATTGTGTTCACGCGTGATTTGTTATATGTGGCCTCTAAGGTGTCTGCTACTCGCATAGGTAATGAAACAAGATTTTTTAGTCATTAAAGTTACGCAATTGATCAGGAGGCACATCCATATTATAGCTGTTCTGCTTACATTCGGTTTGAAAGACAGCAGTAAAGCAGGCAAGCAGATTTTGCAAGCCTTTTTGTGTTTCAATAGTGCATGCCACTGGAATTCGAATCCGGAATCCGAATCCCCTTGAGTTAGGGGCGGATTTTTAACCGCTAGCAACCTGCAACTAGTTGGTAATTAACGCAAACCAGGACAAAGCAGTTGTATCTTCTGATTTACAGAACACATAATATGTATGTCTTTCTGGATTGATCGATTTTTTGGCAGCAACTCTGTTATGACTTACTTTTGGGCACGGCTCTCTCCACAACAGGCAGATGCTTGAAAACCAAGCTGTTTCAATGCGGATTCGTGGAGAAAAAGTGTAGTGGCCAACCCGCGTCGGATGTTTTCAATCTCCGACAAAGTTTAACGACTGATCTCTTATCGATAACAACCGGGACCGACGGCTTAACGGCTCCGAAGAACGGTTAGAAGAAAGAATTCGCCAGCGATCATACATACAGTCTGACTGCGCCTGACGCTGCTTATGTTTTTCGATCGCTTGTATACTGCACGCGCTTCGGTCCGATAAAATCGTTGAAACTTTCCCAGACAAAAAAACCTCATGACACAACATCCATTTGCTTCAATGAGGACCTCAATGTCGCATCCATTTTCCGTCACGAATATTTACATCGCATTTCCATACATCATAAATCTTCTGGAAGCATTGCAAGATCCAAATCTATGGCGTTCTATACGCTCGTCAATAGGTAGCTTTACCGATGACATAATCATTTCGAACCTTATGTCGAACACATAAGGGTTGTAGGAAGTGTGTGTGTAAAGTTGTGTGTGTTAAGAGATAATTGACTCATCCATCACATAATGTCGCTTGTTCACCTGCCAGTAAATGGATTGATAAATAAATATGCGACGTTTATATGCGTTGTAATATACTTGTATGAATGATTGTCGGTGCTGCAAATTGTTAATCTTCGCCAGAGTACATGTCAGTAACCATTAATGACCCACTACAGGGTGGGGTCTCCTCTCACAATGAGAGGTATGTAGGCCTTAGTCCACCACGCTGGCCTAATGCGGGTTGGTGGACTTCACATGCCTTTGAGAACTTTTTTTTTGAACTCTCAGGCAGGTAGGTTTCCTCACGATGTTTTCCTTCACCGTAACAGCAGGTGATATTTAATTTTATAAAGCGCACATAACTTTTCTACAAAGTCATTGGTGCGTGCCACTGGGATTCGAACCCGGACCCCTCGATTCGAGGCCGAATTCTAAGTCACTGGGCTATCACCGCTCTCCGCCAGAGTACATGAGGGTATAGAAATTGATAAAAAATACCCATATGCCTGTTACCCCGTATCCTAATTGGCAGGTTGCTCGTATGACGTCATTGCATCTTTGGGCGCGGCAGTGCCCCCGCCAAGTCTAGCAAAAAAGCGGCACGGCCGTACCCTATTCCCAAAGCAATTCAGGCCATTTGTCGACGAATCAGTCTCCGCCGCGATGCCACCGCGACCGGCGAGTGCTCCTGAAGGAGGTCCTCGGTCAAGACCGAAACATGTCGGCATCACCGATAAATAATACCGTGAGTAAAACCGGTTACTAAAAAGTTACATTATAAAATTTTTCATCGTGACCATTCATAATCCGCAAAGCAACGGATTCTGCTGGTCTAACTGCAGTGATTATCTCGTCCCGTGGCCTTTGACTGTGGCCTGCGAGTCCATTCCGCAGATTTATGAGCTCACTAAGAAGCTTACAGGCGTTTGTGAAATATTTATCGTCTGAAAGCGCTTGGTCCACTGTCTGATAGAGCGCGAGAAAATAAACGCTAGACTACGCTCTGTTTGAGCGCGTTTTCGTACGAATTTAACTCGTGCGTATACGAAGGTATTGTATAAACGCAACCCCGACCTGAGAAGTACTATGGGAGCGCTCACACTGCGCGCGATGAATTTGACGTTTCAATGGGCTCGTGCCCGAACGTATGTATACGCACGAGTTGAATGCGTAAGAAATCGCGTCCAAACTGAAAGCAGCCAGTCATTAGTAGGAACGACTTACTAGCTTAGTAGGTATACGCGTCCAAACTGAAGACGGCCTTGTCAGTAACCCATTGATGACCCACTACAGGGTCGGGTCTCCTCTCACAATGAGAAGGATGTAGGCCGCCGTCCACCACGCTGGCCTAGTGCGGGTTGGTGGACTTCACATGCCTTTGAGAACTTTTTTTTTCTGAACTCTCAGGCATGCAGGTTTCCTCACGATGTTTTCCTTCACCGTAACAGCAGGTGATATTTAATTTTTATAAAGCGCACATAACTTTTTTACAAAGTCATTGGTGCGTGCCACTGGGATTCGAACCCTGACCCCTCGATTCGAGGTCGAATTCTAAGCCACTGGGCTATCACCGCAAGACGGCCTTAGCGCCGCTTAAGATTGCTAGTGGGCGCGTCCTTTTGCTGTTAGTAATGTGGACAGACATAGGACAAGAACACTCGAAGACCAAGAGATATAAATTAAAAACTCAGTCCCGCTGGAAATCGAAGCCAAGACAAGAGACAAAACACGACAGTAGATGGTCCAACCATTCTAAGTTAGTACCTACATAAGCACCAGTTCTGTATCAATGAATAAATATCTAGTTAAGGCCACCTCAGTCGTCGCAATCTGAAAAGATACCTTTTAAATCCTCCTTTCTTAGAAAAGTACCTACACGCACGATGGATATTACTTAATTTTATTTTGATTTAGACTATTATATTCGCCCACCACTGAAATTGATTCTGGTCAATTTAGGTAAACGTGGATTGATTTCATATTATACTTCAGTTTTTATTATATGTATAATTGTATATCAATTAGCCTTTATAGTGTACAATTGGCAGATATTTAAGAAATATTTTTTTAATTTAACTGTAGCGTATCGCATCAGCTATGACAGTGGTAAAGGGACCTAAGGGCCGCTATAATATCAACATGAACAAACTTCATTTACGAGTGTAAGCCCAATATAGTTAAGAAGTTTTTGCAAAGAATTTTTCAAGAAAGAACCTGGTCCTAAGAGCTATTAACGGACAATGGAGATTTAATATTTAAGGTTTATTCTCCTTTGTTCAAAAATACGAAGGCCCACAAAGTCATTGAATAAATTAGAAGGTACGACGAAAGACAATGAGGTTTGGTTTTAAAATTTTTTGATATTCTATTTTTACTTTACCTACTTAGGTACCTATTTACGGTGTATTTGGTCACGAGCTAGCGATATTTTAAGGGCACAAAATAGACCAAATTTTATCGATAAAACCTATAAGTACAGGGTTCTAGCCCTCCTTTTGAAAAGGCAGCCATTTGAATTTTGTATTAGATTTTTATTTGGACCCAAAAGATAATTTCAATTTCTCTGGACTTGAATATTCTTAGAAAAAGACGGTGATTTGATAGTTAATATTACCATGTATCAGGTGAAAAAAAAATTATAAATGTTTGGATATTAATGTCAGAAAAAGGGATTTTTTACTGATCCCAATCAAAAGTTGACTGTGTTTTTCAGTTTTTCTTACATAAATCAAACACTAGCTTGCTAAGGCAAATATTCTTCTCAGCCTAAAAAGAGACCATTAAAATATCTACATATTTGTGGCTAAATGTGACATGTCTGTTCCTTGGTACATTCTTACAAAACAATGTTGATGAAATAACAAACACAAATAACATTCAGGACATGTAGGACCTCAGGGCAACAAGGATCGCCCTCAGACCTTTGCGAAATGATCCTACATGACTGTCACCGACCTTGTATCATTTAGATACAAATATAAACACGTTATGATATTTTTTCTACCGACTAACTACCTCGGCAGACTTCGCTTTGCAACATAAAAGACTTGCATATTTTTTTAATAAGTAAGTAATGTAGCAGCACTTCAAAAAAAGGTTTATATCAGCTAAACAAAATCGCATCAAGAGTTTTCTCGATTTCATTCGGTACAAAATCCTAAAAGCCACTTACACCACATGTAAGCTCATAGTAATAGTTATGTAGAGTCAGCCTCTTTCATTCTGGCCAAATTGGGCCGGAGGGACCACTGACCTTTGTAACGTGATCATACACAGTGTTCCGCGCGGCTGATATTAACTTTTACACAAGACTCACACATGTTCTTGTTCTTTCTGTTAAAAGCTTGACCTTATTAGCTGTCGCAAAACGACACGATATAAACCCCACGTTATGATTTACCATTTTACGGTAAAAATCTTAAAAACTGTTGCAGTTTAATTTTCAGTTAGAAAAAGATAACATACAATTTGTCCAAAGGTTTATCACAAGATTCACCTGTGTGACGATCAAGGGTAAAGTGATACGACAAGTCCACGCGTAACGGATCGTAACGTTGATATAGGTTCAGGGATCGGTAACTACTCTGGCGGAGGTCAGCGCGGCCCATTAACCCGCGCCTTATGACAGCCGCTGATTCAACAGATTACTGGAACGGAGATAAATTCTAATAGGAACAACTGTCTAGGAATCAAGGTCTGTAAAAGATATAGGTACGCTTCTGAAGTAAACACGATAAACAGGTATGATACGCGTAAGTCCACACGTTAGTAAGTTAGTCGAATGAACACAACATAAACTTTAGATGTGCCAATTGAAATACGCAAATATGTAGATGACAGGTTAATAGTTAATACTAAATGCACAGATCTTAGCTGTGCCAACTAAACGCGATGTGTGATCGTCGTCAAGCAACACACTAATTAACCCGCGTCTACTCAGCAGCGGTTAACCGCACAATAGACAACTTGCTTAGCACATTCAACTAACTACGGACGTGCACCTGTGGGTATTTAAGTTTTGTTTATTTTCACCTATTTTAGTTAAAATATTAACTAACTAAAGAAGAACATTTACGAGCAATGTGTGTCAGTGTTCACCTCCCTTCTTTTAGCCCTTTGTAGTCCACTGCTGGACATGGGCCTACCCTAGTCGATGTCACTCCGCCCAGTCCTAGGCTCTTTGTATCCAACGGTTTCCCGCTCTCTTCTTCAGGTCGTCAGTCCACCTCGTTGGAGGGCGGCCTGTGCTCCTTTTCCCTAAATATGGTCACCATTCGAGGACCTTTCTTACCCATCGGCTGCGAACCATATGGCCAGCCCATTATAGCCAGTGATAATCTAAGGCATCGAAATTGGGCCTTTACTGTGAGCCTGACCCATAAGTTCAAACTCTCTCAAAGACGCATAACTATTGTAGGCATTGGAAAGCGCTTTTAACGATAAACCGTTCATTTCTATCCAATAAGAAAAATTCAAAAAACTATAATGGCAAAAGCTCGTTTTTTAACATATTTTCTAAAACCACTGACTCTGTGTTAAGAGTACTAATAAAATATGATTAGTTGAATGAATATAAAATAATTTGAGAATATTTTACGGACAACTAAATGTGTTTACAAATATAATAACTACAGCCATTTTTAGTCACAGTATATAATATATTGTATCAGGCGTTACTTTGCGGAAATCCATTGTTATTTAAGTTGTATTTATATTTCTTTGCAACAATCCGCACACGTCGAATTATAAAGAGGAAATGAACACCATATATAAAATAGCAGTTACGAACGGATATAGCAGGAGGATGATTGACTGTCTTATTCGTAATAAACAAAAATTAATTATGCGGAATCAACTGTATGCGGGGCCATCAAATGAAACTATAGTCAGATGTAAATCTAGTTTGACCTATATAGGACCGATTTCGGAGCGAATCGCTAAAATCCTACGTCGTCACAATATCAATGTTGCATTCAGAACGGATAATAACATAGGATCTATCTGTAATGGCAAAGAAAAAATGGACAAACGTAAACAATCAGGAGTTTATAGTATCGCTTGTCCAGAATGTAACGGTATATATGTGGGTCAGACTGGTAGAAATTTTGACACAAGGTATCGAGAACACCTAGCAGCGTATAGAAATGGTCGCGCAGACAGGTCCAATTTCGCAAAACATTTGATAGAATCAGGCCATTCGGTACCTACTGGCCATACGTATAACATTTTAAATAGATGCGATAAAGGAATTAGGCTCAGTTTGCTAGAACAGCTACAAATTATTCAATATAGTAAAAACAATAGTGTTACATTGCTGAATGAACAAATAGACGTATCTAATTCTCCTTTGCTGCATATTTTTCCACCAAAATCACATGTGACGTAAAAAAGACATAAGTCACTAATATCAAACGTCAAAACACTGACAAGTGACGTTTTATTCGATTTTTGATTACACTCGATGTGTCATAATGGCAGGGAGAAAAGGTATATAAGCAGCTCACTCGAACGGCGACCTCACTCAGCAACCAACCGTTGTAGAGTCCACATCACCTGATGATGCTCCGTTTTGGGGCGAAACACGTGTCGTGTACTATTGGAATAAGTTGTTATGGTATATACCTACTCAGAGAGATAAGGGAGGGTGGTGGGTCCATACCAAAACAAGTTCCACGTGTGCGGATTGTTGCAAAGAAATATAAATACAACTTAAATAGTCACAGTATGTTTTCAGAGCATTCTAAAACCTAAATAACTAGTAGATACCGTGTAATTGACTTCATTTGATGCGTTTCCAATACCGTCCGTACCTATTACCCTTCCAAAGATAGTCGTATTCATGAGGTTAACAAAACAATTTGGCGTCTCCTTATCAGCTCGCTTCGTTGGAGAATCGCTCGTGCCTTCCAATTTTCCAAGCGAATGTTTCCTGTGCTTAAACAAAACGGTTGCTTCCTTCGCAAACACCGTGGAATATTCATTCACCGTCGTCTACCCGCTTAACGAAGCCAGCCCAAATAAATGCTAATACTCGGCGCAATCATGCTAATACAATATGTCTATTACCGTGCGGTCCGATTTGCGAGACGTGGCGGGACGAGCCTTCAATTTGTTTACGAAAAGACGTATGCTGCGCTCAGTTTGGATGCGATTGCGTATGAATTCAACTCGTTGTTATACGTGTGTTCATGCACGAACAATCCCGACCTTAGAAACAAGGCGATGAAGTTAACTTTGTCGTTGAGTCCAAACTGGGCCTTGATTCTGTATTGTGCTTCACTCCATGACACTCGTATCGCGGCAACGTCGTGTCTTACACGTGATAAAAAGTCAAAAAAGGCTTAAAAGTCAAATATCGTGACAATCTACTGTGTGCCTTATAGAATAGACATTTAAGATTCCTTGTCGTACCGAGCTCATCAAATGACGTACGGTTTGATGTGACACGATATCGGCATGAAATCTTTTGGGACTTAGAGAATCAAAACGGGGTTAACATCGAAATAATTATAAGTAGCAATTTTCCTCCGGAAATCTTTAGGAGGCATGCATTCTACATTTCGATTCGGGACTCTCCCCCTCTTGCGTTAGTGTGTAAGTGACATGCCCTTTTCGATTTCTCAAAAAAGCCGGTATTGTTTAAATGTAAGCATGATAACTTCCTTTGTTCCTTCAGTAATCAATTAATAATGTCGTGTATATAACGCTTATGACCACGACAATCTAAAAATCAAGAATACTCTATAAAAACAGAATAATGTAGCGATAGTTCAAGACATATTTTCGCTATTAACATGGACCGGAGTGAAATTTTAATAGCGCACGTGTGTCGGGTTCGGATATTAGTATTCATCGACGGGCAACTTGAGCACAACACGTGTGGGATCAGCCGTGTTCGTTACTGTGATTAGCTGTGCTGTATAATGCAGACATCGATCTCGATTAGCCAAAAAGGTGGCTTTCTTTATTTATTTTTGTATGTAACCCGTTAATGACCCACTACAGGGTCGGGTCTCCTCCCAAATGAAAAGGATGTAGGCCTTAGTCCACCACGCTGGCCTAATGCTGGTTGGTTTGCCTTCGTGAACATTTTTTCTGAACTCTCTGGCATGCAGGTTTCCTCACGGTGTTTTTCTTCACCGTTACCGCAAGTGATATTTAATTTTATATATTTATTTATCATAAAAACCACAGCTCTTAAATTCAAAATACATTTTACTTATAAGTGATTGCTTACAGCCAGTTACGGATTTAATTTTTTTTAAATACACGTTATGACTAGTGCCTTTTCGTGACCAATTGTATCTTCCTTAAATTAAGTCTTACTATATGACTATTGACTGGGCTATTTGACTGAAATTTGTGAAGACAATTAAAAGTTTCAAAGCTTCGTTTTGAGAAGAATTTCAATAGATATTAGTAATATATATTACAGAATTAAATAATCCAATATATCACTCCCGTAAAAAAATCCGATACGGAGAATTTTGCCGCACCGTTACACGGTTAGTCCATTATCTCCCGGCAAAATATTCTCACATTATCATCAGTACGTTAAAAATATTTTATTTTCCCTTCCCGTTGCGGGTGAAGGTCTAATGGGAAAAGCCTTTTCTTCTTATTGTGTAAAGGATGTTCAGGTTCATATGGTTGGAAATGGCGGTGATAGCCCAGTGGCTTAGAATTCAACCTCTTAATCGAGGGGCGGGTTCGAATCCTAGTGGCACGCACCAATGACTTTGACAATATTAGAAGAATTGAGCATGCTTTTCTTGAATCATTCTAGGGTATAAAAAACAACGGGTTGCACTCCGGGAGTGCTGGCAGAAGCGAAAACTTATAAGATGTGTTTTCTGGTTGATTTGGACGACAGTTTAATTAAAACATATAATTGAGTTTCTCTGTAAGAAAAGAAACTACATTTAATGCTACGAGTATTATAGTATAATAATCGAAATGTCGAATATAAAATCACAATAATTGTAATATTAATCTCTTTTCGATAACAAAATCCAAAGTTTCCATAGTTCCATCTAATTAGACTCACTTCGTTTACGAATGTTTATTTTTGACCATTTCACAAAAAGTAATATATACTTAATTTTTATCATGACAATGTGTGTGTAATTTATTTTGATTAACTTCTTTCCGAAATACTTATTTAAAAATAACTGCGCGCGCCATCATATCCGACATTATTACAGCCACTTCCCGGAAGACCTAAAGATTTTACGCTCATATTTTAATCAAATTCCTTTCCTTATAAAGAAAACAATTTTCCCCGCCATTTAATTTGGTTGAGATACAAAAATTCGCAGCTACTAAGAAGGCCCTCCCATAATAGACATAACCGTTTGTTTTGATCGCCTCTTACATTACATTACATTACGGGCGGGCAGATGGCTATTTTAACGGCGATGTGTAAGAAAGTAAATTACTGAGACGTGTTTATGATTTTAGATTGTTACACCTATTAAATTTACAGTGAGGATCTTATCTTTAACTCCTTACTTAAATTAGGGTTTTATCTAGCACACATACAAGTTAAATTGAATGTAGTTTATGTATGTCATTGCTTTCCAGAATTCCTTATTAGTGAGATCACCGTCTCGTTATTGTTTTGCAATAAAACAGAGTTTAGTTAATGACTGGAAGGTTAAAACTGATTTTTGTTCTCTCTAAAACCCTTCTAAAGTTTTTGTTTACATAAAATTCAAGCCTGAAACTTTATAGTAGGTTTCTTTTAGTTAGGTTAACGCTAGGTTAAACTATGAAAGTTTCGAATTCGTCCATGTACGCTAACTTGTAAAATTCATTCTGTATACCTCTTAAAAATTAAATATCACTTGTTACTTCGTGAGGAAACCTGCATGCCTGAGAGAGCACAAAAATTGTTCTTAAAGGCATGTGATCCACCAACCCGCATTAGGCCAGACATTCTGTTTTCTATGGGCCAGACAATGGACTAAGGCCTACGTCCCTCTCGTTATGGGAGCAGATCTTGCAGTCGGTAATTAATGGGGTACTGACTAACCCCTTAAATTAAAAATAAAAGTATACACACAAAACTTCGCCACTAAGACGCTCGTCTCGTAATAAACATAACCGTTCACTGTGATTGCCTCCTGCATTACATCTCGGAAGATGGCCAATTTGATGCGAAGCCGTCTAGTTTGCAATTTATTTTCACTTTACTTCCAAGTTTTCCTTCATTTAACAATTTTACTTCATATTCTTAGCGGTTCACAAAGACTGATAGTGACTGTTGTTTTGCTTATTGAAAGCTTCGTGAGTATTTTTTAACACTTGGATGAATACACGACACCCTACGTAATAAAATTGTATCTGTTTTGTAATAGGATAGCTAGGTCAACTACGAGGCGAGCTCAAAGAAATGTATCCAGGAAAATCTCTGCGAATTATCGACGAAACATCTAAAACAATAAACTACAGTTACATTACATAGTACGATTATGACTCTATTACAAATGTAGGTGACTAGCTGTAGACTGTAGACTAAAAGCAATAGCTACATTGCAGCACAGCAGATGAATCAACACTGTTCAACATCAATCCATCAACTGAAAAACTTCGCTTAATCGTGGATACGGAAAATCTGTAAAGAGGTTAATGCTTTTTAGATGCACGGCCCAGTTTCCAACTAAGAAACTTTCAGTCAATGTCGGTCCTTTTATAGGCTCTGCGAAATGCGAAAGTGAAAAAAGTAGGAAGTCGAAAACTGATGCAGTCATAGGCTTTTAATAATGGTTTGTCAGTAACCCATTAATGACCCACTACAGGGTCGGGTCTCCTTCTCGCAATGAGTGGGATGTAGGCCTTAGTCCACCACGCTGGCCTACTGCGGGTTGGTGGACTTCACATACCTTTGAGAACTTTTTTTTGTGAACTCTGAGGCATGCAGGTTTCCTCACGATGTTTTCCTTCACCGTAACAGCAGGTGATATTTAATTTTTATAAAGCGCACATAACTTTTTAACAAAGTCATTGGTGCGTGCCCCTGGGATTCGAAACCGGACCCTTCGATTCGAGGTCGAATTCTAAGCCACTGGGCTATCACCGCTCTATGTTCATTTAGAGGACTTCAATTCTGTTACTGTACATACATTTTTTACTTTTACAATCGCTTCTTACGTTCTCAGAGGTATGTACCACAATGACCTAAAGGGATTGCTGGACTCCACATACCTCTGGGTCATTAGGGGGTTAAAGATTTTTCGGAGATTATTAAAGAGCTAATCTTGGTATCAAGCTGGCAGGAGATCATGAGGAAGAACGTTGTAGAGGTTTTGAAGCTCAGGTCATGACTAAAATTTACATGAATAAAATTTTATTATTATAAGTTAATACATTTATAAATTGCTAGTATAAGTATTTTGCTATTTTGTTATTATCTGAAAGACTGAAAACAGTTTAAGTTGATAGGTATGTACCTACGTGAAATATTTACTTTTTGCACTTCTGTCTGACTGTAGTTTTCAAATTTATCTTTCGGCAACTAAAACAGAAGTTTTTCACGTCTACCTACGAGTACCTATAAGGTATACGTTTAGCAATAAAAGTCAAAAACGAACATAAACTTTCAAAACTAAGCACTTATTTGGTTTGCTCCCAATTTTCAGCAGAAGGTTGAAAGTATAAAAATGCCAGCAGAACAGATGGAGCTACCCTCGAAACTTGTCTCCACAGAATAAAACGACAGTGGCGACCTCATTTAAACAGTGCTTAGCACGCGAACTTTGCTTTTAACGTTTTTGCGGCCTCAGAATTGTTGCAAAGTGAGTTTCAGTCGAGTTCGGCGTATTTTGTTGTGGTTTATCCAGTGGAATGGCGGGAATAAAAAAGTCAGGACAGATAAAAAGTACGAGTAAGTAAAGTTTTCGGTCCAGTGTGTTGCGAAAGTGCTCGCTTCCTGATGTGAGCTCCCGAAGTTTAAGAGTACGTTGAATTGTGTCACTTTAGCGGGGTCTGGAACTAATTGCGATTTTCGAAATTAAGTCATACACGAGCTAAGCGGCGCAGTGGTTAAGAAGCCGGTGTGCTGTGCAGAGGATCCTGGGTTCGATTCCCAGCGGAGCAGAGATTTGAATGTCGAGTTTATTTTTTTTGTGCCTCAGTATGAATTTACTAAAATACGTTAGTTGGATGAAGTACTTATGTTGTGACACAGTCCTATTGAGAGAAAAAGGATAGACAGTGGCCACCAACTTGTTTTCTGACAACCGTAACGCAATACAATATTTTAGGAACATACTATTACCACGGCGTGTTTTGAAGCCAGTATATCTGTATAACCAGTATATATAGCCTTTCGTTGCAAACTTAGGTAAATGGTTATATCACCAACCTTTCTTGAATGTGTGTGTACATTTAAGTCTAATCTAAGTAGCATCTAAACTAAATGGGTTAAGAACAACGTTTGCACTATATTAACTAAACTTTAAGTGCTAAGTGCCTCCCAGCATCTACGTGTAAATAATTAACCACTTACAGGGGATCTATTCTTGCCGTTATCTACTATTCCTGGAGGAGTCGTAAACATTTCCTTTTCTATTTTTTATTTTTTATAAAATCTAAGTGCAACAAATTATAAAAATACTAGTCGGTACTATCCGATTAAATTGTAGTGAGGGTTTTATGATCTATAAATAAAGTGATTATTACGAAACTTTGCAGAATTTATATGAATTTTTCAGTACTTCAAAATAATTAAAACCTCTCATTAATTGATCCTTTTATTTCACTATAGGTAGGTACGTTTCGTACGTTTTTGTCGAAATGTGATCATCCCCTGGCGCTATTAGTGGCTACGTGGCAATCAAACACTTAATTCCAAAGACAAGTTCGGCTCAGAAAGAACATCTGCGAACTTTCCACTTACCGCTAACAAGAAAACTATTAGCAGACGAGCACGTGCGGATTTTAGCTCTATAGCCCAGTGGTATCTCAAAGGTTTAACGGCACAAATGTCTTTATATAACATCAACTAAGATAATATAGTAGATATATATGTGGAATATCACCTCTCGTTCAATACCGTCTTCTATTAGGAGATGGCTGTAAGCAAGAGGAGAGTGTTTTTTTCTTTTCCAACAGCAGTAGATGGATTGTCATGTCAGTACCCATTAATGACCCACTACACGGTCGGGTCTCCTCTCACAATGAGAAGGATGTAGGCCTTAGTCCACCGCGCTGGCCTACTGCGGGTTGGTGGACTTCGCATGCCTTTGAGAACATTTTTTTTGTGAACTCTCAGGCATGCATGTTTCCTCACGATGTTTTCCTTCACCGTAACAGCAGGGGATATTTAATTTCATAAATCGCACATAACTTTTATTACAAAGTAATTGGTGCGTGCCACTGGGATTCGAAACCGGATCCCTCGATTCGAGGTCGAATTTTAAGCCACTGGGCTATCACCGCTGCGTAGATGGATTACTTGATAATAATGAATTGGTCATCTCCAGCCATGATAATCTGCGGGTAAAAGGCGAAATAGAGCAAGGAAACCAAAAAAAAACGGCAAACAACAGGAACACCATATTAAACTTAGCCAGCCACGTTAGGAAATTCATAATTTTAATGCATATTTTACATCTAAATCACGCTAGGCTTAGTGATCATATCTGAGTTGCCGCGCTTCAATTACCTGTGTTCCGGAGTGCTGTTTATATGTCAGCGACGTAGAAAACTTTGATAGCGTGATTCAGGATCTGTGACGCCATCTCTAGCCTATCGACATGGCATGTTCTGTGTCTCGTATACTGGCTCGTAAGTTAGGTAACAACGATATTTAAAAGAAATCCGTCTGCAACGAACTGCAAACTTCCTCGGTGCTAACAAGAAAGCTATTAGCAATTATCAGACGTCGGTGTTTCAATCAACTTGAAACAACGCTTCAGCAAACACGATATCCAACTCCTTGAGCTGTTTGCGTGGTCCTTGCCACCCACGTTATACGGTTTACATTTGAATGACTTGTTTATGTAAAAAGGTGTGGGTTATGACCACGGATATAGATCTAAATAGATAACATAAGTTCGCCCAACAGTATGAAGACCAAGCGTGCCGTTTTTTTGTTACCTAAGACAAACTAAAATGTTTTACTGAATCTTAAATCAACGTTAAACCGAATGAAACGCGCCAATATGAATAATAATTATTGGAACAATTCATTATCATTTGAATCGATTAGAGCTTGTCATAATAATCATAAGCATCGATTTTTTGCAAATTATTCGATTGAAGGGATGACAAATCTGGTGGATGAAAATCCCGTGTGTACAAAGGTAAGGAGAGTAGACTAAATAAAATAGCGACAATGGTTGCGCATTGCGCAAACTTTTCAAATATTTTGCCACGGTAAATACTCACCTACATTTGCGTGATCTATTCAGATCTATATCTGTGGGTGAGTTAGTTCGCGGTTAGGGCTGTGACAGCGCCGCAATTTTCGCCTTCGTTCCTTTCTTTCCCGTGGCTTCCCGATCCAGTTTTACGAGTGCATGTTTCGAGGTGAATACGGCTCTGAGGCCATTAGTTTTGGGGAACACAACTACTCTGCTTGTTAGTGTTGCATGGCTGTATTTTTACCACACTGGGTTTTGAATCTCGCTTCAGTTATTCTGTACGAATGCGTGTGTAAATTTAAAATGGTTCATGCCAAGAAATGTTGTTTTGGGAACTATAAAAGCTCTACCAGTTATTTAGCAACCTTTATAGTCTTATGAAACCGATGATAGCCCAGGCTAAGAATTCAGCCTCGTCCTTGAGCGGTCCGGGTTCGAACCCTAGCGACACGCCCTAAAACTCTCTTTGCTTTTGTTTCCATTAGCCACCAGCCAGGACTACATTTTTGGAATTCGGACATTAAAAATTAACATTTCCACATGATTTTATGATGCCTCAAAAACTTCTCGAAAAATCTAATTAGAAATAGGTACATAAAATTCATCAAAAACCCTACAACGCACTCTACCATAAATTTGAGTAGGTAGGTTGACTTGCACAATGGACAAATATAACGTGTACGTACATACCGCTACGAGTTAAATTCGAATTACAATTAAATTATAACTACTTGGCGATAATTGGAATGAAATCAAATATTCAAACGTCATTATCATATTATTTTTTTCTTTTAATACCATTATAGTGCTTAGCAATAGCCAGCGTTTTCTCCTGTGTCATACTATTTTAGCTAGTGTCCGTGATTTATTTATATCGTTTTGTTTCTAACTCAAAGTGGCGATGGCTCGGTCGCGCTGTTCGCATATTTAGTGCCCTTCGGTAATGGACTTACCTTGTTTCCTGGGGACGCTCATACTTGAAAACACTTTTAGCTCAAAGCTTATTTTCAATCAAAGTGTACTCTAATTTATTCTATTTTGTACGTTTCGTGAAGAGTTAAACTGCTGCATATTTCAGTGACAGTCCTTGTTATTTTCAGTTACTGTGGATTAATAGTTGGGTAAATTTATCTTCATTCCCCTATACTCAGATAGTAAACAATATAAATATTTATACTTTCATGTTGACAACCCTAAAATCTGCTTTTTTTTGTGATTTTTGAAAAAGAGGATAACATTTTTGTCACCAAAAACTAGTGGCTTAGATCTCATTATGTGAATTAATAAAAATATTGTTACATAAGACAGTCGGAAGAATCGGGAAATACATAAGTAGGTACATAGCCGGCCATAAATCACACGGCCGCCCGTCGCTGACAGTTATAGACATGACATGCCTTGTAATAGAATCTCAACCCTATGCCTAATAAGTTAAGGTTCGAAATAGCATGGTTAGCATATAGTTGTTTACAACTTTAGTACATTCTACCCTAGTCTATATAGTTCAGGATCATTCCAGAAACCTCTAGTATATCTGTAGTCGGGTATAAATAGATGCGTGGCGGGCATTCATGGAGTCATTCTTGGATCAGCGATCGGAGCGAACTATCCAGGCGATAACCAGCGATACTACTGTGATTAAGTGAGTGAGTGTGTTAATTAAGTGCGTTCAGTTAAAGTGTGTATACGTGTTTGGTGTATTTAAAGAGTGGTGATTTGTTGTGTGGACGTTCAATAAAGTACTTGCGGAACCAACTGGTGTTTTCACGAACCCCATTATCCTGACGACGCGACAATTGGTGACAGAAGCGGAATGCCAGTCGTACCGCAAAGTGAAGAAGGAGTGCGAACTCGACGTCAGACGGCTCTAGATGCAACGCGGATGGAGTCGCCTCAGCGAGAGCGCTTGACAACAGTGACGACCGCGGCACCTACACCTGCACTCGTGTCGACTGCGGCACCTTCAACAGCGCCGGCCGCTGCGACCGCACCCGTACCAGCTGGTACGATGAGTAATCCAGGCGGCTTTGATATACAGGCCTTGCTCGGTGCTATGCAGGCCATGCAAGAAAAATTGCAAAAGAGCCAACGCGAAGCCACTGTCCAGTTGCAAGAAGCCACGGTCCAGTTACAAGAAAGATTGCAAGAGAGCCAGCACAAAGCCACCACCTTATTACAGGAGACAATCAACACGAAGCTCGAAGGTTTCCAGGGAGTGTTGGAGCACGTGAAGGAAGACGTCGAGATCCTAAAGACGCAAACACAAGATCATGCTGCAACCTTTAGCGCCTATGAGCGGAAGTTTAAAAAGCTCCAGAAGGTTATCCTCGTAGATCATGAAAAGAAGTTCGAGGAACTGGAGGGGAAGCTGCGGAAGACCATGACTGTAGGCACCTCCGTTACACCTACAATTACTGCTGGAGGTCCAAAACTGAAAGTCCCCAGTTTCGACGGCTCTACATCGTGGATAGCATTCAAAGAGCAATTTGCAATGATTGCTAAAGGTAATGGTTGGGAAGAAGAGCAGAGCCTCATGGCGCTTACTCTTGCTCTTCGAGGAGATGCCGCACGCATCTTAGAAAACGTGCCAGCGAATGAGAGGACACTAGAATCGCTATTTGAGGCTCTTGATGCCCGTTACGGAGACAAGCACTTGGAGCATGTATACCGGGCGCAACTAAAAGACCGAGCGCAGAAGCCCAACGAAAATTTGCAACAGTGGGCTACGGAGATAGGGCTGCTGGTACGCCGTGCCTACGCATCAAGCTCAACACCCGTTGAAGAGAAAATTCTGGAGGCGTTCACGAACGGGATAAGAGATCCAGAGGTGAGAGCTGCGGTGCGTTTGGGTCACCACACTACCATGAAGACCGCTCTTGCGCATGCACTCGAAGTGGAGGCAGTTCGCAATGACTATAGAACTCATAGAGTTCGAGAAGTAGTTGCTGCAATACAACCTCGTAGTGGACCCGTATGCTATGGGTGCGGTGAACGAGGTCATATAAAAATCAACTGCCGGGCTCACAAAAGACAAAGGTCGGTGTCGACGGCTACCCAGGTCGACACTCAGGATCAGGAGCCGTTAAACTAAATGGCGCCAGGGCCGCGGGGCGGGCACTGGCTGGACTTCGTCGAGCCCCAACAGTCCAAGTATCACAGGCTTGTGATGGGAACAGCCTTGTTACCACAGGAGAGATTAATGGCAAATCCTGTCGCTTCACAATCGATACAGGAGCATCAAAATCCATCGTGCGACCAGAACTTTTAAAACGAACCATAATGTGGAAAGATGCACGCCCATTGTGCAACCTACAAACAGCAACAGGCCAGCCAGTGACCGTCCTGGGAGTAACAGAAGTTCGAATAAAACTTGGAGATGACACTTATATGCAGTCCGTCTTGGTGGCTAATATAACTGACGACTGCATCATCGGATTGGACTTTTTACGGACGCAACAATGTGTAGTCGATGTTGCAAGAGGGGTGTTAAGCTTCCCCAGACAAGAAGTTTTCCTGGAGGGATCCTCTTCGTCAACAGTTTACAGTGTGAGGTCTGTAAAACTAGCACCCAGGTCGGAAACGTTGGTGAGCGTTCGGTTTCCGGGAAAGATAACGCCAAACCGATGCGTCATTGTGGAAAATTGTGGCGATCATCCTAGTTGGATTACGGCCAGAACACTGGTCATGACCAAGCAAGACGCTAAGGTGAAGATTATTAACGTCAGTAGCTCACCAATTTATCTACCAAAGAACACGATTATCGGTCGATGTGATGCCGTTAATCACTTGAGGAGGACTCAGGAATCTAACATTCAATGTCGAACAACCGACAACGTCGCCTCTCTGCTGGAAACAATCAAGATGAATTTGAGTCCTAAGGAATATGCAGACGCAGCAACGTTGTTAAGGGACTACAGGGATATTTTCAGTGAAGGCGACACTAATCTCGGAAGAACCAGTCTGGTGACACACTCAATTGACACCGGTACCATCACGCCGATCAAACAGAGACCTAGACGCGTACCCTTCGCAAAGGAACAAGAGGTGGCAGAAATGATCCAAGAGATGAGACGAAGTAAGGTCATTGAACCTTCGACTAGCCCTTGGTGTTCACCTGTAGTACTCGTGAAAAAGAAGGATGGAAGCACCAGATTCTGTGT
Organism: Erynnis tages; assembly: GCA_905147235.1. Taxonomy (NCBI): domain Eukaryota; kingdom Metazoa; phylum Arthropoda; class Insecta; order Lepidoptera; family Hesperiidae; genus Erynnis; species Erynnis tages. The sequence goes on along the minus strand of LR990077.1, from coordinate 2,538,987 downwards.
GGACTACAGAATGTTAAATAATGTGACCAAAAAGGACAGCTATCCTCTACCCCGGATTGACGATACACTGGACATGCTGGGAGGCATGAAGTGGTTCTCAACTGTGGACCTGAAGAGTGGCTACTGGCAGGTGGAACTTCGGCCAGAAGATAAAGAGAAGACTGCGTTCACGACTGGGACTGGAAATGGTCTGTGGCAGTTCTGCGTCATGCCTTTTGGACTGTGCAACGCTCCAGCGACTTTCGAACGCCTTATGGAACGAGTACTACTGGGACTGCTAGGCGATGCCTGCCTAGTATATCTCGATGACGTGATTGTAATGGGTCGCAATTTCAAGGAACATCTAAAGAACTTAGAAAAGGTTTTCAAGAGATTCCGCGAATCAAACCTGAAGCTCAATCCGAAGAAATGCGACTTTTTCAAGAAAGAAGTATCCTTCTTGGGACACGTCATTTCCGATCACGGCGTTCAGACTGACCCGGAAAAGATCAAAGCGGTGCAGGAATGGCCTACACCAAAGAATAAGACGGATGTGCGTGCATTCTTAGGCCTGTGCGCGTATTACCGGAGATTTGTTAAGAACTTCTCCGAGGTAGCCAAGCCATTGCATCGCCTCACAGAGGAAAAGAGAAATTTTATTTGGGACCAAGATTGCGAGAGTGCGTTTACTCAGCTGAAGAAGCTTCTCTGTTCAGCTCCGATCTTGGGATACCCCAGAAGAGATGGGAGGTTTGTAGTGGATACCGACGCGAGTAATACAGGGATCGGAGGGATATTGTCACAAGAGCAAGATGGTCGACAAGTGGTCATCGCGTATTTCAGCAAGTCTTTGTCGAAGCCGGAAAGAAATTACTGCGTTACTCGTCGTGAGCTGCTTGCTGTAGTGAAGACCTTACAGCACTTCAACAAGTACTTGCTGGGCAGAGAATTTACAATACGCACCGACCATGCAGCTCTTAAGTGGCTCCTCCAATTCAAGAACCCTGAAGGACAAGTTGCGAGATGGATTGAACAGCTTCAAGAGTTCCACTTCACTATCGAACATCGCAGCGGGAAAGCTCATGCAAACGCAGATGCTCTGTCACGACGACCGTGCCCCGAGAACTGCAAGCACTGCTTGAAGCATGAATCGAAGGAAGTGGTAAAGATTATAAGGACGCAGGACTTGGACGACTCTTGGAGTAAGGAGCAAATAAGTCAAGATCAGAAACAAGACAAGGATCTTAGCCTGATCATGGACTGGAAAGCCAGAGGGCAAAAACCACAGTGGAGTGACGTGTCGGCTTCGAGCCCTGTCACTAAGGCATACTGGGCCCAGTGGGACAGCCTCATGGTGGAAAATGGCGTGCTGTATAGAAAATGGGAGTCACCCCACGGAAAGGAACACATTCTGCAGATGGTTATTCCGAAGAGCAGGGTAGCCCCACTGCTTAAGCTGGTACATGACGGTACATCCGGTGGACATCTGGGCGTGAAGAAAACACTCGTAAAGGTACGAGAACGTTTTTACTGGGTGCGCTGCCGTGAGGACATCGAAGAATGGTGTAGAAAGTGTACAGCATGCGCTTCAGTAAAAGGACCTCAAACTAGATCTAGAGGGAAGCTGCAGTTGTACAATGTAGGAGCTCCCTGGGAAAGAATAGCCATAGACGTGGCTGGGCCATTTCCCCAAACCGAAGACGGGAACCGATTCATCATCGTGGTTCAGGATTATTTCACCAAATGGCCTGAGGTGTTTGCTACCCCAAACCAAGAAGCAAAGACTGTTGCCCAGAAGCTGGTTCAGGAAGTAGTGTGTCGTTTTGGCGTGCCTTTAGAACTGCACAGCGATCAGGGTAGAAACTTTGAGTCGACTTTATTCCAAGAAATGTGTAATCTTCTGGGAATAAACAAGACACGTACCACCCCAGCGCACCCGCAATCTGACGGCATGGTCGAGAGATTCAACCAGACGTTGGAAAACCACTTGGCCAAAGTCGTCGAGTCTCATCAACGAGATTGGGATCGGTACATACCACTGTTTCTGATGTCCTATCGCTCGGCGGTACATGAGTCTACTGGGTTTACCCCCGCCAAGGTCAATTTCGGAAGAGAGGTACGTCTGCCGGTGGATTTGTTGACCGGCACTCCACCTGATGCCCCGAAAGCGACGGTTGAGTACGTAGCCGATTTGCAAAGGCGGATGGACGAAACCCATGACCTGGTGCGACAGAACAGCCTGGCGTCCAGCGCAAGGATGAAAACCCGCTACGACCGCAACGCAAAGACACATGGTTTTGAGGAAGGAGACTACGTCTGGCTACACAACCCCCTGAGGAAAAAAGGAAAATCGCCGAAGCTTCAAGCCCGATGGGAAGGCCCATATAAGGTGATCACGAAGATCAACGATGTCACCTATCGCATTAAGCAAGCAGACAGAAGGCAACCGAAGATTGTGCACATCGACAGATTGGCACCTTTTCATGGGTCGAATAATGCTCGGGACGAGCATGATTAAGAGGGGGGCAGTGTTACATAAGACAGTCGGAAGAATCGGGAAATACATAAGTAGGTACATAGCCGGCCATAAATCACACGGCCGCCCGTCGCTGACAGTTATAGACATGACATGCCTTGTAATAGAATCTCAACCCTATGCCTAATAAGTTAAGGTTCGAAATAGCATGGTTAGCATATAGTTGTTTACAACTTTAGTACATTCTACCCTAGTCTATATAGTTCAGGATCATTCCAGAAACCTCTAGTATATCTGTAGTCGGGTATAAATAGATGCGTGGCGGGCATTCATGGAGTCATTCTTGGATCAGCGATCGGAGCGAACTATCCAGGCGATAACCAGCGATACTACTGTGATTAAGTGAGTGAGTGTGTTAATTAAGTGCGTTCAGTTAAAGTGTGTATACGTGTTTGGTGTATTTAAAGAGTGGTGATTTGTTGTGTGGACGTTCAATAAAGTACTTGCGGAACCAACTGGTGTTTTCACGAACCCCATTATCCTGACGACGCGACAATATATAGCATTTTTCATTTTTCCTACACGTAAATAAATGTCAAATATAATATACACCACTCATTGTCGGTTATTCATTGAAAACCTATTTTAAATGCCAATTTGTATTGGGGTATGTCACACCCCGCCACATACTATAAGTAACTTTTCGTCACCACACTCCCGCCGGTTTAAAACAACATAGATACGTTCATTCTACAGCATTCCCATTCGTTTGGTCTTTAATGATTCCAATTTCATCTTAATCTACCACTACAACGTACAACCCCAAAATACTCAAACATCATACCACACCACTCAGTTGTCAGATCAGCCCTGATTGGGCTGTCACGGGGAAAATCGAACCGATTACCCCCCGACGAATGAGCGATGGAATTTTAGGGTGCAGGAGGGTTGCAAAACGTTAGTAAACTTCATCTAATCTTAAACTGAACGCCTCTCCAGAATCTTTACACTTAATTTCAAAGTAAGTGGTTAAACGTGTATACAATTTGATTGTTTTGATGGGTCATTTGTGGCTCGTTTACTTGTTTCCTATTACATTTGGCATGTAAAAAATGCTGGATCCTGCGGCCAACTAGTGCATAATTGACGCGATAGCAGGACAGAGCAGTCGTGTTGTCCCATATTAAACCCACGCTCCCTACACTACAACACCTACGTCTTTACTAACCACTAAATAAGTAGATTGACGGTGCGAGTGCGAGTCAAATCCACACAAAAATCTTCGGATGCACACAAGTATAACAATACTTACTCGTTGATGTTAAAACGTGTGGAAGAGCGTTCATTCTAAAATTGGACGATCTGTACATCGATTTCTATTAGTAGATTAGGCCGCAGAGACAAATCAAATTCTTACCCCTTTGATGTCTGTAGAGAAATGCAGTCTTCTATTTTGATGGATTTTTAATATGACGAAGTGAATTTTTTATTGGTTTGAGGGTAGGAGGAGTTAGACCTAAAATAAAATTACTGTTTGATTGGTACATACTCGTAAGTGGGTAATAAAGCGAGTTTTTACGCTGGTGCAGGTAAGTGGACTTGTAAATAACAATACCAATAACTCCAAAAAAAGCCATGAAATTTCGTTAGCCTAGCTTTTCTTTCGAAACTTAGCATTTTTTTTAAACTACGTGTCTTGGCGTAGTCGTCGTCGTACGACGTGATACTTTTTTCGTTTTTCAATCTACAACCGGATATAAGGATATAAGTGAGAGAGGCTCCACTCCGCGATGTTGATACTCGAGTTGACGCACAGGAAATCGTTCCAACATCTCGTTTAAGAATAGACGAGTTGCTTCAATCGAGGGAAATGGGACCTTCATCTTGCTTTGCATCATTAGTTGGAGGTATACGATTTGAAGCGCGCATAGCCCCGCTTATTGAATAGATCGCAAGCGGTCCAAAAAGTTAAGCAGCGTCGGGCGAGGGCCGTACCTGGATGGGTGACCGCTTGTGGCGAATGAAATGCGTGCTTCCGTGCTTCGGAGGGTACGTTAAGCCGTCGGTCCCGGTTGTTATCGATACGATAAGCCGTCGGAGAATCTATGGGCGGTTTGAAAACATCCGACGCGGACTGGCCACTAGCCAGCCCGTTCCACTAAAACTAAGAAAAGTTTATTTTTTCTAAATTCGTAGAGAAAGGGTTTTTCCAAAATCAAAGAATAATTTATAAGTTATAAGTTCAATCTGCAGCCGGATATAGAGCGATGAGTGAGGCTCCGCCGTGTTGACGTTGATACTCGTCGAGATGTCGCGCAAGAAATGGATTCGACGTTTCGTTTCAGTATCGATTTAAGCAACTTAGGTAGGTAGTGAGTTAAAACCTAAGAAACTTTTATTCAGCGAACAATTTTCAGGTAGATTTATCTTAAACGGAAGGATCGTTGCAAGTAGAATTGTGAAAAAGCTAAAAACGTTACAACTTTTTTTAATATTGTCAATGGCATCATGGCAAAATTTTGTACACAATACAAATGAAGGTACATTGGTATTTTGTGCAAAATTTTCATATAAAGAATAATAATTATTATACCTGATGAATACTTAGACATTATGTGACTTTAAACCCACTTTCATCTCGGATACAGACAAGAGTGACGGGGTTATTATCTTCCTGCTCCACCACTAAGCAAATTGCGAGTCCATCAGCGCCGCAAGTGATTCCGCATTAGCGGCAACTTCCGCCATCGGCAGCCACTTCGCCGTTCAGTTTATCGCGGGAAAGTATGCAGATCTGATTTTGTACACGTCTGCACCAGAAATTGGATTTGTGACGGAATGTAAGAAATTTTCCTCTAAAATCTCAGATAAATTGGCAAATGATGTTGCTTCAACCTTGCACGAAAAAATGCGTAATTTATGGTAAATTAAATACGAGTAAACCGCGCGACGCCGCGTGTTGTCGTACAGTCATAGGCTTAAAAGGCTTATTGTAGTTACAAATGTTAGTTGATCGCTGTTCTCAAATTTTAAATTTTATTAATATCGCAATATTGCCGGATCCTTTAAAAGGTTTTTTGATTCTGTTAGTACATTAAATACTAATTGACTAACAGAGAATCGTTTAATTAATTTGAAAGTAGAAATTACCAATCACATATCCTTGTACGTACAATTCTGCCGTCATAGTGAGAAAAGGCACATCTAACATTTTATAAATATGGAGAAAATCGAGTTTAAAGTTTTTATTGGTTTTTGGCGAAAAATATCGACACTAATATTACTTTCGAAAATAGATGAATTAAAATAAATTCATTTTCACGATTCCTATACAATTATTGAAATATAAGTTTTTATTTTATTTGCATTTAATAAATAATCAACATTTTCTCTTTCAACGTAGCAAAAAAAATGAAGTAAATTTCTTAATATTACGAATAGAGGGCATAACTAACCAATTGTGACTTTTCAGTCTGACATTTTGTGAAAAAAATATGAAATAATGCAATGAAAAGGCATATTTATTAAAATGTGCCTTTTCATTTTACTAATATTATAAAAGAAAAACGGGTAAAAAAACAATTAGGGAATATTTATAAAACTTTTATTTTAAAAAGGTAACAAAAATAATCGTATCAAAACTTAAAAAAATAATATTAATGAATTAATTATTATCAGTCATCAAGGAACTTAGGTATTTGTTTAATTTTAGTGAAAATCACAGTATCAATCAGCTTCTAGAAGTTCTATAATAATGTTTGTTAAATATGGCACTTTTAAGGTTATCAGTCACAATTATAATGATTCTAGCAATGTCCTATAAACAACATTAATCAAAATAAAAATAAACAAAAACTATTTCAAAAGTTAAAAAAAAATACCTTCATCAAGGAACTTTATTTTTTTAAATAAAAATCATATTATGGATATTTAATCAGCTTCTAGTACTTTTAAGGTAACCACAATTACAACAATTCTGGCCATGTCTTTTAAACAACATTAAAATTATCAAAATAAGAATAAATAAAAACTATTTCAAAAGTAAAAAAAATACCTTACAATGAAGTCATCATAATCATCAAGGCACAGTATTAGAACTTTGATCAAAATGAGCAAACTAAAAAAATAGTCATTCTTTAGTAGGTAAGTTTTCCCAAAAATTCTTTCTATTAGTAGGCATAAGTGGGCCAAGTTTAGTGAGTAATCTTGCGCTTCGCGATTGTATATTGCTAAAAAAACTACATATTATTACTACTACAGTCATATTAAAATAATATATTATTCAATTAGTGTCAATTAAAATATTATTCAATTAAAATGTCAATTTTGGTCGTAATGTATCGATTTAATTAATAATTATGGGATACCATTACATAAAATAAAAAAATTGTCGTCATATTTTAAACTAAATTGCAATTAATCATTCAAAAATTTTGCCAATAAATACTAATAAATCATATTAATGTGTCACAAAAGAAGTTTTATATAATAAAATCAACGTGGACTCGCCTAGATACTCGTACGTTAGGGTCAGGCACAACTGGCGGGATCCGCTTCGTACCTCTATCCCCTCACTTCACCTCTAGTCAAAGAATTTTGGTAGTAAAGGCATAACTGGTAGTTATGACTTTTCTTTTAAATTAAATATCAAGGTCTAGTTGGTAATCTTTAAATCGAAGAGCACATCTATGTTAATTATGCCTTTAATATTTAACGCATGTCAATTATGCCTTTTCAAGTAAATAAATTATATTTTTCGTGATAAATCTAAAAGCCGCATCTCTGCATATGTGACCTTTTGGCTTACTATAGGTCAGATGTGCTCTTTTTACGTACAAAAATTTTAAAAGTGGCTCAGTTGTGCCTTTTATGCTAACGGTATTTTTGTTTATCTTGTTCCTAAAATTGTACAAAAAATATTGGCAGATGGGCCTTTTTTTTCTGATTCCGAATATGTATATAACTCAATTTCGGAAAAAATGTTAGTTGTGCCCTTTTTCTTTGTGACGGCAGAATTTGCATTATCCTATCTACTCAATTAAGTAGTAAGTACTATAGCTAAGCTAGTACGTACGTTTTATGATAATTTACCCTTAGATTAATTCCCGTACAGTTGATTACTACATCATCAGCTTACGGGCGGATAAAGGATAACATTAGACCTGTCTACTTTAGGCTCTAATCCCTTAATCATAGGGGTCCAATGTGCATACTTTAGCTCGATCAACATATCAAAACAATTTCGAAAACCAACAACTCTGTAATTCTCAACCTTATTCCCTAAGCCATAAGGACGTTACATTCGCTTGTAGGGTGTCAATACATCACGCGATCCCCTATAAGCATAACAATTGAAACTTTGAACAAACATTGGCACCCGATTGTCTGCGCGACATACATATTAATTTTGGGTTCATTTCAATATCAACAAGTCGAAAACCTGAATAGATTCGCTTATACAGGCACACGCCCAGAGCGCGAGCTTTGTGTGACTCAAGGCATAGGAGAGAGCGCATCGCTGTGAAAATTAATTTTACAATACAATACAATAATCTTTATTGTGCACACATATACAAAGTCAGTTTACAAAAAAACATAAACTAGAGAGGAAAAGCAGAATTGGCGGTTTTATCGCTACGCGCAATCTCTTCCAGACAACCATCGAGATAAGGAATTAAAGCAAGAAGAAAGAAAGTAGTAGGGTGCACGAAATATGAAAGTACGAAATGCGCATTGAATACAGAGAAATAGTATATGTACGTACGTTGCTCAGGCCTACTAATAAACATGGAGTTTAATAAATTAACCTTCGTTCGTTATCAAATATATCGGATCATAATGCAGACATTTTCAAAGTGCATACTATGAACAATCCAATTATAATTAGACTGTGGAATTAGGGAGTTCTTCCGTCTCCAGCATCAGACCAGCTTGATTGTTAGGCACCCTCAAAAATAAGTAGATACCGACTAGTCAGGCACCTCCTCAAATATTTTATCATCGGTCTTTGATAAGTGTGAATCGTTTCAGTTTAATCTGACGTTTTGAAGTGGACGGACATACATACAGGTAAAGCTAATATAAGGCATGTGAAAAAATTATTGGAATCCGCTGCGTCTTACAACTTACGGTTCACCCGGCAGGTAGGCGTGTGTCTCGTGCAGGCAACTCTGATAATTTTATGCATGAAACTCGCTTCAGGAGATGTATTTATATTTAGTTTAAAGAACGTCTCGCCTCACACCTCGCAAACTGACACCGCTGAATACAACGTGGGGAACTTATTGTTGTTACAAATTCCGAGTGTTTTGCTTGTTTATGGCTTATCTTGAGGATGGATTGTCCAACACAAACATAATAAAAACATTCATGTATCTTAGTTTTTACTTTACCTTGTGTTACTCATCACTCTACACAGAAGGACCATAATGTCCCCAAGGCACGTGCACAACGTCAGTAGTTCCTTAGAATGGTCAGTAACCCATTAATGACCCACTACAGGGTCGGGTCTCCTCTCACAATGAAAAGGATGTAGGCCTTAGTCCACCACGCTGGCCTAGTGCGGGTTGGTGGACATCAAATGCCTTTGAGAACTTTTTTTTTCTGAACTCTCAGGCATGCAGGTTTCCTCACGATGTTTTCCTTCACCGTAACAACAGGTGATATTTAATTTTTATAAAGCGCACATAACTTTGTTTCACAAAGTCATTGGTGCGTGCCACTGGGATTCGAACCCGGACCCCTCGATTCGAGGTCGAATTCTAAGCCACTGGGCTATCACCGCGTTAAAATGGTAACTCCTATAAATTGGTATCTAAGCCTAACGTCGCACTAATCCCAGCAAACTCAATGGGTCGTATTACCAATCTGGGCTGCACCAGTAATAGACATAATCACAGTTACAGCGATCCCGTAATCAGAGCAACCGCAAACAGCTTGATGTTAATTAATGCAGATGTTTCGGAGACTGACCAGGGGGTTACTGCAAACTCCTAAAACCATCATACAGCAAAGATGTTTTGTTTTAATATAAAAAATGATGTTTTATTTTAATTTAAAACAAAACGAAATTGCTTTATGATGGTTTTAGGAGTTTGTAGTAACCTTCGTACTGATTTCTCGCTTGTTACTTGATTGATAAAGAATTTAAAAAATAAATTGCCTATGGTTAAAAAAACAAAACATCTTAATTTAAGCTCAGAAAGGATCAATTCTATATTTATGTTGGTTTTCCTATAACGTTACAGCATGTGACATTAAATTTTATAAATTTTTCAGAAAGTAATGCGTGGCCACTGAGATTCGAACCCGGTACTCCAGTAAGAGGCCGGATTCTTATCCAGTGAGCTATCACCGTTTTGTAGATCACGATAGAGAATAGACTCACTAAAATGTCTAAAATTTCCCTCACGTCTTGCAACATCTTGAGGTGGAAATGTTTGTGCGGTCCATTCCCACAGGTGTACAATAAATCTCGTGGTCCATCCAGCCCAACTGCTCCACTCACCCCATAGATCCCCGCTTATCCGCCGCTCGCTGGTACGAGTATTACGCGAACTCTACTCGTATTTATGACTCTCCGTTGAATAGTTATTGTAGAGCTCTCATTACTTGTAGAGCCATGAGTTCGTGCTCTGTGTTTAAACTCAGTTTTTTAAGTACTATTGTAGCTATTATAATGGACTTTCTTTATTTTTAAGTTTATTTTTATTTTTACTTGCATTGTTTATAATATTTTCCCGACTTAATACCGAATGGAATACTTTTCCAGTCCATTATGGAACAATATTATGAAAATGGGGTATTTTATAAGAAACTTTGTAATTGAGTCAGAGAAGAGCACGTTTATCCTCAATGAATACAATAAATATCATATCTCATGAGTGGCACAGAGAGATGTGCTGCGCGGCGGGGTCCTGGGTTCGATTCCGTGCACAGCAGAGATTTAAATGATAAATTTGAAATTCTGTTTCTGGTCTGGTTGTGTTTCGTTCTAATCTTGTGTGTTCATGGCTCACTCTACACAGGGTATCCATGAGTGTGCTTTATTTATTTTTATTATTTTCATATGCGGGCGTCATGTAAGTATCATCAGATGGTCGCCATAATAAAACATCTGGAATAAAGACATCACTTTCTTACAATTTAATTACTGTACGTAGAAGACAGTTTATAGATTATACGGGAAAAATATTTATGGATCCCCTTTAGCATACACCAATGACTTTGTAAATTATGTGCGCTGTATAAAATTAAATATCACCTGCTGTTACGGTGAAGGAAAACATCGTGAGGAAACCTGCATGCCTGAGAGTTCACAAAAAAAATGTTCTCAAAGGTATGTAAAGTCCACCAACCCGCAGTGGGCCAGCGCGGTGGACTAAGGCCTACATCCCTCACATTACGAGAAGGAGACCCGACCCTGTAGTGGGTCATTAATGGGTTACTGGCAACCTATGGAATAGTTCGTTATATCCTATAAATAGCATGTAAGTTATAAGTTATACAAACTTCGACTGACCCAGTTTGGGTTTAAATACTTAGATTAAGCCAAAGTTCTCAGTCTCTGTAGGCCAGTAAATCACATCACGCAACATTTCTTGATTCTGAGTTAGTACAGCTTTAATTACCACTAATCATCCTAATAGCGGTACTCCGATCTCAGTGGTCCGCTCCAAGGTGTGAGCGAACGCGATTTGAAACTGTGCCGCAAGATAGTAACTAAAAAACAATGATTGAATTTGAAGCGTCGATACTCGTTTCCTACAAACAAGTTGGCTATTCAAGTAACTTTAATTATAAAAAGGTTTTTAAAATTTATATATTTGTTGACATTTTTACTGAACTTTGTTAGTTTCTCCAATGTTTTTATCGAAGATCAATATTTCCTATCCACGCGATAGTAAAAACCTTCGTCAGTGAATCCTCACGCAAAATGGTCACCTCAACAAAAAAAAATTGAAAATTTTTCTAGCAATATGAGAAAAAATGCATGCAAACTGTATATTTATTGTGCACATATACACAAAAGCTTCATTTATTTATTTATTTAATAGAAACACAAAAATAGACACTAGTAAAATATGCATTGTTGGTCCCACATTAGGATTCCCCGTATTGTGGTAAGTGATAACCAAAAATGGTGGTTTATTCAGCATATATCCCAATAAATCAATAAGTCTATCCAAATCGCAAAAATTCCATGCTTTATACACAGGATAAGCCAGGTGTATCGCACACTCACTGGAGGCACAGGGTACATTACAGATATGCCGCAGATACAGTGTACACGTACAGAAACTGAGCTAATAGTAATTAACATAATAATATACAGCGCATTTTGGGCAATCCATATTTACTTCAGAGGTATGCAAATCGCAAACGCTTTTAAATTGTACCACAGATAGTGTGCACAGGGTAAGCGGGGTGTATTAACGCACACTCGCTGGAGGCACAGGGTACATTACAGATGTGCCGCAGATACTGTGTACACATTCAGCGAAAGCCTGCAATTACTCCTGCTTGCTAGATAGGCTATGGCATGCTTAAGTGATAAGGGTACACGATAAACTTATGTATACCTACCATAACCACACTATCTTTTCATTCTAACGTAAAAAACGGGAAATCGAGTCGAATTTTCTTAGTCCATTGCTATTAGTTTAGTCCACTGCTGGGCATGGGACATGACTAAACGCCGCTACTCCATCCGCTCCCGGGCCCTTTGAATTCAACAGTTCACATTCACAAAGTGATTATGACATTTACTGCGAACAATATCTATATTGTCCAATGGTTTCAACAGATAATAAAATTAAAGAGCAAAAAAAATCGTTTCAAATCACCTAAAAAGTACATTAAAATTTGTCAATAATCTTTATATTTTTCCAAAGACTTATCGATTGAGAAAACCTGTACCTAGAGGTGAACTAAGAGTGTATAAAGAATGAATAGTGTACGAGGAGCCATAAATACAGTTTCAGAGCACTATCGGTGGATAAGCGCGGATCTACGGGCTTATAAGTGGCGCCCAAGGTGTTACAACAGATTTATTATTCGCTTGTGGGTATTGACCTTGCTAAGGGTATAAATAGGGTATCGTACAGGTAGATATTTTTAATATTTAAAATGTTTCTTTCTGAAACTATTATTGTGGGGTGATCCCATAAATACTAAAATTTAATAGTGACAATAATATAAATTTAACCTTACTTCTGGTGTATGTTTTGCAGAATTTCAATGAAAATGAAAATGAAATGTGTTCATACATTTTTTTAACGCCAGCAAATTTTACCACTGTAATAAACAAAGGAATTTTCGTTATAGTGCTTCAAAAATTGTAAGGAGACAAGTAGAAAAAAAATAATGTTTCAATTATCCTAATACGAAGGCGTATTAGGATAATTGAAACATTATTTTTTTTAAAGTAGGTCTAGTGTGACACTGTCCATTGTAACGCGCATCATCTGTTACAGCTATTAAGGAATTATTCTGGTATGCATACTAAAACAAAAAATCTACGACACACAAATAATTTTAAATCCAAACCTTCCTTAAAAAGTCAGTAAAGTCAGTGAGATACAGCTGTAAACATCACATCTTCAATTCCAAAAGGGGGTTGTCATCACGAAGCCCAGAACAAATCACTGAACCCACTTAAACTCGATCAACCACTACTATTACGTATCCCGGAACTGACGTCATATATAATTTACAAGGACATTAGGCCCGGATGGATTCGAACCCGTCGCGCTCGTATAGTTTTACAACTCTCCGCGGAGCCGTTGGGGATACTGCTTTATTTACGTTTAATGTACCACATTGTGAAGGTATTGTTAGTTAATAAATTATAAGTACGTACGTACGATGCTTCTTCTGATGTAGGTATTATGAGATGAGTATTATGGTTGGAGGTGAGATTGCTTCTTAAAAATACTTCAGTGGCTTTCCTTAGATTCACTTCAATGTTAGACACGAAATTTGAATAAGGAATGTAGGTTTTTTTTACGTGTCTACTTTGTATGAGTGTGATTGTATGTGTAAAAGATATCTGTGATATTATAGATGCTGGTGTGGAGATTGGTTGTAGATATTACTAAGCGTAGATATGGCTAATATAGAATCTACTACTTATCTCCACACTAAGTATTACATGCGTTAAATTCGAAAAAGATTTTTTTTCGACAACAATAAAGTCTTTTATCAATCAGCGCGGAACCTACCTGACATCAAAAAGCATTTCGATTACAGAATTTTAATTAAAGGAGATGGAAGTTTATTAATATTCAAACGGAGCGCCCACCGAGGCATCGGAAAAATTTAATTCGATAAATTGAAATACTTGGCCCTCAGCACTTCCCGATATTAAAAACTGCACTTACTTTAAACATCGGGGGTTTTTATCAATGACTTTTATATGACCAGATGGAGTGACACTATACTGGAAAAAAGTAAAACGTCCACAACTTTTATAACCTTTCAGAATAACCAAGAGGCCCAAGCGTTTCAGAGACACCATAGTGACAATATTTGTTACATAGTTACACAACAAACGGGCCGACTTAATGCCTATTGGCATTGATTTGGCATTCTCTTCCAGTCGCGATAGTGACCCTATCATTAAAAAAAATTCATGGTAGAAATATTTAACACTGAAAAGTGACAACAGAAAAGTTCCCTCCAAAATAAAAACAATCTAACATAAAAGTCTCTTAATTTTTGGTGTCCTATTTTTGATATCCTGACGCTCCCTCTTGACATACAAAAATCTAGGTTTTTTTAATTTATTAATAAATTAAAAGCCTTTTTACCTGCTTCGTGCAAGTGTTTTCCAATTAACACTTGGTTAACGTCGATAAGTGACAATCAGTTTTAAATTTGCGTGAGCTTTTTGGATGTAATGAAGGTAACAGACAGACAGTTTACATTCATTGTTATTTGGCAATTTTCCCGAATGTCAGAGTAATGTAGAACTGTATCTGTAGTTCAATTATTACTCAGTTTTTAGTAATCATAAAAGTAGAAAAAAATTAGAAAAATCAATCAAAAAAAATCAATTCGAAAAAAATCACAGCAGAGGATCGAAGCCGTCTTCATGTAATAAATTTGGTGTTACCATTATTACGAAAGGAATTCGCACTTTTTACGAGTAAATTGCCGAGAAATTTGAATACACTCCTCGTGTGGACGGATGGGAATTCGGTGAGGTTTTAATTCCTCTGAAATTGAAGAGAGTTGTCGCATAGCCTGAATGAATATAAGAATAAAAACACAAATGGATTTGGGGACACTTTATCATGTGATTTTTCTCAACAATACAAAACTCCATTAATAGCCACGTTTGCACCGGAACTAAAATAGCGGAATTTCACGTATTGTCTGTTTTTCTGCTTGCAGCGCTTGTCGATAAATTGACATCGAAACAATGCACTCGCGATGAAGCTAACGCGCACTTACGATCCACAGCGAGAAACTATATGTCGAAAGTAAGCGCAACCTTAATTATATACGAGTTGAAATTAAGATTCAGTAGAAACAACATAATGCGTGGCGATTTCTGTCACTGTCACTAGAAAAGAGTTTAAATATATTATATTATCATAAAGAGGCCTATTTTTGCCAAAAAATAAAGATTTGAAAAAAGCATGAACATTTTCATAAATCTATCAATTTTTCTATCTATCTCTATCTATCAATATTATTTTAAAGAAATTATTCTTTTTTACATAAAAAAACAATAGTTAACTTATTCTGAAAATATCAAGACTCTATTCTAAGTTTGTTATTGTGAGGGTACTCAGGTATAATTACTATCTAAGTATTTGTTGCGAGCTTGTTCTAAACTCGCTTTTAATGAGACAGACGATCATAGTCCAAATAAACAAAAATAAAATGGTAGTGTTCCAACTGGCAACGCTGTTAAGGACGTCACTACACCTGGTCGGGTCTAATTGCTGTGCAAAAATACGACATCGGGCTTTTGAACGAATGGATTTGTTTGAGTGCCGAGTATGCGGGTTCCATTCGAATGAGTATCTATAAGTACTTAGCCGATTTGTTTGAATGAGCGGATTGTCAACTGTTAATGGAACGAATGTGTATTTTAAAATTGGAAATTTTAGGACAACTGTGTCATGAGTTTATTGTGTTACTGGCAAACAATTGGGGGATGCGAATTCGGTTTTTAAATTACTGTTTTTTGAGTGGTGCTTAAACTTCAGTGCATGATTTTAGGTCAAAAATTTGTACTTTCAAGGTGATAAATTTTAAGATGATTTGTTTTCCATTTGTTATAAAATATTCGGGAATGGGTAAGAGAAACATAAAGAATAAAACACCCTTAATAATATAAACGACTGATTTAATCCTACATTTTTATACAATTTTACTTAACTCCCCATCAAATTATGAGTATTACAAGGTGAATAAAATCTAAAACACAATCAAAACACATGGAAATTGATAAAATAAGCACATGATACAAACAATAGATTAAAAATTTAAAGTGTTAAGATTTTTCATTAAAAACAAACGAGCAAAACTAATAAAACTTGAATAAATAACGAAAATTAAATTAAATAGTAAATGAAGATGAAGCATAACGGCTGGATGAATTTTAAATGGCTTGTCCCATCACAAACTGAAAAACTATAAAAATAACTGGTAGAAATGCCGCCAGCGTCTTGGGCACGATGCCTCGCACGGGCACTTTAGATGAATTATTTTAATTGTGATTTTTTTGTATTTTATTTTGTAAATACTTAGTTTTAATTAAATGGTTAAGGTTTTATAATTTGTCAGAGTTAGTTTATTTTCATTTTTTAATTTGTTGTATGTAACTGGTAGATAAATATTAATCATTAAACAATTTAATTCAAAGTATTAAATTATATTAAATCAAATTTTGTTTAATTATATTTACAATACAAATAAGGTCACTTAATTGAAATTAAGTACATATTTCCAAGGCTGGGCTTGGAAATATGTACTTAAGTTACTTAACAAGTTGCAAGTACGGCGTTCATAGATAAAGTATCTGTATATGTATACAAATGCTGTACAGTAATAAATGACCTATAGGTCACAAATGCCGTACAGTAATAAATGACCCATAGGTCACAAATGCCGTACAGTAACAAATGACCTATAGGTAAATTTTGTGCATGGGCTTGTAGTCTATTAATAAAGTCTGTTATTATAATCTCTCATAGTTTGCAGTGAGACAAGCCAGTTGTTAAATTGAACATTGTAATAAATAGGAATATAATTTATATCGTTGCCTAAACATAATTAATGTTTTTGGACTACAGAAATTTAATAACATTTTCGTAACTTTGTTGGGACTGAATTATGTATAATAGAATACTCCAACGAACCTTTGATTGCTAACAATAATTGTTTACACTAGTAGTAACTATACTTAATTGAAATTTGATATCGAATTAATTGTAAATAATTAATAAGTCCACCAACCCGCAGTAGGCCAGCGTGGTGGACTAAGGCCTACACCCCTCTCATTGTGAGAGGAGACCCGACCCTGTAGTGGGTCATTAATGGAATACTGACAATTAAATAAAAAACCTAGAATGAATGTCAAAATTCATCTTTGATATAGCCACACCATAATGTTTATGGTCTAACGTAGTCGATTTTAGTTTTTGTATGGCAACACGGCGAAGTACAAACAAACTCCGGGCAAGCTTTAAAATATTATAATTTAAATGCCTGCCCTTTTAAAATATCATTTTAAAATATTAAAACTGATTAAACATGTTTAATTTCTGTATTGTGGTATAATTTGTTTCTAGGAGTTTGTTATCTTTTAACTTTTGTTTTTGATTAAACATATTGAATTTCTTTATTACGGTATAGCCATTGTGTCTAGCGGCTTAGAGGACTTTACTTGCCTTTTAGGATATAAAAAGATCTTTCAGGCATGCATTCACCACATTTCTCTTCACCGTAGGTAACAGCAGGTGACAATATTTTTCGTGACATTTAGTAATAACAACTACGCTACTATTATAAATTTTCGTTTAATATTTATTCCTAATTAATTCATTCCACATTACGAACGGATCAGATAAACTCATCACACCGTTATCATTTAGAGGCAGATTGTGAGAACAATACCATTGTTTGCAATTAATTAAAATAATAGTTTATTTATTCTTAATTATTGTTGCCAGTCGAAGCTAATTTATCTTCATTATCCATGATGTTGTGCTTCCATTTTGGTAAATTAGTTATGTAGCTATTAACATATTGTATTTAATTACCTGCGGGAATATCGTATAATACGTTGGATCAAAAACTATAAATGTTAAAATGGAGTTTTCAGAAACACATTTACGTATTGTTGTAGACTAAAGTTACCTAATTGTTAGAGAACACGTTAATTTATGATTACTTTACTATACAGCTAATTCAGTACGGGATACTTATTATCAATATAAACAAATATAACAGTTATTCATTATTAAACTATTGATTTGCATCGAACCACTGGTGGTCCGACTGCTATTGTTTAACTATTGTGTCTGTTTACTGGATATTCAATAGGTTAATATTTGATATTTTTAAGTTTTTTTGCTACTGTTAGGTGCCTACTCCAAAAAGTAACTATTCATATAAAT
Organism: Erynnis tages; assembly: GCA_905147235.1. Lineage (NCBI taxonomy): Eukaryota > Metazoa > Arthropoda > Insecta > Lepidoptera > Hesperiidae > Erynnis > Erynnis tages. Next base: position 2,520,897 of record LR990077.1, on the reverse strand, counting down.
CATTGATGGATATTACTCCGCACTGACATTAAATCTACTTAAGAGGTTCTCTCTTCTCACCCCTTGATCTAATTGCTACTTCAGAATCGATCGCTCGCGTGAATTTTGTCATACGACAACGTCACTGCGTGCATATTTTGTTGCTAGTTAGGACAGCTCCATTCAAAGACGTGTGTTCGAATTTTGTCGCGTTGCTTGGCTAGCGGTTGTGTCTGTTTGCAGCCAAGTAAGACAGACCCTAACACATTTGATTCGTTGGGATGTTTGTATTAACTATTCGTATTGTAAAGCATGTCTGTAATCCAATAATTATGTTTGGCAACGCAAATTAAGTCTACGATCTATTCATAATAATCTTTTTTATAGTAGATACCGTGGGGTTCTTGGATGGCATGGTGTTCTTGTGTGGCGTGGGGTTCCTCGGGTTTTGGCTTCGGCACGTAGGGGTTCTTCAGGGGATCAGCGTTGAGTCTGAAATGAAGAGTAGAAAATACAATTAGGTGAGACGAAACCGGACAGAGGGTGTAAGTTCGATCCACTCCACTAGATACTTAATTTGTATAATAAACACAACTGTTTGTTCTACCTATAAAATTATTTGCTCTACCTAGTTGTAAATTATTATCTGTATTTGTAAGTAAGGAACAACAGTCTGGTTAATATTTCATAAGCTTTTTAGTTTGGAATGAGATAATTTAAAACTAAAATATGTGAGACAAAGATAGTATTATTGTTCACAAATTAAAATACAATATTTTGCTTGCAATGTGAAATATTTTTAGTTCTATTATTTCTTTTCTAGTTTTGAGATCATCCAAAAAAAACAGACAATCCTTATACCTCCGATCTATCTACATAAAGAGCCCTACTGGCCGTGCTTTATTCAAATATCGACCTCAAACTTCAAATAACCTCACAACGTCTTATCATTTCATCACACTCAGCACAACAGTAACATAAGAGCCCTTATTAACCTCCAACATCAAAGATGTCAAATTTCTTATAATTACGTTCTTCAGAGCCGAGGACTCGAGAGCTCTCAAGCCGTAGAGCCGCCTTTGAGCCTGCGAATAAGGCGAGACACATCTTGTTCCTTACTTTGCTAGTTAGTCCTATTTAATCTGCTAGCCTGAAGAATACTTACTGCTACAATCTTGTTAACTTCAATGAAATAACAGAGGAAAAAAGCTGAGATTTTAAGGGTCCAATTAAATTTTTGGGTGTATTTAAATTAAATACCGCCACAAGGTAGGTACCTACGTCAAAACGTCATACGTCATACGTCATACGTCATACGTCAAAACATCCTATTGTGAAACGTGTGTTAATGAGACCTTGAATCCTCGTGAATCCTTCGTAATTTGAGAGTGATTATTAAATTTTTATTATTAAGTAATTTTATTATTAAACAAACCGTAAAAATAGGACGTTAGCAACGCTCCTCGTAAATTATTCAGTGATTCAATGTAATTAATGATAATAATTAATAATTCCTATACATCGGATGTAATTTTGAATTAAGAAATATTCAGCTTGTACGGAATTGATGAACTTTTATCCTTAGATCTACTAAAATGTACGTTTGTTGCAGGTTGTCGGAGTAGAAGCCATCAAAGCTCACCAACACCATCATAATTTGCCATACAACACCAAAGATATAGTTCCCACAGTTTCTTATTTGACGCAATCACCTTCATCCTAATTCAAAAAGTCAAAAGCTTTACATCATACCTACATAGCTGCCTCACAGACTAAACGTAGACTGGGAGAAAAAACCGACGGAAAAACACTCCCAGCACATTGCTGCCAGTGCTGGACATAGGTCTCCCATGAATGAATGAATCAGTACATTATCGACACCACTCCACGGTCCTGGGCCCTTTGAATCCAATGGTATCCCGCCGTCTCCTTCAGGTCGTTGGTCGCCGTCTTCATCAGTCCACCTGGTCTGATGGGGAAGAGGACCTTTATTCCCCGACCGTTAAAAAGGTTATAAGTAATACTCACTTGTAGTGCTCGATGGCCTGTGAGCAGTCCACGTTGTACCACCAGTCGCAAGCGAACTTGGCCTGGTCGAAGAGCGTGCCGTTGGTACAAAGGAACGACGCGCCCTGGTGACCCTCGCGTCCGTCGTGGCACACGTGGTAAGCCTAGGGAAGAAGGAGAAGCCACATTTTAAAGGTATTATCGTTGTCAACTTCATTTGGTTATAGGTAGGTTGGAGTGACAGCCCAGTATCTTGCTCAGAATACAACGCACTCAAGACCAGACCAAATACCTACCAGTGACACGCAAATCCCGCGTTAACGAATTCCAGTGCCACCGACAGCAGTTGCGCCGATAACTTTCTTAAAAAGGTAATGTGCGCTTTATATAACTTAATGTCACCTGCTGTGCCACTTGTGCTATGCCAACACCAAGATTTTTGGGACAATATATCATATATTCCTATGGCGGAACCTGCTCTGGTATGAACACTACTTTTTACTTACGGTTTACTTTACGAAATAGTCCTCACAAAGCAGTTCTCAATATTTAATTTCATAGCTTTTTAAAAAGGTATCAACTCTCTCTTAACCTTATTTCCCTGTGTTCCTATTCAACCCTTCTGATAAAGAGACTCTAGCGACAAAATAATTGTAGGCACGTACAGCCTGGAGGTAGATTTAATAACCAGGGGTCGGTGTTGCCTTTGATGGCCACCTCGTAATTGCTTTGTCTTCGATGACGACACAGATGGATTTATTAAGTCCTGTTTGAGGAAAAGGTCTTGTTTCTTTAATTATCTCTTGTTCCTACTGCCCTTTCATTTACCATTACATTTACCGGTATCTACGTTTTAAAAATTTTGGAGTAATTTTTTTTACGTATTGCCTCAGCGGCTTCTACTAATTATACTGCTGATCCTTTGATAATCGTAATCAGTGCCATAGACGCTCCGAATTCGAATTGAATTGGATCGAAAAAAAATGTCTTATTTACTTTTTACCGACAAATTACTTTTATTCTTTTCAATCCGTGAAGACAAGAGTATATTATGTAGGTGTTCTATAAAACTTTTTTTTAAATTTGTAAAGTCAACAGACTATGAACCGGGATTGACTGACAGGTTCGACTGACAGTTATCTGTTATCTTTGATACCTTAACTAGCCTTAATCTGTATTCTGTTGCGACTTTCGCTAATCGTGAAAAGATGGTGCCACGGGTCCCTGAATCACGCTATCAAAGTTTTTTCATCGCCGGGCATATATACAAGTTCTGAAATGACGTAACAGGAGCATAGCCGTTCCCCAGACACGATCACCTATTCCTCTATCCAGGTTGAACTTATTTCAATCTCACCTGGCATCCAGTTTCAACGTTCGCATACATTCCCGGGTGGACGGGCACGTGGGCGCAGGAGAAGCTGGTCTCCGGCACCTGGTGGTAGATGGGGAAGTCCACTCCTGGGACTCCGGGTATGTTGCGAAGGTCTTGCGGCTTCTCGTGTTCCCGGAGAGGCTTCCTGTAGACCGCTTGCTCGTACTGCTCTTCATAGGGCTCGTACCGCTGGAACAAGGATGTTTTGTTGATGGATGTAGCAAGATTATTTTTACTGCAAACGAGCTGGAGGTGGTGGTCTTATTGCCGCTGTTTTTTGAAGTCGGTAAAAAGTGAGCGATCGACTACCTAGCCTATACCTACCGCGGTTTTAATGTACGACGGTGTTACTCGCAGTTGCTAGCTAGCAAAGCAGACCGGTATGGTGGAATTGATTTTAGATTGACAAGTTTTTAACGTCAGTGCTCTGAGGTTCTGCACTCGACTCCCAGGAGGACAGTGAAAACACACTTCTTCATGCGTGTTTATGGCACCCAATACATACGAAATCCTTGTGTAAAGTGTTATTTATTTACGAATATATTTTAAACGTTAATTTTTTTAATCTAGGGAGCCTGAACTAATAAATTCGTGACTAAAATTGTCCAGACACGCCAACACAATGATTTATTTCACAAACAGTAGACAGCGTGACTCGGCGGCGATAAAACGTCACGACTCTTGATTGCGACCAGTTCACCTTCAGTGAAAGGCGAGAGTGGACCCGGTTAGTATATCGGTTATATCACAACGACATGTGGGACCTTGACTTACTTAGGTACAGCTTTTTGTAAGATACTGTAATCTCGCTAAAACTTGCCTATTGTGATAACGAGACTGTTGATCATGCTTCGGGAGTGTGCGTGAGCGCTCGTTACCAGTAGATAGACATATTCTGTATTTGGAAATGAAATCTAATACCAATCCTAAGTAGGTAATTAATTGTCTCTTTCATAGAATTTAAAAAGTGGAAAAGGCGTTAGCTATATCGCTATATGCGATCGTGTAACGGTACAAAAGTAGTCGAGTTTTAGTAATCACCAGTTTTAAATCTTGCAAAACTAGTAATTTCATAAAATTATACACAACTGGCACGAATAATTCTGATATGAGGTCTAAAAAGCAAATGCCACGCTTTGTATCACCCTAGAATTATTCTGTAACAACTTCCGATAAGGTTTAACGACTGCTATCGATAACAAACGTGACCAACGGCTCAACGTTCCCTCCGAAGCATGCATTTTGCATTTAGTTACTAGTTATTAGTTAGTTACACTAGCCACTAGCGGTCACCCATTCGGGTAACGACGCGCCCGGTGTTGCTTAACTTTTTAGATGGCTTGCGATCAACAAACAACGGGCATTCTATATCTACAAAGATATTAACCTAAATAGACTTACGTGTTTGTTCCTATTGATATTACTACATATAGGTCTTATTCTACTTCAAAGCTATTACTTAATATGTTATTTGATCATATAACCTTTATCACTAACATAACACCGTTTAAGTGCAAGCCAAATAACCTCTTAGCAACCTGACATGCAGTATAAAATGGCTTGAATGATTTTTTTATAATTTAACGAGCATATTGGCCTCAATTTTTTAAGCCTCATTCACGTAATCTCAATTAAGAAGTCGTGTTCCGATTAGAGTAAAGCTTATATTGATCGCACGAAATACTCGTAAAGTAATAACGTGACCCCAGTTAACAATGCTGGACGGAAAGCCAAAGGTTCGACTCTCGGCGGCTCAAAAATTAATATTCCATTGAAATTTTGCATTTTGTGGGCTTTTTCAATTGCGTGGATGCAATTTTTGGAGATGCTAGGGGTTAGTGACAGCTTAAATTCAAGTTTGTGGAGTCGTGACCCTTGTCCCACGGCCGCCATCTTGGAAATAAAGATGCAGATGTTTCCAATGCCGATGAATGAAGAAACTGTTTTCAAACGCCGATAGGGTCTCCGACAAGGTTTAACGACTGCTATCTTAACGATAACAACCGAGATTGACGGTTTGACGTGCCCTTCGAAGCAAGATGTGTGTATCTATAACCATATACAAGTACCTATAAGTAGTTACATACTCAAATGTAATGTCTAAGGGCCTATGTATTACATGTGAGAATTCGAGTGAGAGGGCAGTCAGGGCCGCCCGGCGTTGCGCACTCCTTAAAGGGTTTCCATCGACTTCGAGAAAAGGTTAAAGTAAATCACGAATAGCCCTTAAGTTTTCAAATATGCAATTTTCCTTCGTATTTTGTAAATGCAAAACAAATATAAATAAGTTTTGTACGGATCAATAACAAAAATATAATATACCTAACACGACAAGATAAAATACCGCTTATTGCACAAGAACATAATATCTGGAGTATAAAGTAGCCTTTTAGTAACTCACTGCAGGCTCGGATCTCCTCTTACATTAAGGACGTAGTCTTAGTCCACGCTGGCCTACTGCGGGTTGATGGACGCTTGCTTTGGAAACAATATGGAAAATTCAGTTCGTTCAGGTTATATAATATAATTTGTTAAACGCACTCGCGCGTCTTTGGTACGTGCCACTGGGGTAGGTACTGACCCGGACGCCAGATATATGACGCCGAATTCTTAGTCACTGAGCTATCACTGTTATTAACATTTAGTGTAGTGAGTGTTAAGAAACTCTACCTATAAGACTTCTAATTAAAAATACATAATTATTGTCTTTCTTATTAATTGTCTACAAACATAGATTAGAAAATATCGATTTAAGGTCTATCTTCAATATTATCTCCTTGCATCTGTAAATATAACCACCCAGAAATACCACCGGATTCAATAGACACCCCGGCGTCTTAATAAAAGCCAATAAGCCTGTCGCGCTTTCAAAAAGAGAGGAAACTCATCGAGATCAAACAAGTCCAAGACTTTTATCTACACGTTGCATTGAGAACTAGAAACGAGTAGCGAGAACTAGAATTATGCACACATTAATTTTCAAACGTGGATTAGTTCAATGCCGAATGCATTTCAACCCAAAAATAAAAATAAAAACCTACAAAGTTGTTCATGATTAACCTCCCAAAGTTAATAAGATTAAAATAGCAATGCCATAGACCTAAGGTAAGTCCGCGTATTGATCCATAGTGTAAAAAAAACACAACACTCCTACAAAAACATGTCAGAATTCTACCAGAACATTTAATGTATAGAATAGGAAGTTCTACAAGAAATGTTAATTGTTGTTCTTAATTCTGTTTGCAAAGAAACAAACGATGCCGACAAACAAACGATACGGTATATCGTAAAAGAGCATGAATTAGATTATTATTTCATTAGTCAACTTTACAAATATATGGGATACCCGAAGGCAATGTTATGATTCAGTAAGAGCACGAGGGCCTTAAGACTCATTAACTCCAACGCTTTGAGCAATAATAGTTCGAATAAATTAAATGAATGTTCTGGCTCTTTGAGGACCCAGTTTCATTTAATTTATCTGTCAGGAGAATACCAAACCAGAGACCTGTTTCCAGTTGCAAATACGCTTCTGACAAAGTTACTAGTAATATACTACTTTAGTATGAAACATGAATATGGCACAATCCTACTTCCTGCTATAATAAATGTGAAAGTTATTGAGGATGGATGGATGCTACTCTTTCACTCAAAAACAACTATGTATACTTTTTACCCCTCACTGGATCAAATTCTAAAATATGTACTACGCGGACGAAGCCACGGGAAAAGTTAACATTGCAAATGTCAAAGTATCCTGAAATTGTATTTCTGGTGCAACAATAGAGCAAATAATAGAAGGATTTTTCATATATTTGAAAAAAAAATGTTGCTCAAGATGTATTATTGAGAAGAGTAGGTCAAAATGAATTATTTTGTGTTCACGGAGAGAACAAAAATCTTTTTACAAATAGGTAGTTCATGTTATTTTGTTCAGAAAAGTAATGTCAGCGTGAGCCAATCAATCTTACTCCCCCTTTTCCCGGCTTCTGAATTAAACATCAGTAACAATTCCTGCTTATTGGAGGTTTTTTATTTAATCGTATGGCATTCGTTCTTATTACGTAACATTGGAATTACTGTGTTTTAAATGCAGTACTACTGATTGTACTGACTCGAAAATGGATTTCATTCCTTCCTTGACCAAATTATTCTCTTTAAATGTTCAGTCTCTATTACTCTCCTTTTTGATAGTTTACAAAAATCTCTACAAACCATTTTTGAAAAATGAATTGACAGCTATCGTAAAAAAACTCTGTTAAGTAGTTAAATAATTACGAGGATCTTAAAATTTAATGCTTAATTTTAACATTATAACATAAACCCCAATTAAATTCAAAATCTTTTATTCATTGTCAGCTACAACTTGGCAACACTTGATGAACATGTACACCACTATCCGAGACTGAAAAATATTGCGTTGCCACTAGTTATGAGATCAATAAGATGCTCTATCCTGTCTCTAAATGAAATAAAAGTACCCATACTTCAGACATCTTCAACAGACGTCGCCTACCGTTACTCACTCTGTAGTACGACAGGTCGCGCGAACCAGGAAATGCTTAAGTGAAAAAAGAAACACCTCGTCCGTGAGGTGAGAATTTGTCAGATTACTCCAGAATACCAATTTGGCGCTAGCGAGTTTCAAACAATTTCCACTTTGAGGAGCTTGATCAAAGAAATGAAACTAAAAAGCAGACCTCTCTGCCAGCCGACGAAAATGAGAGTAAATTTAACCAACAGTAATTCGCCTTTGAAGGGCTCGAGGGAAGCCGGGAAGGAAAATTGCAAAAGTTAGTGGTCCCTTATGAGGCAGAGTTATTGCTACTAGGCGGTTCAGGGCCCGTATTGCAATAATTCTGGTTAAACGACAATTACATCAAAAGTTCGCGATGAATTGCTTGCGAGTTTAAAAAATCGGTCAAGTTAGAGCCGGACTCGTGACGCAAAGTTGAGAATTTTTGAGGGTACTGTTTGTTAAAAACATCCTTTTACTATTCTGCAAGTTATGAAGTTTCATAAGCTAAGCTAAGGTTCTTACGAATATTTCAAATATGTAGTAGGTACTCGAGTAATGAAAAATTGTGTCTTCTACATACTTGTGTACCTATATAGTTTCCTGATAGGTATTCTATTTTAGCCAATGTCTCGTATAACTACAACGCCATTAAATAAGTGATTAAGTAAGTAGGTATGTACGTAGTAAGTACGTAAGTAGGTATGTAGGTGTATTTAGAATACTTTTGAGATCCACTGAAGAAGGTATCTATATCTAATAGCTGGATATAAGTTGAGTAACAATTTGAGACAATACTTCTGATTGGAGTCACTGTGTTAATTCAAACGTTGGGAAGACAATATACAAACATAAAGACATAATTTATAAACATTTTTATGTAAAAAAATAATTAAATGAATAGGAGGATAATAAAACTTTCATCAACAATAGAAACATAAATTAATGAGATACAATTTACGAATCCAATTTCAAAGACATAACTTTTTAAATCTTATCTTTTTAATCAGCGGTTGGCTGCAGTTTAACCATAAGTTGCAGTCCATTGAAAAGTCCAAATCCATTTAAATAAATATAAAAATAAAACAAAACATTAGGAAACCTGTATTTTTGCTACTCCTCGAAAAATCAAAATTAACTTATAATTCCTTTTAAAATTTCATACCTAACCCTGAATATTAAAAGATCTTATCGTTTCGGAGACTCCCGATCGAAGTTGGATACTATTTTATTACCTCTCCAAGATAAGCGGCGGTATTAATTTGTTTGACAGTTTCAGGGAGAGCTTAGCGGATTGCGGGCCAAGTTCTGTGGGCGCAGATTCGAATCGGAAACTATGAGGATGGGAATTAAAATGGTTTTTAACAATCTTTTATCTACTACTTTCGAAGTGCCAGTTCAAAAAATGTCAATTATGGCTAGTTACGGATATTATAGTGATAAGTTTGAATTTGTTAGTTTGTGACAGCCATTTTTTTTCTTTCCAGGTACTATTGTAGTCCACGGACAATGTCATCAAATCTCTTAATTGTCCGAAAAAAACTTTCCTTGCCATTTTTCTTTCCTTTCATTACCTTTTTATCGTTTTATGTACGTAAATTTATTTTATATTAATTAGTTGGTATTATTTTTTACGTGTATTATTATCAGTGATTGTTTTATGCACTTAATTTTGTTCTCAATATGGTGATTTCCATTTCTACTGGAAGAAATTTCTTTAAAAATAAGGAGTACCACTGTACAAAGGTTTCCGTTTAGGTACCTATGTCTCTATTTTCTGTGTACATGAAATAAATAAATTACAATGCCAGTTATCATTGTAATAGACCAAAATCACAACAGTCCGACTACGTAATATTACTAGAACATTATTAAACAAATAGTTAAACAAATGTGTGTTTGCTTAGGTCGGCCCGCTGTAATAACCGGGCAATGTTCCGTAAAAGTGCAAACATTTCATGTTGATGTTAAAATAATAATTATTAATGTGTACATCATCCTGCTTACTATTATGTAAAAGCTTGTGAGGATGGCTGGATGGATGGTTCAGTTACTTTTTCAATCAAAAACGGTTGAATAGATTTGTATGAAAATTATTTCACAGGTAGATTATAACCTGAAATAACATAGGACACTTTATCATCCTCTGCGCAAAATTCTCAACATAAATTATATTACAAACAATGTAGATAATATTACTAACTTTGTAGCGGGCGGAATGTTTGTTAAGTTTTTAGTACCTACGTAGGTAGGCATATATTTTTTATAATTTTTAAAATTACAAAAAATTGAACCTTAAAACATAAAACCTACCTGTAAATAAGCAGCATCGGAGACCAGTGTACATAGTAACGCACCCGTAAGGGCCCTCAACACCGCCTTTCCCATATCTCCGCACATGTTTAATTAACTAATCAAAATGAAACAAAATAAATCAAAAAATTAAAAATATTTTTTTTTTTCAAATTCCGAGTACACTGCACTAGACAAGTAGCCGAACAGCACTGTGGCAGCCTGGGCCGCGCTCCCCACTATGTGGCTGGTGAAGGTAGGGTGTCGTAATGAAATTTAGTAAGGAAATAAATATCGTTAGGAACTGGATTTTGTTTGGCAACGCTACTACCACACTACTTCTGTACTAGAATTAGTTTTGCGTATCAACACTGCCTATCCCATAAGTTTGCTATCAGTTAAGCAACGAGTATCACCGCCGTGGAGTTACATGTTACTCATCTCTAGGTGTAGAATGGAGTCGCCTCCCCTAATCGACATCACTCCGCCCGGTCCTGGGCCCTCTGAATCAAACGGTTTCCCGCTGTCTTCTTCAGGTCGTCAATCCACCTGGTAGGCAGACGGCCTGTGCTCCTTTTTCCTTAACGTGGTCGCAATTCAAAGACCTTACTTCCCCATCGGTTGTCAGTCCTACGAACGGTGTGACCAGCCCATTGCCACTTTAATTTGCCAACTTCAAGAATTTATCGTCTTAACTCTTAAAGGTAAATAATAAACCTTAACGTGAACGCAGTATTTTAATATACGAGTTTGTATGTCTATTACCCATTAATAACCCACTAAAGAGTCGGATCTCCTTCCACAATAAGAAGGACGAATATTTATGTATGTATGTAGTTTAACATAATCATAGAGATGGAGGATAGCCGCGATAGTATGGCTTAGGTGCCTAACAAAACAATACAGGATGTATATTATGTACTAAAGAATTACATAGATCATAATTAATGTAGGTGACATATGACACGGTTGTCGAAAAAGTTAAGAGAATAAACTATATTTGTTGTAATATAGTTTAGGCTTTAGATAATGTTAGTCAAGGATAGCGAGTCGAAAACACTTTCGAACGTAATATTACACCAATACTAATATAGTGTTCACACGCAGTGTAACGGACGGGAGTGAAATCATACTAATTACATAGTTACGTTGTGTTACACGGCAATTATGCCGTATTTTCCTTATTAGTAGAGTTGATAGCGGTGATAGCCCAGCGGCTAACAATTTGGACTCTTACTCGAGGGGTCCGGGTTTGAATCCCAATTCCACGAACCAATAGATAACTTTGTTACAAAGTTACGTGCACTTTTTAAAATTAAATATCCCTTGCTGTAACGGTGAAGGAAAACATTGTGAGGAAACCTGCATTCCTGAGAGTTCACAAAAATGTTATCAAAGGCATGTGAAGTCCACGAACCCGCGTTAGGTCAGCGTGGTGGACTAATGCCTACATCTCATTGCGAGAGGAGACCCGGCCCTTCAGTGTGTACCAAGGTTTATCTTTAATTTGGTACATTGGGAAGTCTATTGTTAGAAATTAACAAAATTAGTAATTGTTTAATGTGATTGATTAATGTGCAATTTAACAATAAACAGAATTTCCGTTCATTACGTACATATAACGCAATTATTATTAGAAAATATGAACGAATTTTCTTAAATTGGCCTGAACTATTTTTATTTTTAAATTACATCTTTTTATCTTTTTCTTATATTCGAGAATAGGGAATGTAGCGGTCATTATTATAACGAGGAATATGATTATTTTTTTCTTTGTTAGACTTTGCTTTAAATATTTTCAGCTCCATAAACAAAACACATTAATGCCTCAAAGGATGTTTTAGTATCCAAAATGCTTTTACGTTTCACGGCTAGTTGCCTACGGGCAATGTATATGTATCTACTAAAGATATTCATATGTCAAGATGGAGAGACAACATATCCAAAATGGGACACCCAAAATTAGCGTCCTTTAGTTCGCTTGTCTTTTGGTGGAACCTTTTATCACTTTACTTCTATCAACATATTTTCCCCAAACGTTAAGGGAATTTCTTCACACATTCTTCCTATGACGTGTCTAATACGCTTGGGCCTCTTTTTTGTAATAGGTACGTGTTTGTAACGACTGTAGCAGCTAGAATTCGGTATTACGGAAGAGTTAGAACCATTTATCTCAGTACCTATGGACTCTCACTTATCTTGGCGCTAGATGTAGGTGTATGAGTGTGCTTGGAATGGCATTATGTTATGTCAGCCGCTTTTTACTAACCCAATCATACCTATTCTCGTTCTAAGGAGAGTCCAAGTGTCTTTATTTATAGTAATTTTAGTGACATTAAATGGCAATTAAGCACAAAAGAAACATCAGCACGTAGTTTTAAGCAGGTAACTGTTAATTGCGATGGAATTTATGTTCTTTTGATTTTATCCATAGGAATACTCAAATTATATCGTTTCAAAATTTTCAGAGTCCAGTTCAGATATCCAGTTTAAATGCACCAGCTTACATATTCCCAGAACACAAATTGCATTACGCTGCACATTCTCAAAGCATCTCTCAGTTTTGAAGCTATCTACTGATAATGGCTCTCAACGTCCACGGCTAGTTGCGTACGGACATCGGATATGTACGATATGTACTCGTATTTGCTATCGTTCCAAAAACGCTCCAATATTTGTGTATCTTTAGTTTGTTTATAAAAAATCCTTCATCTATTAGCTCATTTATAGCATAGCGAATGAGATTAAATATCCTAAAAATAGTGCTCAAAGTTTTGAAATACATATCTAGCAGCTAGAAAAGTCAGGTTTGGGATTTCTACGGCTAGTGGGCCACGGACATCGGATATGTATTTGCGTCCGTTTCGCCGAAACGCGCCGAATATTGTCGCATTTAGAGCGATTGTAACAGTAAGAGCTGTGGGAATAGCGGGAGGCTGTGCTGCGGAGGATAATATCATTTAACGTAGTGGATATGCACAAAGGAACACTGCATCCCCAAACAAATAACTCTCTGTCTGAAACGGAATTTATGTTGGTTTATCTAATACAATAACATGTTTTGGTTTGACCGAAGTAAATCATTTTCTGTCTTAGCTAGACACGGACTGAGATGTTCCTTAAGTCTACCTATTGTAATGGTTGGATAACCTCATCTAAAAAAATCAAAACTCCATTTGAAGCTGAAATTGGGTTCGCTGCTTTTTCATTAAAGAAGTACAGTCGTCTATCTTTATAAAGCTGTGTCACCGAAATACAACTCAATTTCTGCAAGATAAAGCAAATAAACCTGATGGAAACTAAATATTCAAATATCAGTACGTCCTTTCTTCTGTCGGAGCCGTAAGTTGGAATGTTGGAAACACTACACAAAGCATTCGCTTTGCTTGAAATGATGCGAATTATTCAGTATTTAGAGCGATTTTCAACGTTAGTGCCCTGGGAATTGTTGCAAAAGCTCTATTCTACGTGAAAATAAACGGTCAAATGCACAAAACGTTTGTTTATGCTATATTAACGAATTGTCCGTGTTTACGCTATCGTTTTGAAATTGACAATTATGGCTGTCTGTTAATTAAATTGATTGACTAGCGAATGAACTAAATTTGATTTGTATTTAGTGTAGTAAAAACAACAATATAATTATATGACGCACACACCTTATTGCAAAAATTAAAAACAAATTAAAAATTAATGGTGAAAAAAATGTCTAATAGCTAATATTTATTTTTTAAAGTAGTTTTAAACTTTTTTCAAAAGTAGCGCCAAGATAGCTTACCAATTAGACAGGAAGGAGCAAATAAACGGACTTCGTCTATTGAGATTTTACATGGAACAAGCCTGGGCACTATTTGTTTGACATACAATTTTAATAATTATGTCTATGTTTGCAAAGCTATACAAAACGGTCTACTCTTAGTTTAAAGCCTGGCCGGCGTGAATAATGCAATAGTTTAGAGAATCTGCACAGAGATTTGTAGCCAAGGGGTGGTTATTAATTGGTATAACATACCTTGTTAATTTCACAGAGGAAAATTGTATTTTCTTGTTCGTTGGCACAAGTGGAAATGTTTATTAAGTGTAATAACTTAATTAAATGCCGCGAGTTCATTGCGCTTTGGTTTATTGTTTCCAAATTTGTCTGCAATGGTTATTGCTTACTGCAGGGTCAGTACCTATCACTATGAGAATAATGTAGGCCTTAGTAAACACTGCTGGCCTTGTGAGGGTTGGTGGACTTCACATGCCTTTTTTTTTAATCTTTAATTGCTATCCACAGACTCTAGGTCCGTGCCTTTTTTTTGCATCACGTTACTACTAATATTATTGCTCCAGAAAAAGTTCTTTGTCAATTTTGGCCCGGTGTCTCCTTGGATCGTCCCGGGCGTTCCTTTAGGGTTTCTGCAATGACTGTCGCGTCTCTGTGGCTGATTGCAGTAGCCAGGTTGTAATACTCTTCACATGCCTTTCAGAATATGAGCTCAGCACGCAGGTTATTCGACGATGTTCCTTCACCGCTACAGCATGTAGCCTCATTTTCAAAAGAGGGTAAACGTCAATGGGCTATTGGGAACCGGGAGAAAAAAGCAGGTGGTGAAAACTTCCAACTTTTCTAAAGCAGGTGGTGAAAACTTCCAACTTTTTTTGTTTTCATTTCTAGGCTTTTTGATTTTTAGGTATTTTGCATTGAACATAAATAGTATACATATAGTATTTAAAAAACACTTAAGTTTAATAATTACTATATGTATCTAGTATTTAAAAGTATTTTCTTTTTATATTATTAAAAAAAAATGTTGACAACCGCCTAAAACCTCAATCTTATATGGCTTAAGACTAAATGTTTTAGTAATGAATTTATCCCGTTTTGAGTGTTTCAAATGGTCAGTTTATATAGTATCTGTTTAAGGTTTGGAGTCAAAGACCGGGACCGGTTGTGTTGCACAACTGTGCAGACCTTCGGTTCAGTTCACTTAACTCTCACTTTTAACGTGCCGTATAAATAAACATATATCGATTTTTTGCAACTAATTATTAGTGTAGGTATGATTTATTAGATACGATGTTTGAAATTACAATAAAACTTATTGTGTGTCTAATCACCTACTTTTCATGTCAGTATAGAGACCCTGGAGAGGCGTTCAATTTAAGACGAGATGATCTATACTATCCTATTCACGCGGCTTTGAGCCTCAGACTGTGCAAATAATGTTGATTGTCGCGACGCCAAGTCACTACAAAGATACGTTAACTGCCAGTATCAACAACCTCGTCTGCGCTCAATGTTCAACTCGCAAGCAAATCTTCGCTTTTGTGCTGCTCACAATAGCCTATTGTTCTTAATCATTCTTAATGGCTGAGTTTAAATGTATTTGTGCGTGTCAACAGTGGCTAAATATGAGGTTACTCACCGGTCTTTCAATGTCCTACGGTGTATCTGTTTATAAGCAACGTGCCACATCTGTGGCACTGTCAGAAGTCATATAAATCAAGGCTACCTATGTCAGTAATGAACCTTTTTAATTACCTTTTTAATTTTTCATCATTGACGATAACTAAGCTCAAACTCCAGTATCTTTAAAAAAAATTTTACTACGCACTAAGAATTTACAAATTTGAAAGTCAGACAGACAGATTTGAAATATTTATTACTTACGTCATAAGCCGAGTTCATCTTGTAAAGTCAAAAAATATGGTTCTAAAGCAACCACGTAATCCAAACCGCATTTTTCTCATCTACACAATACATGATATACCTACCAAATCTTCTACAATCAAAGTATTATCAAGCCTTTGCAATAAGGGTAGTTCTGGAAGTTAGGACTCATTTCCGCAACTTGGGATCGCTACGTGCTGAAACGATTCCCCTTCGGGTGTACGATATTCTTCAATCACTCGTTACGAGAAACACCCATATCATGAGCGATCTTGATATAAAAACCAATGATAACTATAGTAGGTAATTTCGCGAAAATCACTGATTAATTTTTAGGCTAAGGAATTAAAAAAATAAAATAAATAACGCTTCACACTCATAGCCCCACACTAGGATTCCCTGTGTCGTGAACACACAGAATACACACACCCAGACCAGAAACAGAAATACATCCAGATAATCGCAAAAACTAATTTTTGTGACATTTTTCCTTTAATAACTTCCGTTTATTCTGTATCTTATCCTACAAGGCTGTGTGTGTAATAGACTCCCTCGGCGCAGTCGTTCGATATCGTTAGCAACTATTAAACTACAGAATTAGCCGTCCAACTAACTTCTCCACACTTCTGTTCTGCACACATGTGCGCAAGTTGGACTCTAGAGCCGATGGAAGTGGTATTCTGATAAACAATAGCTTTTGGCTATCTAATACGTACCTAATCTGAAATTAGGATTTATTCTATCCCTCAGTCGTTCGGGGAAAGTTTTGCTTCTAATCGTTGAATTACTTTTATTATTTGTCAGTAACCCATTAATGACCCACTACAGGGTCGGGTCTCCTTCTCGTAATGAGAGGGATGTAAGCCTTAGTCCACCACGCTGGCCTACTGCGGGTTGGTGGACTTCACATACCTTTGAGAACATTTTTTTTTTGTGAACTCTCAGGCATGCAGGTTTCCTCACGATGTTTTCCTTCACCGTAACAGCAGGTGATATTTAATTTTATAAAGTGCACATAACTTTTTTACAGTCATTGGTGCGTGCCACTGGGATTCGAACCCGGACCCCTCGATTCGAGGTCGAATTCTAAGCCACTGGGCTATCACCGCTTCCTTTTATTATTAATGCACTTCTAATCAAAAAATAAATACAAAACGATGTAAATTAAGCAATTGCATTTTCGATGACGAAATCCGTCGCTCTCAACAAGTTCAGTACGAGAATGTTTGTTGGTTGGACGACAAAAGGCTTGTCGTATTGCGACAGCTAATCAGGACATGACATTGGATGGTCGTCCACGGCCGCACGACATGACAAACTTTTCACTTCCAGCCAACTACATCCGAGAACTGGTCAGTAAGAACAGTTCAGAAGCAGTTAGCGTGGCGTCCGGCATTATCTCGCCAAGTTAGTAACGAGACGCCGGATTATATCTGATCTTTGAGCGCAAATTAGTCTGTGAAGAGCAGAGCATGCATTTAGTAGCTTAGTTGGTCAGTTTGATTACCAAGAGTTTTTCAAAGGTTTCTCATTCTTTTATTCAAAATTTTCCTATCGACACGATCAGGTATATTACAGTTAGGAATAAAAACACTTTAAAACTAATAGGTATAGGAAGTTCCCTAGAAAGCACCTGAGTAAACACTATAATAGAAAAAACTGAGCTTTTCTTTACAAATCGGAGCAGACCTCAATTTTAACCAGAATATTAGAAACAACCAATCGTACGACATACCTAACGACCATACCTATTGCGGCCGTGAGCTCGCAATCTTTTTAAAAAGAAAACACCGAATGAATAAGCACTGATTACCATGGCAAAGACTTGGACAAAAACTTAAACCGAACACGCTCTTGTTCCGAAAAGTGCAAATTCTTGCACCGAAAAAACGAAGACAAAGCCTACTTAACGAGACACATGCATAATGCATCTGCGTGCTGCAGAAAAATGAGAAAACTAACCTTAATTTATCCGGCTACTGGGCTAACACCTCACGTATTTCGGGTGCAATCGGTTCTTAAGTTTTTTTTTATAGTATGAAACGTTAAATATACAGGTTATCCCAGAAAGAATGGGTAATCCTGAAACCTCTTATGGTAGGTCTCTGTTTATATTATTTTTGTAATATTTTTTTTTTAATTCCATATTCTAGGTCCTAGAATATGGAATTAAAAAAAATATTCCAGGTGTTTGAAAAAATATTTTCCAAAAAATTAAAACAGCTACACACATTTTTCCTGAAACCTCTTATGGTAGGTCTCTGTTTATATTATTTTTGTAATATTTTTTTAATTCCATATTCTAGGTCCTAGAATATGGAATTAAAAAAAATATTCCAGGTGTTTGAAAAAATATTTTCCAAAAAATTAAAACAGCTACACACATTTTTAAAACACATTCATTGGAGTAGTCTATGT
Organism: Erynnis tages; assembly: GCA_905147235.1. Lineage (NCBI taxonomy): Eukaryota > Metazoa > Arthropoda > Insecta > Lepidoptera > Hesperiidae > Erynnis > Erynnis tages. The sequence goes on along the minus strand of LR990077.1, from coordinate 2,502,654 downwards.
AGAATATTACAACATCAAAAACCCAACGCATTTTATTTATTTGTAGTTGTGGTATACAGAAACACACAGTAATAAATGTAAATGTCTATGAAAAATATCGAACTTTTTAAAAAAAGTTACATAACTTTGGTACTACCTGGATAATATTTTTTTAAGTCCATATTCTGGGTCCTCAAGAGGCCTACTATAAGAGGTTTCAGGACTATCCATTCTTTCTAGGACACCTGTATATGAGTATGAAGTCACTGAATACAGCCAAGTCCAACGATTTTTAATCACACAAATAGGATGCAACATTATGAGACCAAAATCGATAAGTAGACTCCTTGGTATGCAATAAGGTGTTAGTTAGGTGAAGCATGATTTTTACCCGTGGAGTTACTCCCTGTGTTCTGTGTGTGTGACTCGTACGAGCAACTTTTGGAATGATTTGGATTTATACTATATCCATAGGCAACGGTGACCACTTACCATCCTATGATGCACCCATATTACTCCTGAAATACAGGAATTCCGGAACGTTAAATTTATTTTATTGTGACAAAATACTTTTTCTATTTTTTATTAACCTATTTTATTGTAACAGCGTTTGTTACCCGACTATGGCGTTCATGTTGCAATGTATTGTAGACCACAGTTAAATATTTTCTTTTCATTCCTTTCTTAACCACTGTACTATACCGAACCTTTGAAACACCAATGAGTTTCATCAACTTCTACGCCTAAGGCGCAACTCAAGCTAATAAAGGTCCCAATCGAGTAACATTGGGGTATATTCGAACTAATTGCATGTAGACGGAACCCTCTATTTGTTACACTGATTCCGCCTTGAGCGATATAGGTCCGAGTTCGATTTCCGGTGGGGACAAATATTTGACGTGGCTTTATAGTGTTGTCCTGTTCATTTGATGTTTTGTACACCCTACGTTTTTTTTTTTGTTTTCGTATCATCGTAGGAAATAATGTTTTGTAGGACGCTGGATACAGGATAGACTAGTGGCGAAGAATTCGGTTTCCTACTCATGAGATCCGGGTTTGATTCTCAGTAGCACTCACTAATGACTCCACTAGGTTATGTGCATTTTACAAAATAAAAATGTCATTTGCTGATATATTTTCTCATTGTGGGACTCAATAGCTACATTCTATTAAAAATGTTCCTGTGCTTAATTTCAGCCCATAACATCAATTTTATTTCTCAATTTCTTCTATCTTGTCAGAAACCGCCGAAAATAAATTCACCGTCTTATTCCCATAAGAAGATTGTTATTTCTCATCCCCGAATATATTTCGAACTGATAGACTACTTAATAAGCATCAAAGGAATCAATTTCGGTATACAAAACTTAATCAATAACCAAATTCTACGTACTCGTACGTGTGGCCGATACGCAAGTGAGCATGGGTTGGCTATACCAAGACGCGATGGATAATCCTTATCACTCGGAGATAAGACTGATTTTCGCTTGAATCAGGTGTCGTGGTGAGTTGCCATGTTGATAGTAAAATTTATTACGGCCATCGAGATAGGAAGTAGATAGAACGGCTGTAAGGGCGGAGGATACACTCGATTTTGCTCAACTGAACGCTTATTACTGCTCATTCTACCACTGTCATCACTTCACTCACTTATGAGTGAGAATAAATAAGTTTAGTGTGAAGTGTGCCACTGTCTGAACTTCGAGTAGCTACAGTAAATCATAGTAATTAAGTAGCAAACAGGCAAACAGACCACGCGTAACAGACAACCACATCCAACCAAAAAATCCTAGCTGAGGTTGTAAGCCTTGCTACTCATGAAGACGCCTCAAATAAAGTATCTCTGGCCTCTATATATACAGACATGAAAAACAGCTTTACAACGGGTTCGCGGTAAGCTATCTCCAATATCCAAATTATGCTGTAGGCTACAACCATATGCTAATCAGCTAGAATGTTCAACCTATGCTATGTACTCTACCACTCGAGTATTTTTATTTGCAACCAATACGTTGTTATTGCCGTTCTATTCACTACCTTTTTCTAAGATCACGACCATATAAAATTCTGAGGCGCGTGATGCAAATTCGCGAGGGCCAAACGCACGTGTCGAAGCCTCCTCGCTTTAATAAAACACGTCTTACAGAGTCATGTGTCGAGACCAATATCGCATGTTTACATAGGGGAATACGTAATGAATACCCGACATGTGTCGGGCTTAGACAACTGATCGTTTGTTTTGTGAGAATTGTTTCCGTTGACGACAGATGTTTTCGAGATTAGTAAAAATATTTCTAACGGACTTGGAGACGGAGGATTTTCAACTGGTATCGGAAGATTAGAAAAAAAAATTCTACCAATAAAGAAAAGGAGGATTAAAAATTCTTTTTTTGTTCGGTAGTGTATTATTTTATTTAGGTCCCATTTTAAAAGAAAAATACAGACTGAAATGGACTGGAACGGATGGGAATACCTAATTGTTTAGAGATATTACTTGTGTCATTACTTTTCATAGATACCAAATTTTTTTCTATCTAAAACATTGCTGTACCCTCAGTACAGATACCACAGGATCTACATCTGTACAGATACTATGTGTACACGGTATCTACCGTATAGTATCTGTACCACAATCATAGATACTGCAAAAACTAATTATCTATGTTTCAACAAACGTGTGTAACATTAATATATTATGATTAATACCTAGAAACAATAATTTAAAATTAATCAATAATAAAATTAATTAATTTATTAATTACCCTAGGTTCATTAGAAATAAGAGCAGGTATTTTTTTAAATGTTAAAAATCTACACTCCAGACCACTTACTGTGTAGGTATGTGACTTACTTACGGTACAGTGTTTACAAATTAATATTCAAATTTGGTATTGATTTCTTATTCAACCTAGCCACCTTATATAATAGCCTACCACCTTGTGCCCGCTTCACGCTAAGTTTCGGAACGTCCTGTATACGACTTTTATTTTTGCGTGTTCGTGGGAAAATAATAACAGCTGTATTTAGTACGATGTTTGTGTGATTTAGTTCCACATTTCCATAGTATCGACACAGGCAGGTAGTGATAATAAACCAATATCGCATGTCTACCTAGGGGAATACGGAATGAATACTTACACCGACATGTGTCAACATCACGAGACAAGTGATAGTTTGTCGATTTGTTTTTCCATGGTGGTAGCAATGTTTTGATATGTTAAGTTTTCTGAAATATCGACTCAGTCCACCTATCTTTTTATAGTCACTTTGAGCCTAATTCTCAAGCTCAGAGTCGCTCAGTGGGCACTGGAGAGAGTTATAAGTACGCGGTATTTCTCTACGTGACAGAGTCAGAAATGACGACATCGTTAGAAGACGACCCGAGTGGCGCAGTGGTTAAGACACCGGTGCGCTACGCGGAGGGTCCTGGGTTCGATTCCCAGCAGAGCAGAGGTTCGAATGATGAATTTGAATTTCTGTTTCTGGTCTGGGTGTGTTGTGTTCTTGTCTTTTGTGTGTCCATGGCACCCACGACACAGGGAATCCTAGTGTGGGGCTATGAGTGTGAAGCGTTATTATATTATTATTAGAAGAACGAAGGAAACCGAATGGACACCTATACCGACGTCAAGATTGAACTATAGAAGGATAGGATAGAAGTCCTGTCTGAGGTCGTACCTATATTGTGAGTGCTTTGCTACTAATGAGGACTAAGACGTTCGCCTCAAATAGTGTCTCCGGCAACCACGCCTCACGCTTAAAAAGTCAAACCAATTTGACACTAAATGTATACTTTATCATACACCAGCAATTAACTATAGTCTAGTAATTTCCACCACCCTTATACTTTAAACCCTAACAGAGTGGAATAAGGTTCACTTTAGTATGAAGCGTTCAACGCGTGTCTTCAGATGGTAATCAGTTAGATAATGTTATTCAATTTAATTAGCGCATTCCTCAGTAATGGCAATTACTTCCCTCTGGTAACTGCTTCCCGGGAAAGTTGCTAATACTTCACTATTATCCGACTTTGCATAAGCGACTTCATTGTTTTTTATACTACAAAGTTACCTGATGTGTAGTTCATAACAGTGATAGCCTAATATCTACTATTCGGTGTCTGACTTCGATTCGAAAACCGTGCCGTAAAAGGGCATGACGGCATAAGTGTCACGCCGTTTACTGTCACGGCTTACGAGCCGATTGTTGTTTTAACCCATTAATGACCCACTACAGGGTCGGGTCTCCTTCTCGCAATGAGAGGGATGTAGGCCGCCGTCCACCACGCTGGCCTACTGCGGGTTGGTGGACTTCACATACCTTTGAGAACATTTTTTTTGTGAACTCTCAGGCATGCAGGTTTCCTCACGATGTTTTCCTTCACCGTAACAGCAGGTGATATTTAATTTTATAAATCGCACATAACTTTTTTACAAAGTCATTGCTGCGTGCCACTGGGATTCGAACCCGGACCCCTCGATTCGAGGTCGAATTCTAAGCCACTGGGCTATCGCCGCTGTACGAGCCGATTACACCAATTGATTTTTCACATAGAAAAATTAAAGAGTACCTAATTTATCAACAAATTTCTTGTTGGTGCGAATAACGACGAGGTACCTATGTCATGTTTTTGGAACAATGAGCGTGCAAAACCTTGATATCGAATAGGTTAAAGAAGACAGATATTGATGTATCCAAGAAGAATAGATATGGCACCGTCATTTAAGGTTATGTAATTCTTTTGGTTTAGCTATAATTCTTTAGCTGATTCTATCATTTTTGTCAACTTAGTTTAGTAGGTAGTAGGGTGTAAGCGATAATAAAATAAATTTATATATATTACTCGACGTAAACTGCAGCGTGTCGCTAAATACGTCCAATTTGAAATTCATCTGCATTTCAATAACGAAACTGTTTTCCGATATCAATTTTCCGAAGCGATTTACATGAACGATACGTTGAAGCGATGAATTAAAGCGATGTCGTTTAAATGTAATAAGAGAGGAGAGGATCCATCGGATTAATGTTGCACTTATTTTAATTTTATTAAATCTGTATCGCTCTGCCAAATAAAAAAAATTAAAATATTTTTTATAAAAAAAAGAATAGTTACTTTAAAAAAGTAGCTTAATATGTCACCTTCCGACCGATCAGGTATCTCCACGAGACATCATACCAATCCGACCCACAGTTTCGACGTGATAGAACAAACAAACCCGTTAAAAAGTAGCTTATGACACTCTTAAACCGGCCTAATATCTCCAAACAAAACATCATATTAATCCGCAGTGTTGTTTCGATCCTGAGAAAGAACAAAAACTCAAAAAAATAGCTTATGACATTCTCCAATTGGTCAAGCACATCTATACAAAAATCATAATTATAAACTGAACGCGCAGTTTCGTCGTGTAAGAAGAACAAACAAACGTGTTAAAAAGTAGCTTAATATGGCATTTTACAGCCAGTCAAATATAGTTTTTCAAGCCACACCCACTGCTATAAAAAGCTATATAATGTTCTCACAAGCCTGTAAAGTCCACCATTCAATAGACTAGCGTGGTGAATAGGTAAAGGCTATCTTTAAGGCGTAGTGTATTCAGAGTAAATATTATGGTAAAAATTTCACGTACCCAATGATTTTCTATTTTGTCTGATCAATACCCCAGTTTGATGAGAATATTGGTGCGACCTGGTAGCTAGGACTTACCGAATTATTTTTTAGCTTTTGTTACATAACCTACATCATTTTTATTGTAAATAAAACCGTTTAACATAAAAAAACTTTCTTTCTTATTGTCAGATGAATCCCGGCCCCGAAGTGGATCACGAATGCCTTGCAGACAGCAACTTCATTTTATTTGTTACCAGACTCTGCCAAAAATCATCCCAGTCCGTCAATTATCCCTCATCCTTTCAATCAGTCGATAAAGGGAGACGTTTATTTGATAAGATCAATACGTCCTATTTATGTCAGTCGGATGAGGATCCACAAAGGCTAAACGCTTCAAAAATCCAATTACCATAAATTCCTTTACTACTCGAGTACCGCCCCTTTATCTTTTGTACTGGGATCGGTTTCCCTCTATTGACACCCTTCTGTTTTCACGCCTTCCGCTTTTACACCTCACGATACGATTTTAATGACGCCATCAATAGGTACAAATAATAAAATGTAGCGTATTGTAATTGGTTCAATTAAAATTTGAAATAAGAAAGCTGGCAAACAGCTATTAAACGTAGCAGTTATACATCCAAGTAGTAATTAATAGGTATCAATTAGTTTTCTTGGCATCATTTTAAGTCTATATTTAATTAGAAAAAGTAAACGTTTATCTAAAATGCTTTGTCTAAAAACGTAATACTGTTTTAAAATATTTATAACACTTGGGAAACCAGCTAGCGGCGAGTGTGATGTCAGGAAGACCGGTTATTGGTTAATATTGAAACCACGTAACGACACCGAGGACTGTGATTGGCTTACTTTACTACCACGTTATGTCAATCTACTATCACAGAACGTAAACGAGAAAGTAGTTTATTTGTTATTGCAACAAAAAGCACCATTATCATTTTGAAACAATAATACGAACCGAACACGTTTTCAACGTGGAGTATGTAACAGCTCACTCTGTGTTTTATGTATAACTTATAAGAAAACAAACGGCTTAGGTAAGTCATTCTGTCGATTTCATAAATCACTCAAAATAATACACTATCGCTTGGTTAAATAGTCTTTTCCTACCATAATTATTAGAAAAAGTTCAATAAACTTTCGAGAAACAAATCAGTTAGCATGCCACTACAGTCAATGAACACCCGTCGACACCTCTAAAGCCTCCCACAACATACCGAGGAGTACGAGTACGTGTAATTTTACTCCATTCTCTATGTTTTACATTCTTCCCGCTTCCCCACGGAGCGTTCCGACTGGAACCGGTTATTTCTTACATTCTCTACTAAATTCGCAGTTAGGAAATTGAATTTTTCGAATTCCACGTCTTGCGTTCGGAGCCAGTATGTCTTGACCCCCCTTCCCCCTCCAAGTCTTTGAAAGGCAGAGGAAAAGGGGGGAAGTGAATCGAGTTGGGAGGTCTTGGTAACTGGTCAGGGTTCGTTTTGTTCTCGATCGGGGAGGAAGCAGGTTTGAAAGGCCCGAGGTATTTCCATGTTTATTTTCGCCTTTAGTGATATTGTGACAAGTGAACTGTATTAAGGGGAAGCTTATGAGAAAGTCAGTGGTACGTGTATTGGTTCTCGCTATTTGCTTAGTTGGCGGCAGCTTAATTTGTTGAAATGAGTTTTCGGTAGGTACTTACACCGGAAATGTATTTCGAAACTAATTTCCGGGTGTTTAAATTTTACACTGATGTAAAGAATTTCAAAAAATATTTTCATAGTCAGTTAAAGTTACTAAACACTAAATTAAAGTCTCTAAACAATCTTTGATATGAATTTTTAGAAGAATAAAGATTAAATTTATAAATATCAATCGACAGGAAATTTACGCTCCAAAAGTGTTAAAACTCTCTCTAAACGACAGCTACATGAAAAATTTAAAATAAAAACCGCGGACTTTATCGTTAGAAACTTTAAAACAGTTTCTCAACAGCCGTCAAGCAAACTCAACAACCGACCACTCGTCTTTATACGCAAACGCATCAAAATTTTAATTTGCCATCTCCGCTGTTGCAATTTTAGCTTGCATTGTGAAATTTATAATTACCACCGACAAACACGAAAAACGCTCTAATTTCTCAGAGATAGAGTTGAAAATCGCACGTGAAATTAACATCATAGTTAACCCAAAAGTCATTACGTTAGCTCCACAAATACCGCTAATGACAGCAACTATTAAATTTGAAATGGGATTGTCCATTAAAAAGCTTATTTCGGACAAAAGTCACTCTTTCATTTCCCGATTCCATTGAATATTATACTATTATACCGGCTTAGTTCAATTATCAAATTTTATTAAGCTTTACAGTAGGACAGTACTTACTGTGCAATTTGATATTCAATTTAACATTTAAATCCTATATCAATTTACACTTTGATCAAGTTCAATAACCAATACCAATTTGTTGATGTAAAATCAAATTAACATATTAATTTTATGGTGAATTCTAAGTGAATTTAAATTAACAGCATACCTTATTCGATGAACATCTAATTCCTTGCTAATCCACATTAGAGCAATCTGGTGGTGTATTCTCCAGGCCCCATTGTAAAAACTAACGACTAATTCTTTCATATAAATCTATTATTAAAAGTTTTTACTCGTTTAAACCTTTAAAAGTCGGGTAAAAACGAAGCGAGTCCAAAATAATAAACACGCTTCTTGACTTTAGTATTTTCCATGAAAGCTGTCTACATTTTGTTTTCTATAGAACTGCCACGTTAAATCTCACAAAAGGTGTGATAATGATTTAATTAATTATTAAACTTTGGAACAAATCAAGTTAAGAAAATTCCTTTCGAATTCCTCCTCCATTGAGCGCGAAAACTTTAAAAACAGCGCAAGACTTTGTACAATACAAAATTAAAGAACTTTCCTTCAGTAAATAAGCTGCTAACCTTTAAAGCCGATAGAAAAGAGGTTCTGAGTTGAAACATATTCTAAATCTTAATACGATTATGTTTAGTATATCTATACTAATATTATAAAGAGGAAACATTTGTATTTTTGTATGTTTGTAACGAATAAACTCAAAAACTACTGGGCCGATTTCAAAAATTCTTTCACCATTGGAAAGCTACATTCAGCCTGAGTAACATAGGCTATTAAATAAAAATAAAAAAAATATTCATTGGCAGAGCGAAGCCTGCTGGGTCAGCTAGTTATATATATTATTATAATAAATGCGAATGTTTGTGAGTATGGATGGATGTGTGTTACTCTTTCACGCAAAAACGGCTGAACAGATTTGGATAAAATTTGGTACACAGATAGATCATAACCTGGATTAACATTTAGGATACTTTTTATCCCTCTCTAGACCAAGGTCTACAATGCACGCGGACGAAGCAGCGGGTACAGTCTAGTAATAGTACTAGTCTGTAACCCATTACACCCAATACAAGGTCGGGTCTCTTCTCACAATAAGAAGGATGTAGGCCCTCACGTCCCTTTTTAAAACATTATTGAGTTCTCTGAGGCTTGCAGGCTTCCTGACAACGTTTTCCATTACGGTTACAGCGATAATAACTGTTTGGCTATAACTAAGGACCCTGGAAATATACCTTGCCAGTAACCCATTAATGACCCACTATGGGGTCGGGTCTCCTTCTCGTAATGAGAGGGATGTAGGCCTTAGTCCACCACGCTGGCCTACTGCGGGTTGGTGGACTTCACATACCTTTGAGAACATTTTTTTTGTGAACTCTCAGGCATGCAGGTTTCCTCACGATGTTTTCCTTGACCGTAACAGCAGGTGATATTTAATTTTATAAAGCGCACATAACTTTTTTACAAAGTCATTGGTGCGTGCCACTGGGCTTCCAACCCGGACCCCTCGATTCGACGTCGAATTCTTAGCCACTGGGCTATCACCGCTTATATACCTACACCGAAATATACCTACTAAATCTAAAAATTATTCAAAAAGCAGTTCATGTTTACGTAAATTTTTCCATAACAACTATTAGGTACTTCTTCAAGCGTTATTCCATAAGGCATCAAGGAAACCTAATGCTAACAGTTACCTAACACCACAGATATAGATCTAAATAGATCACGCAAATCTAAGTTAGTACTTCCCTTGTTCGAATATCTCAACAGATATTGCACAGTCTCATCCTCATTGCAATGCATGCAGGCGACCTGATGTTAAGTGGTCACTGCGGCCCATGCTGCGGCGACACCCATACCCAACCTCAAATAGAGAAGAAATCCTATCTGAGGTTGTATGCTGTGCTTTGCTGCTCACGAAAGAAAAGTAAACAGCGGTCACAAAAATTGAAGTTTACGCTTAAATCATACCTGCAGCTTAACGCGTAATTTTACAGTAAGAACATGCGATAGAATGTCATTATAAAAATTAAATTAAATGCAACCTTTTTGATTGACAAGTATGGAAGTGGCCGCACTCAGCTTGTACCGCCACCTCGCTTTTACGTACAATACCAATACCAAGTATGACGGTTAAGTGGTAGCGTTAAATCTATTTCGACCTATATCTGAGCCCGGCAACCAGTCAACCACGGCAGCCGGGTGCTACGTATCTAGGATACAGCGACAACCCACGGTGTTGAAAGTGCTCAACTTGTCGCAACACCGAATTGTGGACCGGTTTTGAGATAGGCTCTGAAACTCGAGTTTAGTAATGATTGTTTCTTAATCGTTACAACAGCTCTTGACGTAGTTGCTCCAGTTTATCTTAATAATCTAGATAAGCGGTAGTATTGTAGCCAGGGAGGTGACGGCCACTCTCTTAACCCGCCGTAAATCAGCATGGTCTTCGTGTCTTGTGCTACGGATATGGCGGAATAGTTGTCAGTCGAGATTATGAGGAACGCAACATACGACATTCGATGATATACGAATTGATGAAATTTAGCACACAGTAGGGATGTTAGGGAGCTCCGTAACCGTAACCGAAACTATCGGATATCCGATATAAAAAAATATCCGTAACCGTAACCGAAGCCGAAATAAAAGTTTTGGATAATATCGGATAGGGGCGGAGCCTAATTGAGACACGTTATGACAAGTTATTACAAATAGTTCGAAAAATTGAAACGGAATTGATTGAAGTAGTTCAAATGCGTCCTAAATCGAGTTCATTCCTATATCCCAAACCTATCCGTATCCAAAATTTCATATCCATAATATCCCTAGTACCTTACACAGATAGATTATAAACTGACGTAGAATACTTTTATTCCTCTCTGGATCATGTAATGTGTATTAACATATCGGACACGTTTATCGCCTTATGGGTTAAATTATTAGGCCAACGTGGATGAAATCGCGGGTGGAAACTAGAAGTCTGTCATTGGAGACTAGAATACGAGCTATGACTGCCTGTCGTAACACGTCATCGTCGCTGTGTTAGGAAGCATGACCCACATGAGTGGGACCCACTCGTTAAAAGATGGCGCCGCGCGATCCTGAAACACGCTATAGAAGTTTTCTACATCGCTAGCATATAAACAACACTCTGATATGACGTAATCTAAACGTAAGCTAAACGATCACAACTTATTTTAACATAATTATAATATAAAATTAAGTTTTAGTTATTTAAGATATAATTATTATATGCCGCATAGGGTAGACTGTTCTTAACTTATTATAACTTTTGTAATATCTTTCTCGTGTAACAGTCAACAATAAACGCATTCTTTTCTTTTATTTTCTTTAATCGGGGCACGGGCGCTCCCCAGGCGTGATCACCTCGCCTACTGGGAGATCTCCCTTTGCCAAACAACTATTAAGAGTAGGAACTGTTAAGGTTATTGAAAGTGTGGAAAAACGTCACGACAAACATATATATACGATATTTAAAATTATTACACAACTTTTCACACAAGTCTGCATCAAGTTCATGAGTGTATGAGTGACAACTCACGACATAATGAAGCCTCGTGTTTCAAAGGGATCCGTGCACTTCCGCGCCTAATGCCGCGTCGAGCACATAACTACAGGCGGTGAATTATGTAGCACTGCCTTTGTTTTGTACTGTGTTGAGGTTTAGATGGGAATATATAAGCCGATGTTAGCTAGTCTATTTTTAAGTACTAAGTATATACAGCGGTGATAGCCCAGTGGCTTGGAATTCGACCTCGAATCGAGGGGTCCGGGTTCAAATCCCAGTGGCACGCACCAATGACTTTGTAAAAAAGTTATGTGCGATTTACAAAATTAAATATCACCTGCTGTTACGGTGAAGGAAAACATCGTGAGGAAACCTGCATGCCTGAGAGTTCACAAAAAAAATGTTCTCAAAGGCATGTGAAGTCCACCAACCCGCAGTAGGCCAGCGTGGTCGACTAAGGCCTACATCCCTCTCATTGTGAGAGGAGACCCGACCCTGTAGTGGGTCATGAATGGGTTAAAACAAGTGCATACATTGAAGCACATCATTCCTTATATTCAATAGGCGAGTACATAAAGAAATTTTAGGATCCGTCCATTTTTACCACGACCCGCTCAGCACGCTTGTCCACCGCCCCTCCTGCTGGATGTAGACCAGACCCTTGGCGCTATGACTACCGCCCGCCCAAAATCAACCCCTGTTTACCGCCCGCCTAATATTAGGCCCTATGCAACCTGGCTACCGCCCGCCCAGCATTAGACCCTTGGCGCCTGGATACCACCCGCCCAACATCAGACCCTGTGCGCCCTGGCTACAACCCACCCAGCATCAGACCAGCACGCAATAAAGTACAAACTGGCCAAAAACAGAAATTTAAATGTAGTACAAAAAATCTGCTTTGCTGTGAATCGAACCCAGAACCCTGCGCGTTGCGCATCGGCGCATTAAATACTGCACCATACAAGTCGGCAGTCGGTAGTTTTAAAATGCTCTAATACGGCACACACACACGAATGCAGCAAAGAAACAAAAAATGCTATCATTTCCACACCACGATCCAAAATAAGTAAGTACTTATTCTAAACTCACAACATTTGAGGTTCAGTCCCAAAATCGGAAACGGAGACTGATACGAAAACAATTGAACTACTGATAAAATTCAACTTCCGACCCAAAGCCATATCTTCAGAGACAATAGGGGAGCGTGGGGAAGGCTGGCCGTAAACAAAGCAGCGTGGTATCGCGTTTCCTTCGACACTGCCATTCAGCTATTCAGTGGTCAATGCCGCTCGCATAACAATACCGAATGGCAGGTAAGGTCCGAACATGGCCGGAATTAATAGATATCTATAAAAAATAACATTAAGAAATGGCGAAATCACTAATTTCTTCATTCGCAAATTCTACTATCTACCTACTATTTTAACTACGAAAGTTTGTCAGGATGGATAGATCTTTGTTACTATTTCACGCAAAAATGTAATAATTAATAGATAACAGATTTATATGAAATTTGATGGACAGGTAGTTTGTTTGTCTTAAAGTCTTAAATTCAAATATAGGGATAGATATAGGATTTGATAATTTTTATTCCCATGTGGGGCAAATTCATAGATACCTATACACGCGGACGAAGCCGCGGGCATAGTCTAGTGGGATATTAGCTTTTATTTTAAACAGTGTCATCGAAACCCATTCCAAACATCATGTATAAAGCGATTAACGCACTGCATCGCATCACGCAGCGTAGTGCGGAGTTGCGCGTCCATTTGTATTGAAAACGCATCCACGCGCGTACGTGCAGAAGTTTTTTTTCTGTGTGTTGGACTGTGCGTGTTTTCTATACAAATGTAAGTACTCACGTACAACGCTAGATCACGCATTCCCGCGCTACGCTGCGTGATGCGGGGCAGTGTGTTAATCTCCTAAGAAGTAAAGTTCAACACCCGGTCGCATTTCCAACCGCGTAGTAGGGTGATAGCCCAGTGGCTTAGAATTCGACCTCGAATCGAGGGGTCCGGGTTTGAATCCCAATGGCGGCACCAATGACTTTGTGAAAAAGTTATGTGCGCTTTATAAAATTAAAATATCACCTGCTGTTACGGTGAAGGAAAACATCGTGAGGAAACCTGCATGCCTGAGTTCACAAAAAAATGTTCTCAAAGGCATGTGAAGTCCACCAACCCGCAGGGGGCCAGCGTGGTGGACTAAGGCCTTCATCCCTCTCATTGCGAGAGGAGACCCGACCCAGTAGTGGGTCCTTAATGGGTTACTTCTGACTGTTTCCAACCAAGTTTGTCGTACGGCAACGTCATTTCGTTCATTTGTCGCGTCAATGCCAGTAACGACCCACTACAGGTTTGGGTCTTCTTCTCGTAATGAGAGGGATGTAGGCCTTAGTCCAGTCCAGTCGCGTCAATATGTAGTGTTAATTAAGACAGCTCCATACAATAACCTGTGTTCGAATTTTGACGCGTTAGTGAGACGGTCGGTTGTGTCGTATTGTCACAGCCATTAAATTTAGGACGAGGCTTTTCGGCGACTAATTTTACAAATGTTGGTCATAACAGCCGTAATTTTTAATTTAGCAGACAAAATTCGCCCATAAATTAATCCAGATGTGTAAAGTGCAAAGTGTTGTCACATAATGACACAAATACCTATATTCGCGTGACGTAAGCACTGGGTGTCACAATGCTATTCCAGCATAAACCTGAATAAAAGTCATGTTCCGTGGTAATGCCGCACATATTCCGCTGTTATTAAAACAAATGGGATTGCTTTAACGGTGGATTTCAATGGTTATTTTGTATTTTTCTGTACCAATATGAAAGTATTGAGTTGATATATGTATTAAGTATCTACCTAAGTACAGACTCACCTAAATTTTAAAAATTCACACTCACTTCACACTAGAGTCCCTGTTTCATCGCAATACAATTTTGTGAACTCATCATTCAAATTCTGCTTCGCTGGGAATCGAACCCAGGACCCGGCGCATTAACCGTTGCGATACTTAGTGCCGTGTGATCTTTCCTCAATGTTATTTATGTTCGTACAGTAAACGTCATCATTAGTATGTATGTCAGTCTCTCTTGACATCCTCCCTAATGGCAGCTCGATACGATTACTATACGAAACTGCGTTGTTGTTGTTGTTTTAACCCATTAATGACCCACTACAGGGTCGGGTCTCCTCTCACAATGAGAGGGATGTAGGCCTTAGTCCACCACGCACCACTACTGCGGGTTGGTGGACTTTACATGCCTTTGAGAACATTTTTTTTTGTGAACTCTCAGGCATGCAGGTTTCCTCACGATGTTTTCCTTCACCGTAACAGCAGGTGGTATTTAATTTTATAAATCGCACATACTTTTATTACAAAGTCATTGGTGCGTGCCACTGGGATTCGAACCCGGACCCCTCGATTCGAGGTCGAGTTCTAAGCCATTGGGCTATCACCGCTGTCACGAAACTGCGTAAGACGGCGTAACTGCTCGAGACACAAGTCATCCTGAGTAAAGAATATTTTTGAATCTGATTCTTAGTATTCGTGCACAAGTCTTCCACCACGACACAGGAAGCATGAAGAATTCTCCATCACACTGCTCAAATCAGTGAAGAATTTCCCATTAAGATCCACAATCAGAACGCTTCGGGAACTCCCAGTGAATTCGCTTTCGGTTCAAATTGAAACGTCACGTTGTAAACGTTCTAAGAGGTGCAAACAAAATATTTAGGTGCTAAGTTTGGGGAGCAAGTTCGTTTAATTAAATCTCCGGCGACGATTTGAAAACATCTGGCTTGCGAGTGACGAAGGTCGGTGCGCACTGCGAACTAACTTTGCTCCCAAATAATAGAAATAGAAAGTTCGCAATATATAATAATATCATGTTTATAAACAGCTTTGAAGCTTTGAAAGAAATGTAGTAACGCGCGCAAAAATAGAGTTTTTTCCTCCGGCTTTTTCTCTCTTTACCCAGAAATGGGTGGCACATAGCATAGCCGATGAGTTCGATTAGGAAAAATATTAAAATAAATAAATAATTGGACTGCTAAACGATCACAACTTATTTTAACATAATTATAATATAAAATTTAGTTTTAGTTTTTTAAGATATAATTATTGTATGCCCGCATAGGGTAGACTGTTCTTAACTTATTATAAATTTTGTAACATCTTTCTCGTGTAACAGTCAACAATAAACGCATTCTTTTCTTTTCTTTTCTTTTCTTTAAACGCCTCTCCGCTAATTTTTATAGTTTCTATGTGTGGGAGGAAATATTTCATGTAGATTACCTGAAAAGGACTGACGATAAGTGGAGGCCCACGCCCAGCAGTGGACTACGGAGGGCTGAGAGGAAGGAAGGAGGTAGGTAGTACAAAACTTGTGTGTATGCAAGGATCTCCTGTAAATTTAGACTGACTGACTGGCGCACTTCAATCAATAAATTGAGTGACCAGTCAATACATAGATAAGTATATGTCAGTAACCCATTAATGACCCACTACAGGGTCGGGTCTCCTTCTCGTAATGAGAGGGATGAAGGCCTTAGTCCACTACGCTGGCCCACTGCGGGTTGGTGGACTTCACATGCCTTTGAGAACATTTTTTTTGTGAACTCCCAGGCATGCAGGTTTCCTCGCGATGTTTTTCCTTCACCGTAACAGCAGGTGATATTTAATTTTACTTAAACAATGGAGTATAACTTTCTTCCTTTACTGAGATGTATTGTCTACACTGCGAGTGATGTCACAAGCATGGCGGCAGCGCCGAGACGGCCGAGACCGTGTTTTCGCGGGGATTTTTGAAGTCTTTTTTTACATAATGTTTGTTTGCAAAAATTTTTTTTCCAATTTTTTATGGGTTTTAATGACTTACGAATTAATATAAAAAGCTTTTTGACATAGGCCGTAATACCCTATTCTGACCCCCGCAGTGCGCGTAAAGTCTGAGGCTGCCCGCGTTCGAACCCCAATTAAGTTGAATTTGTAAAATCCCACTTTGATTACACTTCTCGTAAGTCTTGCTTGTTTACCGCTATTGGCCTTTTGTTAGTTTCAGTATCCACTGTGCCTATATTAGATAACCGACCCGGTTTTATCTAGTGATGGTCTGTAGCTAGTGATTTACAAGATAATGCTGAAAGTTCTGTGTAACTTAGGCCCTCGAAACCAGTACTTAAATAAGAAATTAAGTGTTTAAAACTAGGCGGATAACTAACTAAATTGAAAATCTAAAGAAGGTATCCGATTTTGTATAGGTAGATAGGTAGATAGATACAAAAATATTAAGGTGAATTACCTCCAGGTTACAATTTACGTAGGTTAGGTATTATACGGTGATCGGCGGCGGTGATAACTCATGGGCTTAGAATTCGACCTCGAATCGAGGGATCCGGGTTCGAATCCCAGTGGCACGCACCAATGACTTTGTAATAAAAGTTAGGTATGTGCGATTTATGAAATTAAATATCACCTGCTGTTACGGTGAAGGAAAACATCGTGAGGAAACCTGCATGCCTGAGAGTTCACAAAAAAAATGTTCTCAAAGGCATGCGAAGTTCACCAACCCGCAGTAGGCCAGCGTGGTGGACGGCGGCCTACATCCTTCTCATTGTGAGAGGAGACCCGACCCTGTAGTGGGTCATTAATGGGTACTGACAGGTATTATACTTAAGTAGATACTAAAGTACAGTACCTACCTGAGTAAAGTGTACACAGAAGAAATAAAACTTATGAAAAACGTAAATGTAGATTTCCAAAATATTGTACGTAGGTACCTACATCCTTTGTATCTAACTGTACTCGTATCTACATAAACAAAGGTCCCTAATGAAACAAAGCTCAAATGTACAAAAGAGCAAGCGTCCACTGCGCCTCACTCAAAAATCAGCTTTATATCATAAGTACTGTAATTTACATCAAAGCGAACCACAGATAAAGATCTAAATAGAACGCGCAAACAGCGTAGCTGTTTCATTTAGTCCGCCACACGGGCGTCATGTTTATCATTTCTACAATCCAATAAATCGAATAAAATCGATTTGTTTAAAACTCGTCATTATTATGATGAATTTGTGGACATGACATTCCTAATAGGAAGGTCTAATAAGCACGATTATCGATTAAGTTCCTATTTCTATTTTTAAAAATACCTTTTCGACAAATGTTAGTAGGTTTCCTACCTAATCCGTTGGCCACAATCAGATATTATTATTCATATATTCATATTATTCGCACAATATTTTATTTAGACCTCATGTAGATATAAAACAAACTTAATGAAACAAAGCTCAAATGAACAAAAGAGCCAGCGTCCGCTCCGCCTCACTCAAAAATCAGCTTTGATACCTTACTCTAATAGACATCAAAGCGACCTCTAGAGGGACATTTTGAAAATTACCCATTGTGCGAGCGTGACAGTGACCTGTGATCAAACCATTGTGTATACAATACTCGACAATTAGTGGTATTGTGACCACCCGCTGGAACTGTGCTGTGTAAGGTACAAGCGACAGCGATTTTGAAGGAGCGCTTACTTGCTCACTTGCTCGGTTCATAGAAAATAATTTATTTTTAAAATATGCTTCGTAACAGAATTTTTGATACTGAAAATCATATTTAACATTTAAAAAGAGAAAAAGCAATAAAAAGGGCCCTGGACAATTAAAACTTTTTGAAACATATTAATGAGATCAATTACTAACTAATTACTGGCTACAAATAGGTATAATTAAATAGGCCTTAAACTATAGTTAAGAAAAAATAAATTTTTAACTCTTTTACATAAGTATATAGTTTGCGGATTAAGTAATTTAATCAAAAAGGCGAAGGGACTGGCATGAATTGTATGATACTAATATAATAGGTACTGGGACTGGCATCGAGTGTCGGTATTGAACATACCTATATACCTACTTCATTTAATAAACACTGTACCAAGGTTAAAAAATAAAAGTATCTTAAACTTTAACAAATAAACTTTTACTGCCATCAATTTGTTATGTTTTTTAACCGCATATTCTTACAACTTGTGCCAGCCAGCAAACAGCCGGTAATACGGTGACAAGGAAGCCTCGGCCGGAAGCGAGGCCTTCATTAGACTGGGGCCCCTTCGACCCCACCCTTCCCGCTAATACACGGTTATGGGGCCACTGATTCTCTCACTCTGTGGGACTCAATGGAAATTCTTTTCGCAATGTTGGTTTTCGGACCATAATAATATCTACTTAATACCTTCATTTAATAACCGTTGTAACAGTCCACATCACCTGATGATGCTCTGTTTTGAAGCGAAACACGTGTCGCGTTAAAGGAATAAGTTGTGATGGTCACTGACAAAACAAGTTCCACGTGTACGGATTGTTGCAAAGAAATATAAATACAACTTAAATAACAATGGATTTCCGCAAAGTAGGTAAAGCCTAATACAATAAATAAATAACACATAATTTAGGTAAGTCTCAAGCCCTTCAAAGTCCACTGCGAGACAAAGGCTCATCGCCGACACTCCGCCCGGTCCTGGGCGCTCTGAATCCAACGGTTTTCCGCTGTCTTCTTCAGGTCATCAGTCCACCTGGTGGGAAGGCGGCCTGTGCTCCTCGTGCCTAGGCGTGGATTAGATGAGGAGGGATTGAGTCTTTGGACATGGACAAGAGCCTATAAAATCCTTTATAATAAGTATTATAAGGTTTTGCGATATGCACCACAATTTCTACTTCTATGTTTGACAAGTCGTGCGCTGCCCTATGAAATAATCGATTACAAAAACATTTTATTATTCAACACCAATACCGAAACCAATATTATGAAATCGAACCGACTAAGTAATTGCTATAAAAGATCTATAAAATATTATTGTATAAAATTGACTCGAAAAATCATGACTAACAAGTTTTATTACTTATTTCTTGTATTTTAATGCAATTTTAAGAGACCGTGGGAACGGCCTCTTGGCGCCAGGCGCCAATACGTAGGTACGCCAGGTGCAAAATAACAATTTGGAAAATTATATTTCAATTTAGAAATACATACCTACTTACACTATTTTAGAAATTTATTTGTGTTCAATAAACATTCTTGCTTTCAAAATAAATGCTTATCCATTTTATCGTTCTTATTTTCTCATATTAAATAGAAAAAATATTATCATTTTCAAAGAATATTTAAAGTTGCGACCGTGGGAACGGCGCCTCAAGGCGCCAGGCGCCAACGCATTAGTTTAAAATTTGGGCATAAAATTTGATCTGCATTTTATAACCATTTAAAATATTTACTAGCTTTTATCCTTCTTTTATTTTTAAATTTATTAATACGGCAGGCGTTAAAAACAGGATTATTAAATAATATTCTTTTTGTTTTTTTTATTTTATTTTCTAAATTAAGAATTTATTCAAGTGCCAGGCGCCAAAATCAAATACTTAGGTAGTGATAAAACAATTTAAAATGTAAGTAGTTATTCTTTTGATTGTTTTCTTGTAGATATTAAATTAAATTTATTTGGCCAGGCGCTAATATATAGATACCCACTTAAATATTCATTTCTTATTATTATTTCCTTATCTTTTCTGCCGTTCACCCTTTCTGCCGTGATCAGTAGTTTGCAATGGTGTTTAAAGCGAACCCTATCATAATTATTGTCACATTTGATTTCACCCGCTGTAATCATCACTTAGTTCTGAGCCTGATTCAATAAAATTATTAATATGATATCGGCTGTACGTCATGGAACGAGTTTAAAATGAAATATAATAATATTTAACGAATGCAGAATTTCACCCGCTTAATGAACTGTTTACAGGCTGTCATTGTGTTTTGTTGGGATTCGTGTCATGGATATTTGTACAAAACTATCGTATGATTCAACTGCACTAACAAAACTTTATGTATTACCACAGGTATTACCCCGTATCCTGAGTGCCATGTCGTCCACAAAAGTTGCTCGTACGACACCGTCACTGTATACATTTTGTCGCATATCAGTGCGTATTTTCATTTTTCATTTAAACTCTTTATTGTACACACACATAGACAGAAACCAATAATATCAGTACTTACCTAACAACAACAGTACAATGCACAAATGGCGGTCTTATCGCTAAAGGCTCTTCCAGACAACCAAGTAGTTAGGAGTTGACGAGTAGAGAAGTGAAAAATGATAATTATGCTTTAAGTGCCTCCTTGTCCTCAACACAAGGGCGTCTAAAGCAGTGTCATAAGAGGGCACGACGGCATAAGCGAGCGTCACGCCATTTGTCGTCACGCCGCACGAGTCTATTTAACTGCCAAGGCGCGCTCATAGACGACTCACATCAAAATAATGTCTGGGCGTCGGTAGTATTGATTCCGCATTACTGACCACTGATGCGAATGAATAAATGATTGAGAATCGCGGAACCAATGCACTGGAAGGCCCAAGTTGCGGTCCAGCCTTTGTTTTTGCATTTTAAATGCACAATTGGGTGCTTTTAGTTTGCAGGTAGGTTTTAATATCATGTCGGTTATTTCGATAACAACGATAATAATAGGGTATTTCGCGCCATGCAAGGAAAAATCCAAAATTATGTAATATTAATAGATTTTGTTAAAAGCAAGTGAAAAATGGTGATTTCTGTTCTAAAAAATGTAGTATACATTTATTATTTCAATTTTAAAATTCAGGTTTGTTAATCTGTTTTTCAAATGTCAAAAACGCTATACGCCATGCAAGCTATCGGCGTGACGTCATTAGCAGTGTAAATAAACAATGGAGTATAACTTTCTTCCTTTACTGACATGTATTGTTTACACTGCGAGTGACGTCACAAGCATGGCGGCCGCGCCGAGACGGCTAAAAGTCCCTGTGTTTTCGCAGGAATTTTTTTAAATTTAAATTGACAAGTCTTTTTTTACATAATATTTGTTTGCAAAAAAATTTTTTCCAATTTTTTATGGGTTTTTATGACTTACGAATTCATATAAAAAGCTTTTTGACATAGGCCGTAATACCCTATTAAGGGTTTGGAATTCAAACACGGATTTAAATCATTTTTAAGGCTTCAATTAGGATAGTCATAATTTAGTAAGTCAACTGAGTATACTCGTATATAGTATCTTGGCGTGCGGTGCTATGTGTGAGTGTGCTTGGCTGCAAAATTTTTGGCCCACTGGTGGGCACGGGTCTCTTCCCACAACAGAGGGAGGCCTGGACCATACTCCACCACGCTGCTAAAATGAGGATCGATGAAGAAATGGACTAGTGGCCAACCCGTGCCAGGTGTGTTGAAACCGTAGGCCTTTGGCCAGGTTTAACGACTTCTATCTTATCGATAACAACCGGGACCGATGGCATATCTAACTACCGTCCTAACATTAATTCGCCACTAGCGGTCACCCATCCAGCTACTGACCGCGCCCGACGTCGCTTGACTTTTCCGATCGCTTGCGATCTACTCAAGCACATGAAGCTATAATATGGCGTCTATAGCATAGCTTCATGTATGTACCTATTTATGTATGACGTGTTGTGTATATGGTGATTGACAACTAATGGCGAAGAAAAATCCTCGAATGGTGACCACGTTTAGGCAAAAGTATTAAAGTGCATACACCTCATAGGTAATACATAATGATATATAGGGTGACTTACATAATGATATATAGGCTAAGGGCGTGTAGATAAGGTCAAAACAAATAGTTTAATTAAGCCACCCATCCAAAACTCAACGGTTTTTGAGATTCAATTCAAGTCACCAACTATGAAAGTAAAAAGCCCGGAATCAATGCACTGAGCGCTCCAAGTTGTGGTAAAGCCTTTGTTTTTCCATTCTGATTTCACTCGGACGATTTTGCTTTGTAGGTTTAAATGTGGTGTGTGCGATCATTTCGAAAAATAAAGCTATAGTCTTGGTCATATTGTCCGTCGATATCCCAAATATCCCGACATTATTGTTATACATTGCCAGGCATTAATTATATTCCCGTCGTCTCTTCCGGGAATCAACTGAGCCTGATTCATTAATTGTGAACATGATATCGGATGCATGGCACGCATCGACTTTTAAATCTGTGAATGATAATAGGTAATTAATGCAAAATTTTATGCGCGTAATGAACTGTATCTGTCAAACGGTTTTTATTGGTTTTTGGCGATTAAAACGATAGTTGTGATATAACTGCGCAAATTAGGTAAACTTTAATTTTGAGTTGTGTTTTAAAAGTTTTGTGG
Organism: Erynnis tages; assembly: GCA_905147235.1. Taxonomy (NCBI): domain Eukaryota; kingdom Metazoa; phylum Arthropoda; class Insecta; order Lepidoptera; family Hesperiidae; genus Erynnis; species Erynnis tages. Next base: position 2,479,928 of record LR990077.1, on the reverse strand, counting down.
ATGATTGAAATCGTCTGAAGGTAGGTAAGCCCTCAGGAAAATCAAAATAACGACGCAAGTCGCTGAATGTTACGAATAATTTCCATTTCTTATAGGTAACACGGAATAACGCCACTGCGCCTGTGGCGCAGTGGTTAAGAAACCGGTGCGCTACGCGGAGGGTCCTGGGTTCGATTCCCAGCAGAGCAGAGGTTCGAATGATGAATTTGAATTTCTGTTTCTGGTCTGGGTGTGTTGTGTTGTTGTCTTGTGTGTGTCCATGGCGCCCACGACACAGGGAATCCTAGTGTGGGGCTATGAGTGTGAAGCGTTATTATTAATACCTATACAGGAGTCACATACAGTACAGTAGTAATCCTTCTATCAATTTTTCTATTAATTCTTATTCCTGTTTTCGTATGGTTGCTTAAGTCATAGTAACAATGGGTTTCGTAAGTAATTCGCAGTGGGCACTCAGCTTTCAATGGTTGGACGAGCGAACACCCGCCGTCTTGCGCGCTTTCATCTTCGTTGCGGATTTGTACTGTGGTGAAATGCAGGAGTATCTAGCCTCATTGCATTTAATCAAAATACTAGCTGACTCGGCACACTCCGTTCTGCCAAAAATAGAAATTTCTACTATTTTCATTGAATTCTTTTCCGATTTTCTCACCGTCTAAACCTTCCTTGGACTTTTACGAACATATCAAAACTAAAATGAGCCAAATCGGTCCAGCCGTTCTCAAGTTTTAGCAAGACTAACGAACAGTAATTCATTTTTATTTTATAGATTATTTTGAAATTGAAAGCCCAGTGGCCTAGTGGTTAAGAATTTGGCCTCTTACTGGACCCCTCCAGCTGGGTCCGAATCCTGACTGTCAGTGACTTTTTTAAAGATTATAAAATGCGCTTTAAAAAATCACTAGTGAGGGAAAACATCATGAAGAAACCTGCATGCCTGAGAGTTGCCTATAATGTTCTCAAAGGCATGTGAAGTCCACCAATCCACATAAACGTGGTGGACATAAACGTGGTGGACTCCTTCTCAATTTGAGAGGAGACCCGACCCTGTAGTAGGTAATCCACTATTGGTTATATATCGTTGGTTATAGGTATTATAGACATGGCGGTGATAGCCTGGCTTAGAATTCGACCTCGAATCGAGGGGTCCCGGTTCGAATCCCAGTGGCACGCACCAATGACTTTGTAAAAAAGTTATGTGCGCTTTATAAAATTAAATATCACCTGCTGTTACGGTGAAGGGAAACATCGTGAGTAAACCTGCATGGCCTGAGAGTTCAAAAAAAATGTTCTCAAAGGCATGCGAAGTCCACCAACCCGCAGTAGGCCAGCGTGGTGGACTAAGGCCGAAATCCCTCTCATTGCGAGAGGAGACCCGACCCTGTAGTGGGTCATTAATGGGTTATAGACATTATTATGAAATTGGTATTTTATAGTCGGTCTATCGGTCGTGTTAGATGTATTTGTCCAGGCAGTAAAATAACCAAGCACTGAGCACTAAAAACTTGCTGACTTGCGTGTTACCTACTTAATATATATTTTTTTCACTGGAATTATTCGCTCCCGCTTATAAATTAGACCAACAAGTAATAACTAGGAAACCCAAGCTTAATTAATAATTTATTTGATGTCTCCAAACACGTTGATGTATGCCAATTACACATATAGCGAATACCAATTACTGGGGACGATAAGCTTCCCTACCCTCATCTTCGTTTCCAAGTAGTTTAGTTATTGTAGTTTAGTTATGTTTGAAGCCGTGAAGTCTTGTGAAATTGGATTTTGAATCGCTGTTATAGGGTTTGTTGTTTGTGACAGTTCTAAACGAGGGTGATTTTTATTGAAGTGCAGTCATTAGAATGTGTTTGATTACTTACCTCTACTTGCAACTGATGTTGTCGGCGTAAATGATAATAAGATTGAGATAACGAGAGCGAGAGTGAGAACAATATCGGTAAGGGGAACGAGGACGACAACGAGAACAAGAACGGGTACGCGACCGGTTACGAGAACGGGAACGGGAAAGGGAACGAAAAGAAAAATTAAATTGTTGCGTGAACTCAAGGTTCGCCTCCTTATTCGCCTTTTCAGGTATGCAAATACAAGCATGGAGCATATAATACAAGCATATAAAATAGGTATCTTGAAATATTGATGACGTCATAAGAATGACAGTTCAATAAAAGCGGGTATCTCAAATTACCCTAAGATCACAACGCTATTCAAGCACACGGAATTGTTGTACAGTTTTTATTTAAAAACACAGAGCAATGCAGGTGCCAGAGCGTCGAGGTGTCGTCGTTAGCTGGACAGTGACTGCGGTGAGAAGACTGTGAACAAAGGACGATTTTTAAACAATTTTTTTAAGGACGTTCAAACCTCACGTTTAATGAATAGCCTTACCAACGCCTTTAAGTAAGTCCGGCTAATGTTTGAAAGCGCTCATCTTTCATTTTTTTATAACTATTCTATATGAAGTTATGAGTAACCGTGTCCACTTAATGTCAGGTACCTGCACGCCGATTTGCTTCTCATTAATGTGGCTGGACAAGACAGTAGCCATAAGCACCTAGGATAAAGTAATATTCAAATATAAATCATTTTTTGAACCACCAAAACCCGCATTAGATCGGAGTTGTAGACTGAGGCCTACATCCTTCTCATTGTGAGTGTAGGCCCGACTTTGCAGCTAGTTCCTAATGGGTTACCGGTGTGAAAATCACGTGTGAAAATCACAAATGCAGATAACCCTACGAGTATCCGAAATAAGCAATAATGGGTCAGTTGTAGAGATGTCATGCTTGGACGCAGCCCGTGGTAGTAGATTAGTAGTGTAGAGCAGGAAAGTTTGTTCGATTGTATCTACAGTATCTTAAGATCCAATAAGTTACCAACTCACGATTACGTCCTTCTCATAACTTACGCCTATGTCAGAGCGAAATGAAGATGCACGCCCAAAAAATCATAATCGTGTCGTTATCTTTAAAATGATCTCTTTGCTGTAAAATCATCCAAGTTCATTCTTAACGTGGTCTTAAAACATCGGAAGCTGGACTCACATGTGTCTGGATTCGAGCGCGGATCTAATTTCCTGCATTGTCTCACCGTCCCGTGGCCCTACGTGTGAAATAACGATTCTACTATGGGCCAATTCAAACAGCCTGGGGAAATTCGAACAATCTGGGGAACTTTGCACAGCCTGAAACAACTGCATTCAGATCAGTCGCAGTCCCAATGCGCTCGATTGGCAGAGGTTTAAGTTTCAATTTACAAACACATTGTGTAGGTACGAGTAGACTACTTACGTTCACCTGACTGCGCTAGTTTTACAATAAGATGTAAACGTGACTGCGTCTTTTTAAATGGAGTTGTTTCAGCGATAGTGGCTAGCGAGTCGAAACAATTTTGTTGTCTGTAGTCGTTATAATCCAAATTGTAAATATGCCTACGCCAATGTTTTAGACTTTCTGTCAATAATATTAATTCATACCACTTCTATTATAATTACAAAAGAATATCTCACCCAGGTGATGTCGCGGGCAAAGTCTTGTTAATTATATTGCCCACTGATATAAAATATTTTTGCTAGCCCCAATTTTTTAGAATTAGATTTTAAAAAGAGCTCCTATAGTGGAATTATTTATATTAATAACAAATATATAAGTATTTTAGCATCCAAGTCTAAAGTAAAAATTGATAGGAAAAGAAAAACCAAAAGAATGAAATTCTAAATTAAAAGAAATAAAAAATATACTAAACAATAAAAACTCCTTGGTGTTGCTACACTCCTAACTACTAACGATGTGGCGTTAAGTATTACCGAATCCCAATATAAGCTCAAGTTCATTAACGACCCAGTTGTATAACACCGGGACGGGACGCGACACGTGTCTGAACTCAAAATGTGGAATTAATATCCTGCACATTGTTTTACCGTCCCGTCGCTACTCTAAAATAGGTGTGAAACGGCTATTTATGGCAATTTGACAGCCTGGGAAATTTAAGCAGCTTGGGGAAATTTTGACAATCTGGGGAAATTTGCACAGCTTGGGGAAATTTGAACAGTGTGGGGCATTTGTGCTCATATCAGAAGCGGTCCCAAGGCAGTCAATTGGTTCTAGGTTTCAATTCTCGTACACTTGTGTGCATTTGAGACGTTCATGCTTAGCTGAATTCTCTATTTGTAGTTTTGCAAGGAGAATTGTACTAGTATGTGACTACTGGCTATGTCTTTAATGGATGCGTTGCACCGATAAAGGATAAAAGTTGATGTGACAAAGACGAGACATCACATAAAAAGATAAACTTAAAAAAATAAAAGTCTCCTTATTTTAGGTGTCCCGTTTTGATAACCTGAGACACCATCTTGACATTTATAAGTCATTGAGAACAACATGCTTCTTTCTGTAGGTTTTCATCTGTTGTAGAGAGGACTCGTGTTGAGTAGTGAGATAGATGTCATTTCTATTTTACTCGCTAACCAACAACCGTTGGAGCGAGAGCCTTACCCCAGTCTTGTCTTAGCCGTATAAAATTTCCCAACAGTAAACATATAACATTTCAAAGCAATTGAAATGACATTCTGTTCGCTTCCCCTGTGTGCTTCTTTGTGCTTCGGAATAAATGTTAAGGAAGATAACATTTTAATGATAGTGGAGAATTTCAGGTGAATTAGAAATTTTACAATTTCACGAATATAAAGGTACATATTTTCCATTGTTGTTTAGACTTACCTACTTTAATTGGGCGTAATTTATTGTACGTAGGGATTTCGTATTTTGATTTGTGCGCGATCCGATGCAGTGATAAAAATGACGCTAAGTATTTCTTCAAAGTAAATTTAATTTGTTGTTAATAATTCCGTTTAAAAAGGGAATTTATATTCCTAGAAGATTGTTTCCGTGTTGCTGTTTTACAAAAAAATTAAGTACAAGACGACATGATTTTTCTCACGTTAGTACCTACATTCCTTCGGCTGTATTTGTTGCTTATAAAATTTGGAATTGAACATTCAAAAATATTAGACCTCGCTTTAAAAGTTACTTAGTAAAATCTTTCATAAACTGCCGTGGACCATGATACCTACCTACTCCAATAAATTGAATAACTTCCATATTCGTTAACTGTTACAAATTCTTTAAAGAAATCTTTAAGAATCTCGAAAGTTCTACTTAGAAGTTTACAGAAGCTTCTTCTTCGGAAAAGATAGCGATAAGACGCCGTATACGCTAGGCTTTTAATTTGTTGTTTATTAATTGTAGAAATTTGTTGTGCTTTATACAATAAATATTACTTGCTGTAACGGTGAAGGAAAACGGCGTGAAGAATCCCACTCGCCTGAGATTTCCCCATAATATTCTCAAAGACATGTGAACTCGTAGTACACCATCCCGCACTAGGCCAGCGTGATGGATTTACATTAAGGCCTACATCCTTCTCATTGTGAGAGGAGACCCGACCCTGCATTGAGTCAATAATGGGTTACAGACAGGCGATTATTAAAAAGACAATTGTTGAAAACAACACTGAATATTTATTATTCGTAGAACAATTACAGTAGTATCAGTCACAAAATATTTAAAGTAAGAGATGTAATCGTACCGGAATACATCATGTCCGAGCCATATCTCATTGACAGATTATCGCCGCAATCAACAGAGAATTTATCACAAATCAAATAGATGGTATACAGAGATGTGGCGACATACCGATATTAAAATACTATCACTAGTCAATTAAAACTCTTTAGTCTTTTGACTTTCTAATTCACTGTTAACCACCTATTACACGAAACGAGCCCCCAAAGAAAATAATCGCGCGAGAATTTCAAGTGAATTAAATTTTTTACAATGTTACGAATGAAAATATCATCAATCAATTCAATCTGTGTGCATTAACCAATGAGATACGCTTATTGACCAATGAGGTGCGCGCATTGACCAATGAGCTGCAAGTATTTTGTTCCTTGGGTGTTCTATTCATGAAACGTCATTTACCATCACGTTGTCTGCTGACTGTTTTGATTTTTAAGTTATAAAGTGAACCTATCAATACTCTGGCGACTTATTGTATTTAAAATCTATTCAAACTATTAAAACATGGGGCTGATATATGCCAAACGAAGCCGAGACATGAGTAGATTTCCCGAGTGTATTGTAATTCAAGCAGCATTCGCTTGCTTGGCCGCTCTCGCTGCCAGCAGAGTGTAGCGACGGGGCCATAAATTTCAAAGACCATAAGTACCACATTATTTATTTAAGCCCTAGTTTCTGTAAGGAAATGGCATCTTTATTGACAACTTTCTATAAAAAGATGTTTTATTGAATATTAGATTATAAGGTAAAAAGTTTGGAGGCATTCAATATTATGGTATATTGATTTTCCTGTTGATTCGGATCAATTTCAATCTGAAATCCGCTGAACTTTACGATGAACGAAAAAGAATGCGTATTTTTTGTATCAATAACACTAAAGCGATACTCAACAAAATCTAAACCTCAAATATCCAAAAAATATGTGACCCACCAGCGCCTATCCCGAAACCGCACGAAAGAGACGGCGCTTCGTCAGAAATCCCTGAAAACTTGAAAACCTAAAATGAACCCACTCCCAAATGAACACGAGCGTTGTGTGACCATACACCTCAGCTGAAAAGAGACTGGGAAAAACTTGACACAAAAATTCATAAATACTAAACAAATTATCTCGGTAACTCCGTCCTTGGATCTCCGACTCTGGAGAGTTGCAAAATGCTGTTTTATTCAACGCATATCGGTACCGAGCTCACCTGGTCAGGGCGACCAGCGCCCCTTTTGCCAAGACGCGGTCGCCAGTCGCGGACACAAAATTGAAACACAGGACTTTGTATGGAGCTGTCCTGATTGAAATACGCACTAACATGCGACAAAAGCTCAGAGTCGCCCAGAGGGCAATGGAGAGGCTATGGTTGGTATTTCTCTACGAGACAGAATCAGAAATGATGAAATCCGTAGAAGAACGAAGGTGACCGACATAGCTCTCAAAATTTGCAAATTAAAGTGGCAATGGGCTGGCCACATCGTTCGCGGGACTGACAACCGATGGGGAAAAAAGGTCCTCGAATGGCGATCACGTCTAGGCAAATGGAGCACAGGCCGCCCTCCGACCAGGTGGACTGATGACCTGAAGAAGACAGCGGGAAACCGTTGGATTCAGAGGGCCAGGACCGGGCGGAGTGGCGTCGATTAGGGGAGGCCCATGTCCAGCAGTGGATTACTAAGGGCTGAAAGGAAGGAAGGAAGGAAGGATGCGACAAAATGTACAAAACGACGTTGTCGTACAAGCAACTTTTGCGAGCTAAATGTGAATTGGGTCACGGGGTTATGCGTGACTTTTACAGCGTTTTATAGATATGCACTGAAACGGGACGATCCCGTCTCCAAAAGTGCACATGGTAGCACTACACAAGGAACAATAAAAGAACAATGCACAGTGCGGAGCGCGGCTTTTTGTTCCCAAATCTCGTTCTTTCATTAAACCTCCTCTTCGGGTAGCTTCGTTAACATGAAAAGAGGCATTAGTGTCCGACTTCTGCCCAAAAAGATAATCCCAAATAAGTCACGAAAATGTAATACTTTCCGGAAGCCCCTCTTACGAGCCCATTATCTGTGTCTGCGACATTACGGCATAAACAGGCCGGTGCTACTATGGGTTCATTGTGGGAAAGTCACGAAATACTCGATCCTATTTTAAAGAAAGTAGATAGGTACATACTCGTAACTAGTTAAACGAAGTGAAATTACGAGTATAAAACAAAAAATTAAAAACTGCGTGAGTGATAAGATTTTTGAAAAAAAAAAGAATGCAAACTCAAGTAAATTTTATTCAGTAATATGAAAAACATCTTCGAGCCTAGTCAAAATCAAAGTCCAAACACACTTCGAAATCACATTTGCTTAAAGCCACAAGCGCAACCCAACTCCGCAACGTTCCGCAACGTTCCCGTATTAAACAACACCGGCCGGCTCGTGGAACCGCTGAACTTAATTTAAGTTACAGTTGTCCGCCTTCAATAGGCATGATGACAGTAATCAAGTATCGCCAAAATATTTATCTGATCTAATGAAATAGGATTCAAAGATTTCGAAACATGTATTTATTCTCTTATTAATGTCGAGATTAATAATTTATTTGTTAAAATAAATCTACAAAATACAACAATCCGCCGTGATAGCTAAAACACCCATCAGATCGAATTACGTCAAATTACGTCACGTCTTAGTTAACGTCATTTTTTTCGTAAGCATATTATACGCGATCTGTCATTTTTTACTGAGCCGTGGCGCAATGACAGACGTCATGACACGGGCGCGCGTTTTGGACCGAATTTGAAACTTAAAATTTAAACGTACTTTTATTACACAAAAACCTTAATTTTCTACAAAAATATGATATATTTTAGACATAATAGAAACTTCTGAATATCATAGAAGAGTTTTTGAAAATTAGTCATCATGCCTATTCCGAGCGTACTAAAGTTTTCGTATGCATAAATGGGTCCCACTCGCGGTGGTTGCTACAATGGCAGTTCCTCCTTTATTTTTCTCGACTAGCTGCCATTTCAATTGCAAATTTCATCCTACAAGCTCTCGCTCTATCTCAAAAGAGTTATTTAAAGCGTTTATTTCCATAAAAATAGAAATAAAAAAATATTTTTTCTTCACATATCCGAGAGTATTGACAAAAAAATATTTTGCTTTATAATCATCATGTCAACCGTCTAACACAATATTAAGATAATGCCGAGACTGTATTTTCTATACTAAGCGATTAAGTAAGCTTAAATAGCCATAAAGTAGTTGTTTTCAAAATAATCCCGTGACAAGCAGTCAATAATAGACCTAAAAAATTACGTCACAAGCGCAACCAAACCCCGCAACGTTCCCGTATTAAACAACACCGGCCGGCTCGTGGAACCGCTGAACTTAATTTAAGTTACAGTTGTCCGCCTTCAATTCCGAGCGTAATAAAGTTTTCGTATGCATAAATGGGTCCCACTCGCGGAGGTTGCTACAATGGCAGTTCCTCCTTTATTTTTCTCGACTAGCTGCCATTTCAATTGCAAATTTCATCCTACAAGCTCTCGCCCTATCTCAAAAGAGTTAAAGCGTTTATTTCCATAAAAATAGAAATAAAAAAATATTTTTTCTTCACATATCCGAGAGTATTGACAAAAAAATATTTTGCTTTATAGGTAATCATCATGTCAACCGTCTAACACAATATTAAGATAATGCCGAGACTGTATTTTCTATACTAAGCGATTAACTAAGATTAAATAGCCATAAAGTAGTTGTTTTCAAAATAATCCAGGGACAAGCAGTCAATAATAGACCTAAAAAATTACATAGGTGCCCATTACATAGTTTCCTCATTTACCTTGTTCTGTTATTTACCTTTACAAGCACAAATTACTAGTAGATTTATTATAGTAACTAAATATTTTCTCGCATCAGGCTATAGCAGAACAGTGAAACAAGTTCCTTACGATTTACCGCAATTGTAAGGAAAATCAAGAAAAAAACGCTATCTGGAGTCAAAATTGTACAAATATTTGAGGTTCGGAGGATTCACTCTAGGGCCCTCGGCGAATTATTGGAAGACAATTATTATTATGAGTCAAATTGAAAACGCCGCTAAAAAAATATTCAGAGACAATAATTTATCCTTGTCTTTATTGAGCTTATATCGAGAGCTTTCTGGGGCCAAAGATGTAGGTGCCTACATGCTTGTACTCGGATTTCTGTAATTGAATTTTTACTAAGGCAAGGGTACATAAAATAATAAAATTTTTTGCATATTTCGGTTGTTGGAACTAACATAATTCACACAGTAGACGCAATTGAACTTATCTTATAGAACTCTGGTCTACACTCTACACTCTACACCTAATTTATATTAAAATTTGTTACTTTCTGCTTTACATATAGGTAAGTAGGTAGATGTAAAAAAGAAAATAACAAATTTTATGTAAGTATGTTTTATTTTATCCTTTTGCAAAGTCTAGATGACAAAATCGGCCGCTCGCAACAAGTTGGTCGAACGAAAATGTCATTGTTTCCATTTGTCGCATATCAGTGCGTATGATTTTAGGGCAGCTCATTCAAACTGCTGTGTGTATAATATAGTGTTTTTTGTCTGTCGGAAACAAAAAGTTGTGTCATATTGCGACAGCCAATAGAGAGTAAATTGAGATACTTTTAATGAACTGTCATAAATACTACCCGTTCATACATTTTGTATGGCGAACGCACTGGATGACGTCATAGTTTTTTCGAGTCAACTGACTAATTTTTATTGGTTCCCCGCTGAGCAAAATTCATTTTTAGACATATTGGAGGGTGGGCTAGATTTTTAAATAGTCGTAAATGCAGGTTTTTAGCAGAATTACACATTTTAAAATTAATTGTGAATTGTTGAACTAGGACAAGGTCCTACTTAGTGCCTACAAGTACTTATTTATTACTTAAAGCAAAAAACTAAGCTTTGTGAAACAAACGACCAAATAAACGTCGCTAATATTTCCTGCAGTGCACAAATGAAGCAGAAATTTCCATAGCCCTGATTCCATCCGCATACATAATTGTCCTCAAAGAAAACCCGACATAATTTGTGCCGTGGCCTCATAACAGTAAAAGGAACCATGCACCTAATTCTGTGCGAAATTTTGAGGCACGAAATTTCTGCGAGAAATTCTTTCAAATAGCTACTTTGCTTTTCCCACAATATTCTCTAACTAAACTAAAATTGCACCGTACGCGTACGTAACTACGTATGTACCGTCTGGTACTAGAATTAGCGCCCCTCCAGAAATTTTATGGCTTCAACGCTTCAATGGCGGAGGAATTATTCATTGTACCTAATACTTAACCTGTGTGCGTGCAGTGATTTTTGTGTCGAGTCCACACAAACTGAAACGCGCGCCCGTCATTTTACTAATTGAGCGATCAGTCAAGATGTAGGTATGTAGGTATGCGGCATACCTCACCTACGTCTTGACTAACATACCGTACTTGACATACCGCATGCCGGGGAGCGCGCGTTTTGTATGGGACAACACGACTCTGTCCTACGCATCAATTATGCACTAGTTGGCTACCAGCTCCAGCATTTTTACACGTCAAATGGTTGACTAATCAAGACGATCAATATAATTTGTATGTGTTACGTTTAATCACCAGTTTTTCCTGCAAATGTAAACCCTGAAGGGGCGTTCAGTTTAAAATTAGATGATCTATACCTCCAATACACATTTGGTGTGAACATAAGCTTTAAGCTAAATTCAGAAGTCCGTAGCACTTCCATCGCTTTCAGCGCTATCAGAAGCAAACAGCTCGAAGATAAACATCGCTAAGCGGGTTAACCGCTAGTGGCCTTACGCAACTTTGTTTATTAATTTGGGCAAAGGTCTTCCGGAATGCCCTGAGGTATCATATACTATGCTCCGAATTTAAAAGGTCTTAAACGCAAACACATGCAAGGCTTATTCAACCTTATTTCTAAACTGTTAAGGTTGAGTTCCACGTTGCGTCTCACGGTCTTTAATACGTTTTAAACGAACGCTTGGTGTATAATAAGCAATAACAAGCAGGACCAGCGCAAGCAATTATAGACGGCTTAGCGTTTAGTTTAAGAGCGATTATACCGTAAGCCAAGTGCAGATTTGTCTAATAAATGTACATATGTAGGTACACATTCACTAGAGATACATAGACCTAGAAATTTTCAAAGAGCGGTAGATACGAGTATATAAATAGTTTTCCGATACGAGTAGATATAGTTGCCGTCACGAGTGGTGAGCAGAACTTTCATTGGTCGGTTTGACATTGACTGCGCTGCGGTCACACGATTGGTTCGACAAACGTCAGTTCGTCAGTGTGCGTCGTCTATTGGTTCAGCACGTTTTTCGGCTGCTGTACATTGGCCGAAAGTATAATAATATAATATCCCTACCACTGATAATAATCTGTGGTCACGACTCATGACAGTTACTATACGACAACGTCATTCAGTCAGTGCATTTTTTAAATTTGGATAGTTCCTTTTAAATTATGTCGAGACAACCAACGAACCAATATTCCAAACCCCCAGGTGTTTAAGTTCAAGTTAAACACACGGTGACTTATTTGCGAAAACAAGAAACAAATTGAATGTAGCGAATGCCACTGGCAGGCGGGGGTCGCATACATACGTGGAGATGCATGTGACATGTCCTATTGAGAGTATTTTAAAAAGAAAACGAAAGACAAAGTAGAGTTACAGAATCTGAACGTTTTTTGTAAGATACCTATAAAAGAGGTGGTGGCTTTATGAAAACTTCACCGAGTACAGCCTTATAATATCTAGAATTTATTAGTTACACAAATATGACAATGAAGCGGTATTTAGTATGATTAAGTATAGGTACCTACCTACATAAACCTCTTTCCAGCGTATTTGGGTTAAACAACCCAGATAGTAGGTAGGTGCTTTAAATTTATAACGCCATAGCCACAAAACCATATATCGTCGCCCGTAAAAAGCCGCCAAGCAAGTGAATACCAACTGAATTACATTCCGCCTGGGAAATCTACTCATATCTCGGCTTCGTTTGTCGTATACCTGCCTCCCTTCAGACCTATACTTAATAGTTTGCATAGAAAATGTCAAAACTCTTTCATAGTTGCCATACTGATGGAACCTATAGGTAATAGGTATACTATTAAAACGGTAATATTGCTATTAGTTACCTTCCCAAATTTAAAGATATCTGTAAAAATGTGCATCTATCTATGGCAACTTAGCAACAATGAATTTTAATTTCTAATAAAAAGTTAGAGCGTAAACGGAGATTATTACGTATTTAAATATTTTTAAAACGTATTCTTCCGGCTGCTTTTATTAGGAATTAAAATTCATTATTGCTCCTTTCAGCCCTTTGCAGTCCACTGCTGGACAATGGCCTCACCTAACAACCTTTTTGCATCTTATATTCATTGAACAAATATAAGAAGATGCAAAAAGAATAAATTTATGATTTGCGCGTTGAAATTCAAATGTCGACCCACCGAAGCGGAACTAAAAATCAAGCAACCCGGCTATTCTCATACAGTTCTTCATTAAAATAAAACACAAACATAAAAGAACTCGTCGTGGCCTATTTACTGAATGAGCATTCCATTTGAATCGGCGATATGTGCCTCAGTGCAGTCAACGCATCGGAACTGGGCTATGCAAATACAACCAAGAATATTATAGTGACCATTGCAGTGTGGAAGAGCTCTCTAAAGTGTAAATGATGTGAAGTATGTTTGCCAAGGCTTAATGTATTATGATAAGAGTGATATAATACTAGATTTAAAGAAAAGTGCGGTCAGCTTTTGTAAATTGAAAAGGCCAAAGCATGTTTACAGAAACCATAGTAAGAAAATTACCAACACCCGGGAAAAATATATCAGGCAATCAAAAATACAGAAGGCTATCAATTTCTAAAGCGAATCAGGGTAACAATAAAATTACTATTCTCCTTTGCCTTTACGTGTAGTTGTAAAGCAATTTGCAGCGGATGCTCGGCACGTCGCTAATATTGTTGCGAAGACGGCGTCCACCTGCGGGCCGTATTGTGTTGCGATTCGATTAACGACTGTCATCGGCCGGTTTTATGACTTAATAAAATTTAGTATACTTTTTGTTCTTCTTAAGACTTCTGAAGATATCAATATCTTCGCTTTGGAAGCGGCAAAATCATTAGGATTTTTCTTTCTTTGGGATTCTTGTGATTTTAATACAACATTTCAGATACTTTTTTATCATTGTAAACACCATTGTCGTTGCTCACATACAGTGTTAAAGGAACGCAAAATTATTACAGCCCTGGGCGCCACAAGCTTAGTCTGTGCATAGAATATTTCCATCAGCTTTGCCTTTTGAGAATCCGAGGATTATTTAAAGAAAATTTAACGAAGGCATACCTAATGCTAACATATTTTACAATATACGTCACAAAAAGCTATCAATTTCTAAAGACACTTAACCACAATTGATCAAATTGTACTCCTTTGCCTTAACGTGTAGTTGTAAAGCAATTTGCAGCGGATTCTCGACACGTCACTAATATTTTTTCGAAGACGGCGTCCACCTGCGGGCCGTATTGTGTTGCGATTCGATTAACGACTGTCGTCAGCCGGTTTTATGACTTAATAAAGTTAAGTCAACTTTTTGTTGTTAGATATACAGACTTCTTGATATAGCCTTTACACTGATAATACCTAAAAGCGCTTGGCATGCGGCAAACTCTTCAAGTATTGAGATTTTTATACACATTCTTACTCCCTTTTTTTCACTTTATAGGTTCAATTTATAAAAACCATTGCTTTGTGCATTGTTATTGCTCAGCTATACAGTAAAGGGATCACCTCATCTAGGTATACAACCCTGGGTTACTACAAAGTCCTAAAACCAATTTTAAATTAAAACAAAATTTTGCATCAGCTGAATATGTTAATTATATTTAAATTAAATTTACCTAGATTTTAACGCAAATCCGTTTTTAACTAATTGACTTCGCAACTTCGCAAAAGACTTCATTTCAGCTGTACTTTCAAATATAGGTACTCTCAATACAAACCAAAGAAGCACAGCGTTTCGCCGATAAACACGAACTGTACAATGAGTATTAATTGAATTGGCAACAATACTACTTCAGTCAGGTGCGAGCACTATCTCCAACTATATTAGCTACGTGCGGAGAATCCATCGCAAATTGACTTACGACAGCTTTCTGTACGTACAAGACACTCGGATTGGACTCGATGTGGTAATCAATTTATCACTGTACGGGTACCTATTCACTATCAGAGGAATATTAATCATCGCAAATTTTATTATTATCTGATTTATTATAAATGCTTACCAAAGGGACGTGGATCTAAGGTATTCGTACCAATATTCACATACGTTCCTTCGTCAGTTATTTTGATAACACACTTGATAATAGAAATAGATTTAAAAATAAAAGTATTTACTTTTATTTTTAAATTTAATAATTGGCGATTTAAACCATTGTCTAAAAGGTAAGTTGTTTATATAGGTGTGGGTTAGTGGAGTTTCGTCATAGTGTAGTTTCGTCATTGTTTTTAACTTCCTAAGAATTATTTCGAATTCGAATTAAAAATTAAATTAATGTTAATTATTATGCTTAGTTTTATTCTGACAAATTGCTCCATAACTTCGTTAAATATGTTAAATATTCTTTATTTCAAACATGAAATAAAGGACTTTATTTCATGTTTCATAAATTAATCAGGGATTTTAACTCTGTGTCTAATGCAGAAGCGTAGCAAAGGCTCCAGTTATAATATAAAACAAAGTAAATTTCTGCAATTAAAACATAACATTTATCCCAAATCACATAGAGATACGAAACACGTGTAGCAAAAAGGCACGCACTGCAAAATATTAAATAATATTTGTGCAACAGCGCGACGGAATTGAATACGTGCACCTAACGTTTGTTTGAATTGTTTGCGATAGAACATGGACGTTTATAAACATTGATTTCGTGTTACGTCGTATATTATAATATCTAATTTTTTTTTTTAAATACAATATTGCTGTTTAACTTGTATCATTTAGAAATACAAAATGGCAAAAAAGCTTCAGACAAAGGCACGCACTGCAAAATATTAATATTGCACATCGAAAGTTTCTTTGAACTGTTTGCGACGGAACATGAACTTTAATAAAAATTGATTCAATCCTTTGATTTTAATCTTAAAACAAAGCTAAAAAGTAATAAAATTACAAAACTACTTTTTAATCACATTTTGCAAAAGGCATCCTAAATATTAATATTTGTCCAACACAACGACCGAATTAAAAACGCGCATGCAACACTCGTTTGTCCTTGTATTGAATAAACGTGCACTTATATCTATTTATAAACGTTTATTATATCTTTTTTATTTTAATCATTGACCTTTCCATTTTTGAATAGAAATTCGACACAACTTTTGTCGTCCGGCCATCCAACAAAAGACATAATTTAAACACATTACTCTGAATGGAACGGTCCTAACTGACACGACAAAATTAAATGGACTTGTTGATTTTGTCGCCGAAAAATTTATCAATTAAGACAAGGGGTTACATGAAACAAATTAAATAACTGAAGTAATGATATCACTATTTAAATCAGTTTCACATAGACATACAAAATGAAAATATCAAAAGGGCATGCACTGCAATATATTAATATTTGTCCAACAGCGCCGGAATTGAAAACGTGCGTTCAACGTTTGTTTACCCTTCGTTGGATTGATTATATTTAATTTTGTATGTTTATTGTAAATTTAGCTGCGTTTTATTAAAATTTACCAGACAATATTTACTATTAAAATTACCTACTTACCATTAGCATATTCCTTTTAAGGTAGGTATGTGTATCATTATTGACACTTTTCTGTTTTTATGAGCTCTAAAGAGTAACACAAAGCATAAGGGGTCTGGGCTCGAATCCCAGTGGCACACCAATGACTTCCTTAAAAATTATGTGAGCTTCATCAAATTTAGTATTAACGGTTGTAACGGTAAAGGAAAACATCGTTCTTCAACTACTGCAGCGTATAAAGGTAAGTTTTTCACCACGTTGGCGTAAGGCGTATCTTGCTCATCGTGAGAAGAGACCCGACCCAGCGGTGGGTCACTAATTGGTTAGACACGTTCATTAAGTTTCACAAAAACTTTAGGCCTTGTACGTAGTCCTCACTTCACGCTGTAGAAGCTCGATAGAAGTCATTTCATTGGGCCATACGTTTGAGACATATCACGAAACACATTTCACGGTGCGTACTTTTCATAAAGGGCGCGCAATATATTTAAACGGAGCAAATTAACCCTCTTGGGCCGCAATAAAATCGTCTCGGGCATAATTCGTGTCATATTCACGCAGTTTCAATATCTGCGCCGATATCGGTGATTCAAGTGTTATTGCAGAACATGGCGGGAATATATTGGTGGGAATGATGGTTCCAATTGAATTTGGCGTGTAAAAATTTTTTTTCTGTTTTACGACTTACGTAGGTAGGTACGCTAAGGATTTGCGAAGCGTCATAAGAAAACTTCCAATACTGAGAGCAGAAAACATAATGGGAAAAAAAACAAAACAGATAAGGTAAAACTTAGACTGTAACTAAGTAAATGCCAGTTCTATTCTTCTTAATTGTACCACAAAACAAAATTTAACACACCTAAAGAGAAGATCAAACAAAATACCACAGAAGAAAATCAATAAACAATTTTTTCCCCGCAAACTTAAACAGAAGCAATTCGTAAGTTCGACACACTTCCATCTTATTCCATCGCTCCCTCCGCGCCGGAGCAATTGGCAACAAAGTGGTTCAGTCTTTCCATTTCCATACAAGCGCAAAATATCCTATGCATTCTGAGTGATTCGATAACTGGCCACGCACGCGCTGTTATAAATAATTTTATGGATGTTAACCCTTAGGGCGCGCCATCGAATTTCGCCACCCCATTTTTGATGCCACAGGTTAAAAATTACAGACATACGCTAGCTGGCAACACCTTTCATGTACATCTCCTTCGATCAGAACTAACTCGAATATGTCAGTAGGAAGGAACATGGCTGTTATCAATTTGTTTGAAGCTCACCTTACAGTGTAATGGGATATCGCGATTTTGAATGATGCTTTCTTTTTTTTCTCCCCTCAGTGCTTTGACTGAATTGTTTCTTTGTAAAAACTGACATGCGGTGTCTATTAGGTTTTGTGGTCGTTAGATTACCTATACCAAAACCCCTCGAAGTTTTACTCTGTACGCAGTGTATCTACGGCGGGGTGACTAAAAACTGATTTGCCGGTGGCCGCGGGCGAAGGAAGTCGAGTTAATTGCACTGGAGTAGGTATCATCCAGCCGACCAATGGGACGGCCCAGGGTTATTGGATCCGAAGTGCGTTCTATCGGGATACTGTAGGTAACTTGGGTTAAGTGGCAAAAATTATTTCAAGCGCAAAATTTCCGTTTCGAGGTCCTCTAACATGCTAT
Source organism: Erynnis tages (assembly GCA_905147235.1). NCBI lineage: Eukaryota > Metazoa > Arthropoda > Insecta > Lepidoptera > Hesperiidae > Erynnis > Erynnis tages. The sequence goes on along the minus strand of LR990077.1, from coordinate 2,461,847 downwards.
AGGTATTACTGTAGCAGTGGGTATATGTAGCAATTTATGTGTGAGTTGGTGATTTTTCAACGATTTACAATTTGCGATTTCAAAATACAATTTTCCTAAAAGGGGGTTTAGTAACATCTAAAAATTCAATATGTAACTTAAATATCAAATTACTGATATCTTTCCTTATTAAAATAAAATAAAAAAGCTTCAGGGCTTACGGTATTTTTTCTAGAATGCCGGTTTAGTTTTATAGGTACTTGAGTTTGAAATCTGTGAATTACGTTATGGCTGTTAACTCAGTTGGCAATAACCGGAGCTATTATTAAAATTTGCATTGAAAAGCATTACGGTGCTCTATGAGCAATAGAGTAATCATAGACAATAGGGCACTTTTACGCGCGAAGTTTTTGTATGGGGAAAGAAAAGAATCATGAAAAGGAAAAAATGTGAAGCCTTTAGTTTTGCTTATTTTATTTACGGTAAATACAATTTCATCACAAAGAGGATTATACCAGTCTAGTGATTATGTATTCTCCTAGCATTTGTATAAATGCCTTCTTAGGATATTTTTTAAGATTTTCATGGCTTTAGTTGTTGGTATTAGGTACCTACATTATAACTTACGTGCTATAAGTGGTTTTCATGGCTAATGGATGTTTTTATCCTAGGAGAAACGGATTTTTCGGAATGTTTTTTTGAAGTATTTTTATATTTAAATGATTTACGCGATAGTTTGCTTTAGGTAAGTACGACCAGTGTATTCCTTCATCACCCTCAGAGTTTATTGTTAAAACTGCATTTGAAGTTAATTAAACTTCACCGCGAATTATGATAATTGGGAAACTGTATACTTGCGTCGGCCTCGGGCTAAGCTTAAGGCTGTTTGTCTAGCCTTGCCGTAACGAACAATAATGTATGGCGGTACACCGAAACCACTAACGCTACGCTAAATAAACTCATAAGTTACCATACTCAGTTAGTTACAATTCACTTTGTAATGTAAATTCCGGCTAATGTGTTTTAAAATGTAAATTCAGACCAAACATTACGTCTTTAGTCTTGTTCTGGGACTTCATAATTGAGTTTTGCCAAGTGTATTAACCAAGGCAGCACTACTACATAATTATCAACTAAACGTGATAGTGGTAGTTAACTTTTCGCCTATTAGATAAGAAATCTTTAAAGTACCTATTGAAATTGAAATTTACTGATATTTGAACTCATAATCTAGTTAAATCGAGACTTTGTGGTCCAAACAAGCCTTAAAGAAACTATTTTATATCGTCATAAATATTGAACTATCAAGTACTAGTAATGACGTGAAAACCTAGTCGTTCCTTCCTTCTTTTTTTCTCTTAGTAGTCCACTGCTGAATATGAGCCTCCCTAATTGACGCCACTTAATATCCTTTGGTTTCCCGCTGTGATCTTCTCACCTAGTCTGAGAGCGGAGTATGCTTCTTTTGGCGTAGTCACCATTTGTCCTTTCTTCCCCATCGGTTGTCAGTCTTACGAACGATGTGGCCAGCCCATTGCCACTTTAACCGAATAGGTATGCCTTCAATTTGGCCACAAAATATAATGTTAGGGACATGCAACGACATCCGAAGCAACATCTCCGATCGGCAAATAGACAAACAAATCAACGATTGCGTTATGTTTGCTGCAAACACACCAAACGCCGCGAACCAGCTACAATTTGGCCCAAACCGAAATGTTTACTTACAAAAATACCAACATACATTCACACTTACCGTGAACCTTATTCCTGAAGCGTAAGACCGATTTTTGGATAATTTATATAGGTGCATAAGTTGGTGTTGGTGACTAAAGATCCGAATTTACAGGCGAGGCACAACTCGCTCCCAGAGATAGTCTTTTTGTTTTATTTGAGAGGAAATGTTTGTCCCGTCCGATTGTTTCTGGCTTGTTTTAAAACCGTTTACCGGTATCTTTATTGAATTTCTATTTGCGAAGACCGGATTGCGTAGGGCCCGAACCGTACTCGGTTTCATTTTGAGGAGAACTATGGGACAAGCAATATGTGAATACAGTCTCATCTTTAAATAAAGGTGAAAGATGAAATATGCAGCGCATGAAAAATCGCTTTTTGTCGAGTTTGAAGTGGAAAATCAAGAAATCTGAAACGATAATAACAAGCTACTTAGAACACAGCAAACCACTTATGACTGGTTGGGTTGGGTTTCAATCTTGCTGTGTTGTCCAAGAGGGTGGTTTCTGTTCCGAACAAGACCTTGCTGGTCGATTTATGGTCACTTTAGGACTACGGTTAATGATATGGTACATTCTTGATTCCACCGTCATCGTCATAACCACTTTCTTCTTTTTTTCTACTATGCAAAGGTTGTAAGAAATCGCTCTATAGCGTTAAGACCACTTCTTTTTGCTATTTCTAAATTTTGCTGTTTTTTTTTTCAATGTTTCTTGTGTGCAGATAAAGAGTACCTATTTTTATTATTATTTGTATTGTACTGTATTACTGTAAAATTCTTAACCTTTCGTCCAAAATGTTTGGAGTAAAAGTGAAACTTAGTTTAAATTAATTAATTAAGGAAATAAAAAGGGACGCCTCCCTCGCCGCACTCGTTCCTCATTCCATTAGCCAACATCTGTTGCTTCTAACTCTCAGTGTTTCTGATTTCTGGTCTTGGATGAACCTTAAGAACCCTTTCGGGAACGTGTTCAAGTATATAGTTTTACGGATAATATTTTTTTATGAATTTTGAAGCATGCAAGTTTTTACACCTACTTATTTCGTTTTACTTGTTTGAAGTTGATTTAAAGCCTTTTAACATGGCAAACTGAATGTATTAGATACGAGTATATCAGTCACTCGTATCCACATCAAACCATGCCTAACCTTAGACAATTATGATTAAGTACCTATGCTATTTTTAAACATGTTTAAAGAAGTGTTGAAAAGGTCTAATTGGGGAAACGATGTCAGATTTTGACAAAATTTTTTAAACTTGTCATTGGAGGAATGAGTATAATTGAGTAACCTATCTTCGAATTATCCGGCAAGTCACTAATTATTTCATAAACATTTTATTCGTCAAATTATCAGTAAAATACGTAAGTACGAGTATTTCATAAACATCTAATTAAAGACAGTAATAATCTACTGTGAAAAAATTGCGAAGCCTTAAAAAATCTAAAAGCTGTTGCCTTTTCAAATGTCTGTCTACATTTCATGAACTTTTTAATAATTATTATTAGTCGTGAAGTCGGCGACGTTTGACAGTTTGAAAAACAAAAGTTACCGTAAAGTTACGGTATAAAGTGACGGTTTTCGCAACTTCGGGAATCCGAAGTTTTCCAAACCATAAATTACGGACTTGGAACGGACCGCGACAAAACAATGGCGAGAACACTTGGGTGGTGCTGGCTTCCTTCCTTCAAGGAATTCTCATCATTATCCTATGGAATTTTAATTAAAATCAGATATACTAAAACACTAAGTAAACTAATAATAAGTATTATATTAAAAAAAAATAATGGACGGTGTGCAATAAAGCGTATTTTATCTTTGTCTTTTGGCTTGTCTATCTCTAATGACCATTGACCATAACACACAAAGAAACAGTTTCGTTTCCTCGGTCTACATTATAAAACCCTACCTCATAGTTAGTTGACTGACTTATTCGAACTTTCTACCCCATTCCAACTCAATTCCAACAATTGAATAACATTATAGATTAAGCTCAGCGGGACTTCAGCAGTTTAACATCAGGTTTTGCAAATGTTCAAAGTTTAGCACCAGAATATTGAATTGTCATCAGCGCTGCACAAACTTGCAAAGTTCCAACCCGCCCTACAATTAGAACTGGTGGAAATCAATCCACTGGATTTGTTTATAAAGTTTACTCCCTCAAGTTACACAACTACTGAAATTGTAGTCAATCAAACTAAGTGAGTGACATTAATTGAATTGTGGGTTTGCTTTTAGAAATAGAGACGGCATTAGTTAAATACTATTCATATTCACCTGTATAATTGGTCCTACTATTCAGAAATTGACTTATAAATAAGAGTACCTACGCACTCTGAACGGAGCGGCGTCGATTACAGTAAGTCCATGTCCAGCAGTGGACTACGAAGGGCTGAAAGTCTATAGACTATAGGCCACCACGTTGTCCTGGGTTGTGAGTGGCATGTGGGTTGTTAAACTTCAGCGTATCGCATGTCTTTGAGGACATTATGGAGAGCTCTAAGCATGCAGGATTCCACAAGATATTGTACTTCGCGCGTTACGTACCTAATAAGTAACGTTTAATTTTTGTGATTTAAGTACATGCCGCCGGGATTCCAACCCGAACCTCTAAATTAAGCGGTCGACTAGTAAACGGACAATAAATAAGGGTTTAGTTATCTTTTATCCACTTACTCGGACGGCATCCCGATACAAGCAGAATGCCACAAGATATTGTTCTTCGTGCATTACAATAAGTAACATTTAATTTTTGTGATGTACGGGATTCCAACCCGAACCTCTAAATTAAGCGGTCGACTAGTAAACGGACAATAAATAAGGCTTTAGTTATCTTTTATCCACTTACACGGGCGGCATCCCGATACAAGCAGAATGCCACAAGATATTGTTCTTCATGCATTACAATAAGTAACATTTAATTTTTGTGATGTACGGGATTCCAACCCGAACCTCTAAATTAAGCGGTCGACTAGTAAACGGACAATAAATAAGGCTTTAGTTATCTTTTATCCACTTACACGGGCGGGATCCCGATACAAGGGCGCTTAATGCGGCAGATAACAGCTGACAGAGCTCCCTTACGAGACTCGGGTCCGTCTAATGCGCCCCGACACGCGCGATACTGGGGCTAATACTTTGATTTACGTCTAATCCACTCACATCATCGACTTTTGTATCAAACATAGCCTTACAGAAACGTATACGTGTCGGAAAAAGCGGTGTCAGTCGCTAATACTTAGACATCATACTCGAGGGATCGGGTTCGAATCCCAGTGGCACCAATTATGTGCACTTTGTAAAATTAAATATCACATGGCTGAGTTTTCCATAATGTTCTCAAATGCATGTGAATTACCACCTCGCGTTAGTAAGTCACGTATGTAAGTTAGTAAGTCATGAAAAGTTTATGTCACCCGTCGTACAAGCAACTTTTGCGTGCGACATGTCACATAGGACACCGGGTAAATGGTAATGGGTTACAAACAATATAATTATGTCTGTGGTCAATAAATAAGACATTGATTGACATCTTATCGTCTAGAGTTTATTGTGCCAGATAAAAGCTGATCGTATCTCCGACAGAGCGTTCTTATAAGACGTGGGTTTATCTAATGTTTCTGACGTATCGATACTGAGCTTGTTAAGGTTAAACCTTCTAAAAGGGTTTTGGACTTGGACGTTTAAAATAAAGTTACGCCAACGTGTGGTTAGTGGTAACAGCTACGGATCGTAAATGTCATTGACGAAATAACGAACCGTTACTGTTTTACAAGATGATCGTCATATGTTATAGGTATAGTAATGTGTTATAGGTAACATATCTTTCCTAATAAAAAAGCACATTTTTCCCGTCGGTTTACAAGGAACTTTCCTACGCAACCGAAACTAGCCCACCAAACGTAACTAAAACACCAAACTTTAATACTAAATAGAAGGGTGTATGATATCCTAGGTAAATGGAGCAAAATCTTCATCAATTGCGATTTCTAAATCTAGGGGTAATTTAAACTACGAAACGAAACTTACGACACTAGTCTAGTAGCTTCTTAATAAATTGCATTTAATAAGTCTAGGGAGAGTTTAAACTACGACACTAGTCTAGTAGCTTCTTAATAAATTGCATTTAATAAGTCTAGGGAGAGTTTAATCTACGACACTAGTGTAGTGGCCTTTATTCATAAGCCAAACGGCGGTCCTGGGAGTGCTTTTGCGGAAAAGTTTCCACTAATGAATATTTCCTGCCTCGGTGTTTACTTCAATGTTATTTATCTCTAGGTATATAGGTCATGATATGGGAGACGCTATATACAAGGTGGAAATTCGTACCGTTTAGTGAAACAATCGTGTACGTTACAATTACACATGCGAAGCTTTATCTATCTATGTTTGGTCTTGCTAAAATCGCTAGGTTTAAACAAACGTAAATCAACCTTAGTGACAATAGACTAAGTACTCAAGCATGGCAAAAACATCCACACAGTATACAGTAATTGATACTGTTTTGGCAGCGATTACTGAATAAAATAGCAGTGATAGCCTAGTGGTTAATAGAACACTGGAACGAGCGGATTTCGAAATCTCGATAAAGTTGCAAGGGAATTAGAATTCGCATCTAAATTAGATTGTAAATGAAGTCAAATTGCGTGGATGGGGGATACTGTAGGTACGTTGTATGCTAATTTAATGTAAACTGTAGTAAAATGTACTGAGCGTTGGGACTGCCGAGTCCCGTGTTGCGTGAAAATTGCTGCGTGTGAAATGTGTTCGAAATATTATGACAATGTGTTCTCTGTTAATAGGTATATAATTTAAGTACATTATTTTTGCGTTACTTTTGAATTAAAAGGACAAAAGGTCTAACTGTTCGACAATTGTTCTAAGGAAGGTCACTTTTTGATTGAACGTTAAGTGATAAGAAATTAAATTTTTAAGAATAAAATTTACAAATGATCTCATATAGATTTTGGTAGCAGAAGTAGCAGGTATTCTCTAACCCATTGTGTGTAGGTTACTCTAATAATAAGCAGGATGGAGGCCATAGTCCACCACGCTGTCCTAATGTGGTCTGAGGGATTTCACATGTCTTTGTGAAAATTATGCAGAACTCTCAGGCATGCAGGTTTCATCACGATGTTTTCCTTCACCGTTACAGGTTAACCGAATTCGAATATCGGATAACCTATGCGTGTTTGGTCGAACTTGGTGTGAAATGTCTTACAGTTGGCTGTGAAGCGATAATAGGTTTGTAATAATATCGTATCATAAAAAACTTCGAACGTGAAGTTCTACTACTATCACAGAACCATGCATTATAAAAAATGTCGTGATAAAAAGTAAAGCTGTGGCTTTAAATAAGTAAAGCTTTAAGCAAAAGTAGCTCGCCCGGGAGGTACCTTACCTGGCGGTTTTACCGTCATAAAGCAGCATGTTCTTCAGGCCCTGTGTTTCGACTGGTATGGTATGGCTGCCGGGAACACTTTATTTGAGGCGTACAATCGGTACAATCCATTGTGCGCCTCAAACCCCCGCTAGACACTTTTTAACCAGTACTCCGCTAAGCACACGCCTAGGGGGTACCGGTTAAAAATTGCCAGAAGAGGGAAGGAAGAATGTGCTTACAGGATTGTTTTAGAGTTTGCCTTTCATCTAATTTCAAGCTTTCTCGTAAATTATGCCTATCATCGTATCGCCTGCTCGCTGCTCTTTGTTATTGAAACTAATACCTTATCGCCACGTGATTGTACAGAATCGTTGTGGAAATTTAATCGGTTTGAGCTAACAGCGGTGTTGATCAAATCGTTGACGGCGGCGCTTCTCGGATGATTGAACTGCTTGCTGCGAGCCCACTGGGATTGTCATCCATTTGACACTGCGATTGACTTTATCGAGCACCTGATGAGTGCTGTGCCAATATTGATGTATCAACCGATACGATAATGTTTATAACTGCCGATGGTAGGAACTAAATTAAAAAAAATAATTTGGATTCGCACCGGGCGGAGTGGCGTCGATTATCGTAGACCGGTAAAGGGCTAAGAAGGGAAATTAAAGTGCAGAAAACCGTTAAAACCAATTCAGGTTAATCTAACTTCTAATAAAAATATAAGGTGACATTATTTTACTCAAAAGCCCTTTTAAAAAAAGCTGGACATTATCATGTTTTTCCTACAAAAGGAAACATAATTCCCTACCTCCGCCCGACTATCCAATTACACGAAGCTTAGGGAAATAATGGTTTTTGTTAATCTTCTTGTTTGTTCAGAATGGGGGCTCGGTTGGCCAATTAAACTAAGATGGTCCAATTTAAGTCCACACCAAATACCTCTGTAATAAAAAACTATTTATTGTAAGCACTTAAAACTGTTCCTTTTTATTGTAAACGAGTAAACGACTGAAAAAAGATAGCTAAATCCTTCTCATTGCGAGAGGAGACCCTAATATCACTAATACGTTACTTACAAGTGATGTTAAGAGAACCCGTGGTCAAAGGTAAAGCAGGAGCTTTACGACGGATTAAGAAGCTGGCGGTACTATGGCTCTACAACCTAATAAAAACCATTCTTTTACACTAAAAGGGAAAGAATCCCGACGTGTAATACCGTCTCACAATCCGATTTTTAAAACAGCAACGCAGCATGGCCACACAAAATGGGTACGGCAATAAAATAAATATGCGGATTACTATAATACCGATCGTAAAACGTAAAATAGCCAACAACACGACATCGCCTCTTGATTTTGCTTTCATAAACGAATGTTCATGAAGAATTTAAGCAAAAAACACAATAAAGATTATTGAATCCTGATAAGCTGAAACCAATTTGTATTGACAACGATTTTGAACGATAATAAGTTGGAGGATGTTGTTAGTTTAGAAATCGTTACTACAAAAAGAAAAAATGGATAAAGTATTACGTAATGTTGTATCTCATAAGGAGTTTGGAGCTCGTAAGCGGCTGCTGCAGGTGTATAATATGGTATCTTTGGTCCCGTTTGATATGCCTATATGCCTTCGTAGGGTGCTGGAATTCTTCGGACATATTGCTCGCAAAGAGGGTCGCAATCTTGAACAGCTGATGGTGACAGGCAAGGTAGACGGCAAACGTCCCAGAGGACGCAGTCCAACGAGATGGTCGGACCAAATACGATCTTCTCTGAACATCAACTTCCACAATGCCCTTCACGAAGCTAAGGATCGCAGCAGATGGAGGGAAATCGTACGAGTGAAACTGATGCAGCGGGAGAGTCACGACCCTCAGCAATGAGGAAAACGACGCGAGGAGGAGGAGGTCCCATTTGATATTGGATGGTTATACAAGAGCTGCAAGAACCACTCGACATCAGGTGACTCGTTAAAAAAATTTTAGTTACAAACACGAAACACGAAAACAACCAAATGCTTTGAAATCCGAAGTAATGGGTATTTCAAAGTTGCTATTTTACTTTCTAAGGTATGCTCTGGTGTGACACCTCCAAAAAAGAAGCACGAAGCTCAACATAAAATTGTAACTTAATGCATGCCAATAAAACGGGAAAATTTCATTAAGAACTTCAACAAGGTAAGCAAGTAATTCAAGCACGACAAATCCCGTCGAAATAAAAAGAGGAATAAAAAGTTTTCGCATTTGTGCGTACTAACAGCGGCGTGCGTCGGATCCGTCGGTACCAGAGGCGGAGAGACGTCAGGGGTTTACGAGCTCTGTTTATGCTAATATTTTCTAATATTTTCAGCCAATGCCAAGTTACGAGCAACATAAGGCTCCTGACAGTTTTAGGAGCCTGGGAGTAGTCAGTACGTACAATTTTGTGTCCACACTTCCTAAAATTTCATACAAAGGGACATGAAAATTACGCAAATTACGATTCCGTCAATATTCCGTATTTAGTGATTACGAAATTACTTGCGTCGGATCTGTCGGTACCAGGAGCGACGAGGCGTCAGGGGCTTACGAGCTCTGTTTATGCTAATATTTCAGCCGGTACCAAAGTCGAGTACGAGCAACGTCAGGCACCTGACAATTTTACGAGTAGGAGCCTGAATACTACTGATAACTCCAGCACGTACAATTTTGTGTCAACAGTCACTCAGATTTGACGAGGAAACTATCGGGAAATGAAAAATACTGATGTTTAGTGGTCACCGTCGCATCGACAACATTAGAGCCAGTGTGTTGGGACTTTTATTTGTATAATTTCATGTCATGACTGCCCCAAAAGCCTGAGAGTAGATGGTAGGTAGAACGTTGGATAATGCGCACATCAATTAAATTTATCAGGGCAAGAATTGCGATTCTGCTTAAGTAAAAGAAGTATATATTACAGTAAAACAAACACAAACGATAATTTTTAGACGGAGAATCCACTTTAGCACTTTCGCGAGAGTACCTAACTGCCACTTTTATAGTCCATCGGAACGCAGCATGTTTTTCGTATTTTGTGATTTGGTTAAGGAGGTTGAGAACTCTCATGCGCCTTCACAGTTTTCCTTCCTCGCAGGTTTCCTTCACAGTTAACTTTTTTTTATCGGATCCATCGGTACCAGGAGCGTAAAGGCGTCAGGGGTTTACGAGCTCTATTTATGCTAATATTTCAGCCGATGCCGAAGTTACGAGCGACATATTAATTTTCTTGTCGTGACCGTCACAGGAGCAAGGAGTTGGTACGTGGAATTTTGCATAAACACTCACTTTAATTGAATTTCTCGGAACATAAATCGCGATCTTGTTAAAGTAAGTAGGTTTGCGTAGGCATAGATATAACAAACTGATATAAAAAGCCTATAAAACTTAGACAGTAAAACCATATTAAACAGTTTTTATGCAGATAGTCGGTGATGCTGCTTGTAATTGGTGATTGCAATGAAGTATGAATAATCTGGCGTATTTTCGTCTACTTTTCACTAAACAGTGGAAGAGGTTTGAGGACTTCAATACCTACCTATATCTTCTTTACCTCGCTGCTCAAGAACGCTCACTGGTAGTGAACGAATTTGACTCGTGCGTACACGTACAAGTAAAATTCGTGCGAAAACGCGTTCAAACTGAGCGCGCACTAGTGAACGCGACTAAACTTTCTCTCCCACACCTTCCTGATAAAAATAATTTATGTGACCCCTTGTCCTTATTGCATGACAAAATCGGTCGCTTGAAAAATGTTGGTCGTACGACAATATCATTGTCAGTCAGTCAGTGCGTTGTCAATTAAGACAGTTCCATACAGAAAACTGTGTTTGCATTATGTCGCGTTTGTCTGTCGGTCGGTTGTATAGTGTTGCGACAGCCAATCAAAACAAACACGTAAACGGCGGGCTAAGCGGTGGCAAGTACCTTCTCTCCATAGTACAACGATTCTACCAACTATTTATTTAAGCACTTCGGAAACTTTGAACTTCGTCTGCGAATTGAAGTGTACTAATTCCCCGATAAATCCCAGTCTGAGAGTTCGAAATCCTTTCAGCAAACAATCAAGACGGGCGAGCGACGGATTACAAGGATCAGACAGGGCTGTCCAACTAGATCGCACTAACAGTTGGACGGACAAGGGACCGATAACAGATGTTACTTGTGTTTTCTTAGTTCATGTCTACTCAATTTTATACGTAAAGTTTGTAAGGTACTCGTAGTTCAAACCTTAAAATTTATTTTAACCGTATAGCTAGCTGTCCCGTGCGTCTCATGTTATACTATCTATTATGTGGTCACTAAAAGTGTCAGAGGTTATTCAGTGCTTACTACTTCTATGTGTAACTTCACTATAGGCTATATCTATACACCATGTAACAATAATTATTTATTTGTGAGCGGATGGCAATGGAGCGATTATGACTTACACGATAGCTGTCACGTGTGTTCCTTTATTGGACCTAGTCATACTGCACTATAGACTAAGTTTTATTTACTTTTAAAAGAGTGCTGGGACTTTTTTTCCGCCCGCTTTTTTCTCCCAGTCTACGTTTTGCCTGAGGGGCGATCAAAGCGGATGAATGTAGAATGTATAATTTATCTGTATGACTTTCATTAAGTGTGCACAAATTGTACCTAATAATGAATTAAAGCTTTTGAGTTTGAGAGTTTGAGTTTGTATCCGGCAACAGTTAAATTTTTAATGTAAGTACCTAATACATACCCATTGTTTAGCTATGGTGTATACTAATTGTTGTAAGTAGTAATTGTTATTGATTTAATTCTATATTACCTACTACATTGTTGCTGTCTAGAGTAGGTAGGTAATTAAAATCAAACTAAAAAAGTAAGTTTTGAATGTGAAAATTTAATTGTTGCCGGATACACATAGAAGTAGTGAGCAACGATTAACTTTGACAATTTTAGTGACCACATAATAGATGTTATCTACAGAAGATCACTCTACTCACTCGTTTGAAACAACTAAAATAAATTTAAGTAACTAAATAGTGAAACATAACGCACTAATTCTCAATCTTAAATGTCCCGACTACATAGTGCGATCAATGACATCGTCTAATTAAAGCTTCAGCTCAGAATCAACACTCGCTTGATTCTACCATTGTTTACAGACACAATAGAAACTACCGTATAATTAACGTTTCTGGTACCTATCAGCTCCATTACTAACCAACATCTGATATCTATTATGCATTTCTAACTAAACAAGATATTGCCTTACTCAAAGACGATTTGCAAACTAATTAGCACAACGTCGGCTAGGATGTCACTAATTGTCTGCCGTAACAAAACAGACTACGAAAGCGGTGAATCAAGTGTTCGGTTATTTTATTAAAACAGTTTCTTCACTCGATAGTTTTTTATTACGATTCCTAAGCCTTGCCTTTCTATTTTTGTAAATTCGACCAAGAAAATGGTACCATTTTCCAATGTTTAAGGATATCTCTTTTCAGTGCCCACCGCAAAGCAGTTTAAACATTTTACGATGTGCAAAAATGTGCTAAACGTTATTTAAATAAGCAGATACGTGCAGAGTTTCGTTTAAAAGTCGTCCAACTTCAAAAGGAATTGCATACAGCAGGGTTCCACGCTGTTTTAGGTGATACCGACTTCCACCACTCATCACGAGATGTCGCCATGGGGATCCTGAATCACGCTATCGAAGTTTTCTACGACGCTAGCATATAAGTAGGTATCCAAAACTCCGGGCCGATCTCCATTTGCCAGAGTAGAACTATTAGGACCTCACGGCACAATCCCGAGAAAGCAAGTGTTGTTCAATGCTTATAATGAGGAAAGTGCCAGACTGTTTGAGGTACTTTAATTAAGATAGCCCTATAATAAATTATTCCACTGGTAAGAGGAGCAACGATGTTAGTCCTATAGATCATTTACTTATAATGCCTACTTGAAGGCTACATTTTTATAATTTTTTGACTTGAGGCTAGGTGGTTGACTAGGACCTACAGCCTTCATTGTCAAAGGAGACTCGACCCTACAGTGGGTCATTAATGGGTCACAGACAGACTGCGGAACCCTAAACAGATACGACAGCGGTAGCCACGTACTGTGGTTAAGATTGCTGAAACGCTGCCAACACAAGGATTTACACTTACTATTTTTTAAAACCAAACTCTTTGTAAAAAGGTACCTTACATATAAATGAAGCTAACTTCTGCCCACGACTTTGTCCGCGCGGACTTTATAAGTTAAGATGAAGAAAGAAAATATTCAAAAAATCAATCATTCAAAAGTAGTAAGTATAGATATGCCATCAAAAACATAATTTGTAAAAAACCCAAGTCTCGCAACTCAGTTCTTGCACTATAAAAAGTTTTGAGATGTATGTTTCTATAGTCGAACCTATTCGTATGGTTAACGTGTGCTGTTAGTGTAGAAAGATTTTCTAGGAATATTTGTGAATATGGATGAATGTTTGTTACTCTTTCACGCAAAAACGGCTGAACTGATTTAGATGAAATTTGGTACACAGATAGATCAGAACCTGGTTTAACATATGGGATACTTTTTATCCCTCTCTGGACCAAGGTTTACAATCCACGCGGACGAAGCCGCGGGCACAGTCTAGTAGTCATACCGCGGCACCAGTACTATCTTTGTCGGTACTAGTAGGTACTTGTGTCAACAAGTACTATGTTTACTGCTGATAATGTTCATGCTCACGACACATAACGTTAGGCTTTATCTACCTCCCAAAGAAAATATTCATGTTTTTATGTTTTTAGCATAACTTTACGTAAGTACTTTCGGTGTACCTATAAACTGCAGGAAACGCAGCTAACTTTATGTATTTTACGAAGACAGGAGCCATTTTATTGTTCTGTTTACCTCCGAAATGACTTACGCAGTTCTTATTTGCGAAAACTTCTCGAAGTAAGCAGTTATGCCTTTAAGTGGAGATTTATAGCCGAAATGACTGAAGTTCTGTTGTTTACTTGTTTGTTGAAATTGTTCGACTGTCGTGTTTTTTGGGTCGTCTAGACTCTTAATGGAGATAGTTTTCGAAGAAGCAAAACTCCGTTTTATTGCATCTTAAATAAAGAATGTCTAACATTAAACTCTAAAGCAATCTGAGCCAGTCTCCAAACATTTACTGGTTTTACCAAATGGAGATTTTTTCAAGTAATTTCATCAAATGTTTCATTCTCAGCTTACCTGAGAAGTAGCACTAATAGGAGAAGATGATTACTTGTATACAGTTGAATATCAGTCAAATACCAATAACTTACGTTCCATGAAACCTGAAAGACATACAATTCTATCTGGGATTTTATTTGGCTTAATATACTTATTTTCTACTCCCATTAATTATTTTCTCGCTGACTTGGAATCCTTGAAGAACGTCATCGACTGACTGGTAATACTGTCAACGAGGAAAGATGAGGAAAGATTTTACATTAACACCTAAAATAAAACCTGGACGTAGCTGACGTAATTCAAACTAGCTGGAAGATGTTCTCCTACAATAAAACTACATTTCAACCCCAAAATTATTATTTTTAGAAGTTTAAAACAAATTTGCATACAGTCCCATTAAATTCCAAAGTTACTTGATGATCCCTGATACATACATATATCAGAGTTGGAAATTTTACAGAAGCGTCAGCAACTTTCGTCGCCGCAAAGTTCGCCACGACGTAAAGTGGTTACAATATTCCAACATTCCTTAATTTCTTGGCGTTTAGGTTTCAGTGCCTTTTCCGCTTTACGGAACTTTCCTCCAAACTTATTACAACCTTCGCGGACTTTAACTGACAGCACGAATGAAGGGGCACTCTTTTCGGCTCGTCAGGATTTTAAGGGAATTATTTAAACGCCTGCAAAAATATCCTATTCCTGCGCGCTTACGGCTGCAACTATATATTTTATTATTCATTTATTATTCATGACCTTATTTTTATTTTATAAAAATGCTGTTACGGTGAAGGAAAACATCGTGAGGAGACCTGCATGCCTGAGAGTTCACAAAACAAAATGTTCTCAAAGGTATGTGTAGTCCACCAACCCGCAGTAGGCCAGCGTGGTGGGCTAAGGCCTACATCCCTCTCATTACGAGAAGGAGACCCGACCCTGTAGTGGGTCATTAATGGGTTACTGGCATTCATGACCTACCGCTGGGCACGGGTCTCTCCCCACACATAGTAATTGAGTAACAAAAGGGCATCAAGCCACCAACACCAGCCAATATTAAGTGGTCACTGCAGCCCTTGGTTGCTGCGTGCAGGTGCTTTGCTACTGATGAGATCGAAGATGTTCACCTCAAAGTAGTAAAAGAAAAGTATCTCCAGCAGCCGAAACACAAGAAATGAAGAACATGCTGCTTTACATGTTGCGGCTGAGGACCCAGATGAACTGTAGCATCTAAAAAAACAAACCAAAAAGAAACACTAAAACTCCAACTATTATTTACTTATAGTCTCTTGAAAATTATTAATTTTATTAATTTTGTTCGCTTGTAACAGCTAAAGCGTAAAGCAGCATTATTGCGAAGTGAACGTGTAAGCCAAATCCATAACTCCATTTAGGCTCGACGGTAGATGAGAATGTATAGGCCGGTAGCATTTGCTTTATTAATCTATAGCCTTTGCGCCTCTATACACTATGCCAGGTAATAGAGGTAAATTAACAACCAAATATTTACACACAGATGAGGTCCTATTTGAATGTAGATATACTCTTTGACTTTTATAGGTTTTAGGCAAAGATTTTTATGTCAAGATGTAGTGTCGGGATATCAAAAGTGGGATACCTAAAATTTGCGTCATTCCATTTTTAAATCACTTTTATTTTGGCAAGAACTGCTGTCATGTCGCTTTTTACCGACAGATAACTTCTAACAACATATTTCCCCAAGTATTAGAGTAATTATACATATAACAGGATCAATTGTAGAACAATGAAAAATCAATGATATTAAATAATAACTCATAATAAAAAATCCTCAAAGCTGCTAATGCCTACAATCTATTCCATGTTTATTAATAAGTCGTTCAATAAACATAGGGGCTGTTTCAAAGGCAAGGTTTTGAAATAATTTGTGTGAGCGCGACGCAAAGGCGGGATCCGGTCCGGACCGATAACTCCTCATCAACACCCTGGACCCTGGCTCAATGGAGTTGTGGACTTTGCATACTAATGGACCACTGTTGTATTTAAAATTACATAAGTATCAACTATTTGGACATGGGTAATTGGGTAATGAAGTTTCTGTAACGCAGTAGTGACCCATTGCAGAGTCCGGTCTCCTCTCACAATGAGAAAAAGGCTTAGGTTTTAGTCCATCTTCCTGCCTTCCTTTCAGCACTTGTAGTCCACTGCTGGACTTGAGCCTGCCCTAATCGACGCCACTCCGCCCGTTCCGGGGCCCTTTGAATCCAACGGTATCCCGCCGTCTGCTTCGGGTTCGTTAGTTGAACTAAATCACCCGTGAAATCATGGTAGGATCAGCCCTTCCCCCTGCCGGTTACATACTCAGTTAATTTATATAGCGAGAGGGCAATTACGGGCGTTTCCGTCGTTTCGCGACTGAACGTCATTTGGGAAATTATTTCCCGGCCGACGCGCCCCGGGGCGGGACAACTAGGAATTCAATACCAGGTACAAATTACACACACATTACAAAATTATTTTGTTTGTATGTGTAATGCGTTTGACGCCGGAAAGGAATTTCGTAAGTTTTAAGTTTTACCAAATGTAAAACTACAAGGTGCTTTCGTAATGGCGTCATAATGTCAAATTCCAACCGAGTCCTTCCAACGTCCACTTTTTATTTTTTATGAAAAAAATATCAAAATATATTCCCGAATGGAGCGAAATATTTAAATTAAATCCCTACACCTGTTTTGTAGGTAAACTGGCGTTAAACAACAAAATTGTCAATTCGAACGGCAGCTTCACAAATAAGTAACGCTGGGAATATTAATTACAACATGACGTAACGCGAGTGCGTTTACATGTGATCAGTTATGTTTATAGGACAAGCCTCGTAAATTGTTAATGCGCTGGATCCTTGTTACATAAACATCATTTTACTTTTAGAAATAAAATAACCATTCAATTGAACTTATTTCAAACTGAACATTTCTAAAATTTCTACTAAAATGTGTTCACAAAATATAGGCAACTCTAGGAATATTAATGACATGTTTGTGATGCATTAGGGCGCGTTCACACTCGCACGCAATTAGTCGATCAATCAGTCGCGGTGTTGATTGCTCGGCGGTGAGTGATAGAATTATTTATCTGAACAGTTGTAGGAGACATCTTATACATGTTAATAAACTTTAATCCTTAATATTATTCGGTTTACTAAACAACTCGTACTTAGTTGCTAACGTTTCTTCTCAAGTCACGTATTCGTTAGTAAGATCTTATATGTATATATTTTATATGTATGTTTTATGGTATTTCTTTACTTTATCATGTATTAGAACTTCATTTTACCAATAAATAATAATATGGTACAAAAGGTGGACTTAATGCTTTGCACATTAAACACAAACACACAGTAAAGATATGGTAATATGTACTTGTTATGGACACAAAAATTTATAGTCATTAATAACAAAATATAAACAAATGCTGAAAATAAAAGACATAAACGACAGGCAACACATAAAGGTGCGGCCACACATGCGCCGCAATTAACCGCCCAATCAGTCGTGTCGCGCTTGCGGCCTTAACAAATTACCGCCGCTTTAAATACCTGCCCTTTGGTTTATTCCTGACGTTTTGTCGACATAATATAGTATCATACAAATGGGCTGATTTTTGGATACTTTAAAGACCTTTGCAATACCAGATTTTTATTGCAACTGAGTAGCAAACGATTATACAAGGAGCCTGATATACAAAATAACGAACGCCTGCGGTAATTTCGCAGATCTACGACATCGGGTTCTTCAGAAAAGGCGTAAAAAGCTCTTCTTCAATGCTGTCAATGCTGGCAACTCTCCCTGAGTTGCTCGTGTCAATAGGCTACGATGACCACTTACCATCAGATGGCTCGTATGCCTGTGAGCTGTCTTAACAAAAAAAGGTTTGAAGGTTTGTCCCCTAGAAAAAGTTTCTCACATAAATTCTACGTCCCACAAATAATAATAAAAAATAAAACACTTATTTATCACCAGCATGAACACAGCCAACACATAAGGGCGCGGCCACACGTGCGCCGTAATTAACCGATCAATCAGTCGCGTCGCGCTCGCGGCCTCAACAGATTACACGTGAAATACCAACGCTTTAAATATCTGTAGTTCGGTTTATTCCCGCCATTTTGTGAAAAGGTAAAGGTAGGTAGAGTACAGTATTTTTTCGTGTACTATAAACCTACTAATAGACATACCTATTATGAATCCTCTTGTAGTGAATATCTACCACGTTTTATAGTATCTATTACTCGTATTTAGATGCATTTTGACAGTTACGAATTTAGTAGTACAGAAATTACGTGTTTATAATCGAATTTGCCTCTTGGAAGAAACCAATGTAACCGCAAAGTTGACGAGTATCGTCAAAGGTTGGAGGGGCAGATGGGTAAGTATTTTGTAAGAAAATATTCGCAAGTTACGAAAGTAATTTGTCGACGTACATTGTCCACCAACCCGAACTAGGCCAGCGTGGTGGACTAAGGCCTACATCCTTCTCATTGTGAGAGGAGACCCGACCCTGTAGTGGGTCATTAATGGGTTACTGACTGACTGACATTGTCGACGCCTTGTTTTGCTTTTTCGCAGGATTATTCACATAATAATAAACTTCTACTATATTAGTTTACTCTATATAGTACAGAGTATCGATGATAACCGCAACACCAGCTAACCATAAAGGGCTGTCCACACGAGCGCCCGTTCAGCAAATCACTCAGTTGTAAGTGTTGTAACACGTCCGCGGTTTCCAACCAACGACAGATTATTCACCAGCTGTTTGTACTAACACTGTCCACTTAGAATTTTAAAACAAAATAAATATTATAGTTTATTTTTTAAAACTATTTTCTTTTTTGCAGTCCTTGCTGCAGATATTAAAAATTATCAGTCTAGTTCAAATCTCAGTGGCAAGTACAGACTTTCTTTAAAAAAATATCACTTGCTGTAACGGGGAAGAAAAACATCGCGAGGACACCTACATGTCTGAAAGCTTTTCATAATGTTCTCGAAGGCACCAACCCGACGTCGACCAGCGTATTGAATTAAGGCCTACATCCTTCTCTCCACTTAATAAGTTAAACACGAGGAATCTTTTGTCGACTTATCTTCCCAACCCTATTGGCTCACTGTTGGCCACGGGTCTCTCCCCACAACAGGGCGAGGCCTGGAGCATACTTCACCACGCTGCTCCAACGCGGATTGGTGGCGAAAGGGGCTAGTGGTCGGATGTTTTCAAACCGCAAATAGGGTCTCCGACAAGGTTTAACGAGTGCTATCATATCGATTACGACCGGGACCGACGACTTAATGTGCCCTCTGAAGCACGGAAGCGCACATGTATTTCGCGGTCACCCATCGATGTACTAACCGCGCCCGACGTTGCTTAACTTATTCGTTCGCTTCCGATCTACACAAGCAGCGGGGCTGTGCGCGCTCATCTTGCTTCATCCCATAATCAAGGGTAATATTCATGAACAGCATGAAGCAACGGGTAATTACTGGTGTACCATATGTCCAGGTGTACCATGTTGATTAAATTCAACATACACCATACATTATGCGCAGATGTAGGCACCTCCATCATATGAACTTAGCATCTAATAGGTATTATCTGCAGTCCGCAGTGTAACATGATGTTATATTATATTCCTTGGTTAATTGGTTTCTGTATCTAGTGTATCGTGGACAGATGTGACCGAATATACGAGTAGTTCTTGATATTATCTGTACTTGTTTGCTAATAGTACAGCATAATTAGGTGCAAGTATCTAAAACTTCTTTAACCCCATGTAGGTATCTCTACGAGTTCTAGTGTCTTGACCTGTGTTTGAATTTTGTCGCGTTGGCTTGTCGGTCAGATGTGTCGCTTTGTGACAGCCAGGCCTAAGGTCATATTAAAAAAATTGTGGACACAAAATAAAGAGCTACTGATGGATTAGGAGCTAGGTACCGTTGAATAAAATTTTATCAATAAAATGTAACGATCGTGAAGACAGTTTAATCTTGCATTAAGTAGGTATTTATCCTCGTTCGAGACTAATGCCACTTGAAGAAAATAAATAACAAAGAACAGAAAAGCTTTTATTAATTTATTAACTAAACCTAAAAAGATAATTATTACTTTCAAGTTTCATGAAGCGTATCATACCAATGTACGAGTATTTCCATTCAAAAATATCTTGCTCCGAAAAAAACAAAAAGTGAAAATAAAGATGGAAATTCAATATTAATTTCAGGGAAGTTATTCTGTCCAGCACTTAATTAATATAGCGGAAAATGCCGACAAGGGGAAATAATGAAAGCATAACAACGAAACACCTCGGAACATTTTCCGTCGCTTCAATTAAAATGCCTGCTCTTGTGACATGCGAAATAAAAATAGTTTGCGAAAATGACTACAACTAAATGACCCGTGATTTACCTTAAAAGCGTCGTATGGGAGTGTCACACTGACAGCGAGAAAATATGTGCATTTGAATTTTGTCGTAACAGTGGGGTTACTCTTGAAATAAATTCCGATCGATCGTCATTGGAATTGTTGCACACTAGCGCCTTATTTTTCCAATATTGAACGGATATTGCAGAACTATGTGAAATTGTGTCATTTCGTTGCAATCTTCTTAATGCCAATGTTCATGAGTACCAAATCATGTGACAGTTTAGATTGGATCGGAATCGGAATTGAAATTGAGATTGTTTTCAAGAGTACCTAAGGCCACAGTTTTGTACATATTTGTTGCGGTTAAAGTTTGCTTGTCACTTGTTGTGGCAAAAGTTCGTTTGTCACAACAGCAAATGTCAAAGGCAATTTTTCAGTTTTTTATCACAGGCTTTTCCCGTACACATCTGACTGTTTCATTTTAAAGAACTACTTAAGTTATACGTAGATCTTCATGATGATTTGAAGCCATGCTTATAATTGTATTCTTCTATATAAACATCCTTCAATATCTTTCCAAACAAATCCATCAATTGCACTCACATCATATCGCTTGAAGTTATTCTTTAGTAGTGAAACCAGTGGATATAAATGAAATATTTAGCGCAAGCCCGCATAGCCTAACAGTCGCGTCGCTTTAATAAAATTTGAATATCTATGATTTTTATTTTCAGCCATCTGCCATCATGAAATTATAAACGTTTTAACGCTGAGCTCGGAGGAATTTCAATCGCGAAATATTAAGCGTACCTACAAGCAAAACAGCATGCACCATTTAATGTAGGATCCCTGCAACTCACTCACACACACGCACACACACACACACGCACACACACACACACACAAAAGCACACACACGCACACGCGCGCGTACACACACACACACACACTCGCGGGTACATGAACTTGAACACCCACACACGGAGTCAGAGATCGCACCTGAACACAGGTGATCCCTGGATGTCTCTACCACCTTAGACATATTATTATTGATAAATAAATAACTTCAAATAAAGAAATTTATTTACCACGTCCGATCAATGGTTTTTAGTGTCGAATTTAATTAAACTTATTTTGAAGTGTAACAAACAGTACCCTTTGTAAGAGCCTCTAAAATCACTGCACGAAAGCAGAAGTTGAAACGAAATTTACGAGCCGCCTGCGAAAAACGGCCCAGTTGTAATATTACTGAGAATAAAAACGGAAGGTTTCGTGTAATTAATTCTGCAGTAGGTATTTGCGACTGTAATGCTAGAACCGTATTGTTGAACGGGACCTATTGCTTCTGAAAAGAAAAGAAAGAAAATGGGAAAGGAAATTTTACAATATTTTATTAACTTAAAAAACAAGATTGAGAAGCTATACGTTTCAAAATGTACCAAGGATGGCAGATAAATAACACTGAACATTCAACACCATTAAAATCTGAGACCATACCTACTTAGGTTTGCGTGGCATAATATTTTGTTTCACAATGTTTTGGATTATAATTCATTAAAAAAAACATGATTTCTGAAACAAGTTGCTTTCGTAATACACGACTATCCAAAAAGTTTGTGATTGACAGTTACTTCCGGCAAAGTTTGTTTCAAGCTTAACAAATCGGTTGTTTCGGCTAAATATACAGTCGTAACTGTATATTTATTTATTTATGAATATAATTTACTGACAAAGACATTCTTTATTATTAAAGTACAATTTTAGATTTCATTGTTTGCATTTTTACTATAATGTAAGTACCTACTTTATGTGTGTATAAGTTTCTTGCCTCATATTTATGGGACGATTTATCTAAATCTGTACACACACTATTTAGATTTTAGACCCTTATTACCTACATTGTAATGTAAAGAACTATTCTATAGTAACCGTACTTTAGTTGTTTAAAAGAAGTATTGTTAAGCCTTTTTGACTTCATTGATACTTGTTAAATTAAAATTTTATTTAAATTTAATATTAAAACTCGCAAATAAACGCAACACGATGATTTATTACGTAATGGAGGTACAGCCATCGTGACTATTGAATCATATTTCCACTGGTGGCCTTCTTTAGTATTATATCAAACAAAGCAATGAAAAATAAAAATAATATAAGCGACTTTAGAAGCGAAGTTAAAAGCGACTTCACCATAACAGTATCTTCCTAACCGTTCTCACCCGAGCGCATCATTATAATATTTCACATCAAAAAAGCGCTTCAAATCCTCGCTAATTTGTCTCTTTTACGCATAAAACACGAAAAAAATGATTATCTCGGTATAAACAGCGAAGCTAACGAGCCAACAAAAACATTTTGTTTTTAAACACGCTCCGTGTTTTAATATCCGCGGCTTATCGGCGAGTTAATAATCGTAATGGCGCTGGAACAATGAAATGTGAGAGGTCGCCGTTTACGCAAGAACAACGCTTTTGGATTTTTGTTATGATAGGTAACAGGAAAAATTCATTAGATTTTACAAATAAATTCCAGTCAGTCCAGATCTTCACAAGCACTGTTCGCTGTTAAGCACCGAATATGAGATTTTTTTTTAGTGTACACTGACGTAGATAGAAAAAAATTAATGCCTACCGTTCGAGCATGCGCCCGCGCTTAACTAAAATGTGTATTTATTGTTATTTAGTAGATATCTAAAATGTCGGTATCTAGGTACTATTTATTATTACTATTATATTCATATTCTGTGACAGTGCTACACTCCATATATCTAAGCAAACTTAAAAGTCCAAATTAAAGCATAAATATAATTCCATTTCTTAAAAATAAACAGGGTTCTTCCAAATTCAAACGTCGCCATGTCGGTAGCCCATTGAGCCGGCGGGAAAGGACTCACTGCGACCTTTGCCCCGACTCGACACGTCGCGTTGCGAGATTTGACAAAGAAAACGCTCCTGTGTGCCGACGTCTACACAGCGAGCACACACAACTTTGCTATTGTGCCCAACGTTTCCAAGTCACACAAAGTAGAGTCTACACTGAAAATGGCATGTATAATTTATAGAATAGTCTTAGGTATACAAGTAAGACATTCATATCGAGCATTCAAAGAAGGCATATGTAGTCACTGCAGTTCATGGACTCTGATAGAGAAGAAATCCTATCTGCGGTTGTATGCGGGTGCTTTGCTACTCATGAAAGCTAAGTTGTCCCCCTTAATGAAGTATCCCCGGCAACCACACTTACCTCTCCAGCCGGAACACAAGACATGAAGAATATCCTGCTTTACGACAGGTTAAGAGGCTGCAATTGCTTTTGAACAAGTCTACAAATACATACGATAAGTTCAATTAACGAACATTAAAAGTAAACGTCTTGTAGCAGAAACAATGGTTTTCAAAAAATACCAACAATTTTCAGCACCATTCACCGTTGTAGACAAACAACGATCTTAGGGCGAGCTCTTTGATCTCAAAGGGAAAAGGACAGATTTCTGAGTACAGGTAGTCGTATTTTACTTTTTGTTCTCGGATATAAATCTAACTAGATCACGCAAATGTAAGATAGTTATTCCCGTGTCAAAATATTAGAAAAAATTGTATAGTGAGCAACCATCGCCGCTGATTCATTTTCATTCTTTATCTCACAAGGGACTTCACATTTACCATTCCTCTAATCCAATAACAAAAAATCATTTCGTTAGATATTCATCATCATTATGACGACTTCGAAACGATTCGAATGATGATGAATAATTAATCGGGTAATTCATATTATTTGTACTGGCTTTTGATTCAGCTTCGCGTTGATGTAGGATTCCCATCACTGAAACGGTCTTGTTTTGTCTCAGTTGGTAAGTACTTAGTAAAAAAGCTGCACGCTTGATCTTCATACTGATGACTATGAGCTAACTTGCGTTATCTATTTAGATCTATATCTGTGCTTTTGCTCTTTGCTAACCCTTTTGTCCTGTGCACAAAGAAAACACTCACATAAGAGCCCATGTCATTCTATTCCAGTGAAACGCGTAAACTGCGATCGTATACCGTAGGAATTTGACTGAAATTAAAATCGAATCGGACTATCGCAATGGTATCATCATTCAACATAGGTTTACAACCACGGTGAACCACGAAATGAAAAAATGAAAAAAAATTACCAAGATTTATACTTAACAACCTACTTACTACATTCATGGCGATGTGAATTACAATACAATACAATACAGTAAACGTCGACTGTTTAGAACCATTACATATTTTTTATAAACACTAGAAAAACCATCTTTCATTGATACAGGCCAGAAACTAATGGTCCTGTCACCTTCAGACATTTCAACAAAAAATTTATTCGTATGGACTATACAGTCGTCACCATAAACAGCAATATTCTTAGAGCGGTCTTACGATTTTGTAAAAAGTAAAGCAACATGTCTTATTTTAGGTATATAGGTACGACTGGAGAGTTCGGGAGGTATGATTTGTGTAAAAAATAATAACTACTGTAAAAATAATATTAAATTAAAGAGCGGTATTGAGAATGAAATACAGCGCATGTGGCTTTTGCAAATTATACAAACACATACGTTGTTCATTAGCGAATTACAATTTAACATTAATTCCCGCCGGAGTAATGCTCTTGTGGGAATTACTCAATGTGATGCTTCATTAACAGTCATAAGGATAAGTACGGTTGTTATCGACTATGATATGATTGATTGAAGATTATAATAAATGTTTAAAATTTTCAGTAACCTTAAACCTTAAATTTGATCCAGATGGAGATAAAAAGTATCGTATAATATATAATACAGATTATAATCCACCTGTGTACGAAATTGCATTCAAATCTGTAGAGCTGCTTTTGCGTGAAAGAGTAACAAACATCCATCCATCAATCGTTACAAACTTTCGCTTTTGTAATAGTATAGTAGGACTTAAAGTACTTCTTTACGCACGGAAAACCGTGGCATAAGTGCGGAGTGGACATGTAAACGCTGAAAAGTAACAATCTTCTAACAACAACAAACTTTGGATAAATGTAACCCTAACTGCACCCAGGCGCGTGTTATCATAACGCAAACATTATGTGTATATTCATTAACGTACAAATTCATTAATCGTCAATTCCTTACAACCGGAATCATTCCTAAATTAACTATGCAAATCTACCTTAAAGCTAAAATATGTAGATCAAGTGAAGTTTAACGTCCAAACATTCCAACTTGAGAGAGAAATGATTGTAATAAAAAACAACTTTAGCCTAAGTTTTAATTCCGGTAAGCATATTTAAGTAAACAGAGGAAAAAGTATGGACAACTTTAGCGGGACATGGAAGGACGGAACTCGGGTAATACGACACAGAGTACCTAGCTGACAGATTTAATTCAACTAACACATAACTCATAAACACGCTGTGGGTTTCAGAGTACCACCCTGGAAAATATTTCCATTAATTTTATTATTTGTGCAGAATTTCAATAAGATTTACAAAATGAACTCGTAGCTTGGTAGTAGTTTTTTTAAACAAAAAAACAACCCTTAGTTACTCGCGGGTTGCTTTTTTGTTTAAAAAAAACGTTATTTTAATATCATAAGTAATAGTTCTACTTTGTTCTTAACAAAAAGTGAAAGCTGGATTTTAGTAGATATTTGTTACTTGTTATGATGAACTCTGATAGACAGAAAACAAATCGTCTAATTAGATTTCTATTATTGTCATCGGGCAACCTCTGTAGTGACCGTACACTGTACACACGTCAAACAACGTTCGCCGTGGGACGCGCGGGGAAGTTTTCACAATTTTTGGCGTAATCTCACAAAGACGGGAAGTTTGGAACTCATTAGACCGAAAAGGAACGTTTACGGGACACCTCCTGCGTCCGGCTTAATTTGGTTCGCTTACATCCGCTTAACCGGTCGTCTGTTTAAATACGAATTTTCATATTCTTCGGACACATCAGCCGTAATGAAGACTTCACTGTAGGCTTAACATGTAAATAAATAACGCTTCAAACGCATAGCCCCACACTAGGATTCCCTGTGTCGTGGGTGCCATGGACACACACAAGACAAGGACACAATACACCCAGACCAGAAACAGAAATTCAAATTCATCATTCAAATCTCTGCACCGCTGGGAATCACATGTCACATGTAAGTCATGGGACAGCGAAATAGTTGGTTACAATGAGATAATCCCAGAAATTAAAATGTTCGTTAAATTCGATTCGTTTAATCCCTTTCGTAATTATACGTATTCACAGATTAAGAATTTATATAGCATTTTTGTTAAATGGCGTAAAACGGCCTCATTTCGAAATACTTCTGCATTTAAATTGTTCAACAAAAATATTGTTACAAGCGAATTAAAAAGCCGCAAATAAACATGAATGAATACATGAACCAACCTTTCCTGTAAAGGGGCTTACACATTACATTACTTTATCTGCCATGCTGTTTAATTAGCCGATTCTTTGTTTAACAGTGTAAACAAACAGAAGATTAAAGTTATATTTACAGACAAGGAAATCGGCGTCCGTTTAATTCGACGATAGTTCTTCTCCCATGAAGGTTTATGTTTGTAAAGGGTAATTCAAAATGATTTGTAGGTATTTGAAAACGTCTCTCTTTTCATCAAATTTCCTCTGTTGCCTATCTCTCTTTTCTCTCACTTCTCATTCTCCCACTCATTCTCAACACTCACTTTTACTCACCATTGACATACCTACGAGAATACGCCACTTTATTGATAACCCCCATGAAACTTTCAATTGAAAATTGTGACAACCATCTTACAACTCTAACACAACCCCAGAAATTCCATTGGACTCATATGAGGAGAGGTATTTGTCTTGGATCGCAATGATTTTTTAACGTCAGGTGCTCTGCTCTTCTTTATAAGTATTTATTTTAAAAAAGGATAATCCATTTCATAATGTTAGTTTCATGTGCTGCAAAAATATTCTATACTCAGCTATAAATAAGCAGAGCTGAGGCAGAGCCTCTGAATCTTCCATAAACATAACATCAATAAACCGCAGCTATTTAGTGTTCATAAAACTGGAATAAAAGGATTTTCCGAGTGGTGTGAACACGGTCTAAGCCAGCGCGGATGTTCCCGCGTATTTGTCATTAATAATTCAAAGTTAATGTACCGATCGCTCATTTGGGAGCCATTGCAGCCGGCGATGCAAACTTGCCACATAAATCCTACTGCAACCCGAATAAGGCACATTTTAGCGGCCCGCTCTTTATCTCTGTTTAAAATTCATAATAAAAATTAAATGTTGGGCTGGCGAATAACTTTGTTATACTTTACGTCCGTTTAAATAAGCCATTGTTTACGCACAAGACTGAATGTTTTTCGACTGAGCTTTGTATTTTCAAGTCAACTGTATTTTTCTGGAAATTCCATCTTCAAATATACGAGTAAGTCGTGAATTTCATTCTGGACGTATATTTGCATAATAAATAGAGTTACTCGAACTGATGTATAAACCACTCCGTTGCGTTGGTTCTCTCATAAAAGGGAAGGTATGCCCTCTTCAAACGCATTATGCCCACGAAGTGCCCTTAATATTGAATGAGCACAAAACAGATTCTTTGTGAGGCATCAAAGGAGAAAAAGTATCGGTTATATTAAGGACGAGCCCTCGTCCTCATCTATTGAATTTTGGCAATATCCTAAGTTTTAACGTCTTAAGAACCAGCAAATATCGAAAGTGCTGGCCGTCCAACTGGAAATTTCGCCGTTCCAATGTTATGTATAGGTGTAGGATTACCACACAATAAGAGTTTTAGGGAGACCTTTGTGAAACAATAACATCTTCATACATATTCGGCGCGGTGCACCAACTAGAAATATATCTACGATAAACACCCAAGGAGCAGACATTAGAATTTATCATTTAAGTTTTTCGCCCACTGGAAATAAAACTCAAGAATGGTGAAAAACATAAAAATCGTAGATAGCGTCCTAAACGAGCTATCATCGATTACGCTTTCTAAATAGATCCAAGGTTTTTATAGAAAACTAATAGCTTCTGTCACTTCTTCTTCACCCCAAAAATACACACACATTTCTAAATATTTTTAATTTGCAATGAAGAATGATTTTGTTAATCGGTATCTAATTGAAGACACTAAAATATAACTTGTCAATCAACTTCATAATCAATAATTCAACTGCGTTACATTCCGAACATACAAAATTGGGAGAAAAAAATCGGGAAAGAACCTCGATGTTTCAAAATCGTGTGGCACCTTAATCGCTTGATCATGATCACAGATGTAAAGCAATTTCTTGCGCGGCACAAAGGAAGGGCTCGACTGGAATTTAGATTAAAAATGATCCTAGCAGAGGTGCAATGTTACGTGAAATTCTACGCTCGGTATTAATTTATTCTCCCGAACCTACAAACCTGAATACCTAGCCAATCGTTTTCAATGGAATGAGTTTTGCGGACTTTTTGCTCCGTTCGTATCCGGTTCGAAGCGCTCTGAAATAAAAATGTTAAGGTGGTATTGATTTTGTTTAATATAAAGGAACCCTTAGAAGTACTAAGGGTGCGCTCGGATTTGACGCGATTTCGTACATATTCAACTCGTGCGTATACGTACGTTCACGCACGAACAATCCCGACCTTAAAAATACTATGCATACTGAGCGTAAGTTGACGTACAAAAGCACTTCCATGGTCTCTTCATTTCTTTATTGTTTATTGTTTATAACAATGGGCGAACTTAATGCCTATTGGCATCTACCAGTCAACTTCTACCAGTCACTTTCTACCAGTCTTTTTGTTTTGAAAAACCATGCTGTTATGAGATCACGAGACGTCACCGTAGATGCTGAAAACAAGTAGTTACCAACATAATGATAACGCTGTGTTACTCAATTACTTTAAAAAGTTATGCATATCGAAAAACCAGCTTAAAATATGAAATAATGAGACATCTTTCTACTCTCTAGTTCAGTATTTTTCAACATTTCTCAATAAACTAATTTATTTCGGTACTTTGTCGTTACTAGGAGTAGGACTCCGTTTCATAAATATTATCAGCAATTCCTTGAATCTGACAGGCAAAGAGAATAAACTTACTTACGAAAATATTACTTTGTCTCTGACGAGATTGTCGTTGATTTCAGCCTTGCGCATAATAAGCAATGGATTTTTTCAATCTACATAATATTTACTTTACAAGCATAAGACTGTTTTTTCAAACATGAGACGTTCTTTTAGAGACCTTTATAATGCGAAGTTGTTAAGAATTAATAAATGTTATAGTTACATAGACGTTGGAGAAGAGATGGCGCCAGGTTTCAGGTATCCTGAAACTCGCTATCGAAGTTTTTAAGGCTGCTTTTCCACCAGAGATGTGCGAGGATGCGTAGCGAGGGATGCGTGTTTGCTTTTTTGATGTTTTTGATGCTTAGCACAGCTCTGGTGGGAACGGCTAAGCGGAGCGAGGCTAGGCAAAATGAAGCAATTCTATTGGTTGTTCAAAAACGCATCCCTCGCTACGCATCCTCGCACATCTCTGGTGGAAACGCAGCCTTAAATTGGTAACATCACAGCTTGGGATACTTTTTGCCAAAACTTTCAATGATGCTAAAAGATGAAAACCACAAAATAGACAAGAACAAAATTAAATTGTTTATTAAAGTTTCATTTATAATTATAAATTGATACTTAATTTAACCGCGCATAAATTAAATTAACATCAAGTAAAATCAGTCGGGGACTACTCTGATCTATTCTCGTTATCATTTCATTAAGGTACTAAGTAAAGTACTTTAAGTGTCACGCAGAAGGCATCGGCCCTCGTCAAAGTCGGTCCCGGGGGCGAGCTCGCTGCCTCCTCACTGTAACGAAGCCGTCACCAGTTAAAAATGTAAAGATAATACGAAATACCGTGATTTTTCAGAGTACCATTACCAAATATTTCTTTATCAATTTTTATCATAATGATAAAAAGGCGACTAATATTTGATTCATAGCCTCGTCACCGCCAACGATTATTGACCTAAAAAAGATCTTGGGTAGTGATCTCCTCTGACCCTAGAGCTGGTGACGAGAAACGAGTGACGAACTGCAATCCTTTTATGGCCCACTGTTGGACACTGGTCTCTCCCCACAACAGGGGGAGGCGTGGAGCATACTCCACCACGCTGCTCCAATGCGGATTGGTGGAGAAACGGGATGGAAGCCAACTCGTGTTGGATGTTTTTCAACCCCCCATAGGGCGAAAAGGTTTAACGACTGCTATCGTATCAATAATAACCGGGACCAACGGCTTGACGCGCATGTAACTCGCCACTGGCGGTCACCCATCCAGGTACTGATGTACCCCAACCGAGCAGCGCAGCGGGGCTATGCGCGTTTCACAAAAAAAGCGAAAAAGGTATATGTCGAGGAGAACGTTCCTCGTGTGGGCTATCAGATCCTCATGAGGCATTACAATCGAGAAGAATTATTTGAAATATAATAAGCATATTGGTTTTTCCGATAAAAATACCGTTACCAAACATTGGACTACCTACCTACGCATTTCGTTCGCATCCCTTTCATTAATAAATATGGGAATATTGGGAATAAATACGATTTTCAATTTATCTCGTGAAAGAGCCTTTCCACACAAAAGAACTAGAATTCGAGTTCGCGATTGAAAGAGCTTTGACGCCCATTTTCTTTTTGTAAAGCAAACTATTCTTTGCACAACACAGTACGGCGAGCATCCAGCTAAACAATATAGTTTACCTTGCAAAAACTTTCGCAGGCCGTACGTGTAAATATTTTGGAGAACATGGCTGCCTTCAAAGGGTTCCGAAATTGCACACATATTTTTATACAACAAAGGCGCAGAATAGAAAGGAAACAGAGGGGGCGCTCGTGCAGAAAATTCGCGCCGCTCATATAGACGCATCCACTATTACTATCTACGTCTAAAGTGTGACCGCAGCCTTTTTTTTGGTATTGGTTGCCCAAGTATCATAACCATAGATTCTTTTATATCGTGTTATTAACAAACGAGTGTGAAGATTCTGTAGCCCTCGGCGGTGAAGGGAAACATTCTGAGGAAACCTACATACGGCAGAATTCTCCATAATGTTCTGAAGGCATGTGAAATCCACCAATCCACATTAGGCCACTGTGTTGGACTAAGGCATACCTACATCCTTCTCATTGTGAGAGGAGAACCAATCTTGCAGTGGGTCATTAATGGGTTAAAGGCAGGACTGATCTTTGTCAGCACAGATCCAACGTCCTAGATTAAAACGAGATGAGATATGATTGGAGACGTGATCAGACGTGTATTGTTCCATAGTTAGGGTTCAATCTTGTTCACAGATCTTAGATCTCGGGCATGGATACGTTCAAAGCTGGATTGAATTTGTTTCGTGTAATCCCAAGTCGACCTTCTGTAACTTGATTATTTAGTGGCAAAGGGTTGGGTCTGTGTCGATGTAGGCACCCACTTGTATTCAAGGCGGTTCGCTGCGAAGCGACGTGCGTAGGAAAGGCGACCATCGTTTGGAAGTCTGAGAGAAGTGGAATTGAAGTAAGACGGCTATTAAGTAACAGTTTTTTGTGGATTATTCAGCAGAAAATTTAACACAATATTGATTTTTGACGAAAATTACGCGGCAAAATCTCAAAATTCTCTATTTTCCGCATCTAAACATTGCACAAACTAAACTTCTGTCCATAGATGAAACCTTGGAACAAGGCTTTCTTTTATGGCGGGACCATCTGCTATGTCGACGTTTGCTAACATAATAAGAACTGTACCTTGTTTTGTGGGAAAGTTCTATATCTATTAAAACTTTCTAAAAAATATCGACCGAATTAGATAAAGTAAAAACGCGTGTAAAAGAATAGCCGGAGAGGAGGTATTTGCTTCGGCATGTGAGGATATATTCAAGACGGGTCGCTGCGACGTGCGTAGGGCGGAATCGCGACAAATTGTTATTTTTACGTCTGCGTCGGGGATGTAGAGGTCATGGCATAGTGAGCCAAATAAATATATTATGGTCCGTAAGCCAGCGACAGATTTCGTGACCATTTCCTCCCGCCCGATAACTCGTAGAAAAGTTAAGAGAGTAGAATTGTCAGCGGCGCCATGGGTGGGCTGAGCAGCGGCAGAATCTGATGTAGGTATGTAAATAAAAACAATTTTGTTAATTTGCTTCCCGACAGAAATTGTTTTCAAATTATAGCTTGTGCAAAATAATACGAGTAACAAAAACATTCTCTAAATGAAAAAAAAAGTCAGCTGATTATAAAGGTCATCATTTCATGGACTAATTAACGAACTTAAACGTAAAGAATAGGCATGATGACAGTAATCAAGTATCGCCAAAATATTTATCTGATCTAATGAAATAGGATTCAAAGATTTTGAAACATGTATTTATTCTCTTATTAATGTCGAGATTAATAATTTATTTGTTTAAATAAATCTACAAAATACAACAATCCGCCATGATAGCTTAAACACCCATCAGATCGAATTACGTCAAATTACGTCACGTCTTAGTTAACGTCATTTTTTTCGTAAGCATATTATACGCGATCTGGCATTTTTTACTGAGCCGTGGCGCAATGACAGACGCCATGACACGGGCGAGCGTTTTGGAATGAATTTGAAACTTAAAATTTAAATGTACTTTTATTGCACAAAAACCTTAATTTTCTACAAAAATATGATATATTTTAGACATAATAGAAACTTCTGAATATCATAGAAGAGTTTTTGAAAATTAGTCATCATGCCAATTACGTGTAGGTTTTCACAACTTTACCAAGCATTCGAAATAAAAACAAAAGGTACAAAATTGGTTGTTGTAGTTCATCTGCTTTACAGTACAGAAAATGGCCTGATGAAATCGTAATCTAATATGGACCTCGCAACTTGAGGTAAGTTCACTAACAAGTTACACGTGTTCCTGCCCGGGCAGCAACTACGTACTTCACTGTAAGTAAAGTGTTGATGGGAAGCCGGTAAAGAGCAAGTTTGTCGCAGTAATGGTTGCTTGTTTAAACTTGAGTCGCTCAACAATATCCAGCAAGAGTGGATGAGGGCAAAATTGAATTTGATATTATATAATCTTTTTTTAACCGACTTCATTATTTTTATTTGGCCATTTAACTGTTTATTTATATATTATTTGCTTTAAATATGTGCTTGCTATTTGTTGTATAAAATTTGTAAGTCTTATTTTTTCTTTTTCCAAATACACACTAGCGGTATCATATTTGTAGTCAACCTAAACAGTTTAAGACGCAAAGTAATAGTACATTACCTATAAATTCTCTCACTAGAATATCGTTCTTATGAGCCTCTATAAACATTTTCACACTTTACAATTTCCCGGCGAAGGCTGTAGAAGGGCCAATCGCCTACTAACGTATGCGTGATCAGGGCATTTGAATTCACTCTCACCGACTACCTAGCTCTTTACTAAATTGTTTATACCGGAATTTTGATTTTCTAATGAAATGAGCAGACCCTGCTGGAGTGTTTGATGAATATAGATAATATGTTTAATATTTAAGCACACAGAGTGAATTTGTTTTTTACTGCTGCATAGGGGAGTAGACGGTTGAGTTCGACGGGTCATGTTTCTTTAAGAGATGAAGTTATGTACGCGAATCTGATATTTAATGGGAACAAATCGATAAGGTTCATAATATGACGTATCTAAGTTGGTGAATTCCCAAATGAAATAAAAACGAATACATTCGCATCTTTTAAGTTTTAGCGGCATTGAAGAAAACTTTAAAATGTCTCTCTGTGATTACTCAAGACCTACGAGATATAAAAACAAAAGTAAACGATTATTTATTACCGGTTTATACCGGATTATCAGTGGTTAAGTGGCTATACTGGTGCTTCAATTAAACAAAAAATGCTTACTTATCTAAATAAAAAATAAGAAAATAAATATACCTACGGTAAAAGTTCGTTTAAGTTGAACAATAGCATTGAATTTTTTCTTCGAAGCTCGAAAAATTATAAGGCACGTGCGTCCGAACTATACTTCTCGACACCTTTTGTAAGAAACTTCATCCTGCGAAACATGTCGAAGCAATAAGGAATTCTTTGAAGAATTTTCACGTAGATACAGCAGCGATCAAATGAAACTTATTTGATCGTACACCGACTCCGACTGCTGTATTGTAGCTGCTTCTATCAATTTCCGTAAAAGTTTATGTTCATGAAACAAGTTTTAAGGATCATATTTTTCGATTTTACTTAAAATAAAGTTACACATTTCTGT
Organism: Erynnis tages; assembly: GCA_905147235.1. Taxonomy (NCBI): domain Eukaryota; kingdom Metazoa; phylum Arthropoda; class Insecta; order Lepidoptera; family Hesperiidae; genus Erynnis; species Erynnis tages. Next base: position 2,426,877 of record LR990077.1, on the reverse strand, counting down.
AACCCGTTAGTGACCCACTGCAGGGCTCTCACATTCAGGAGGATGTAAATCTTAGTCCACCACGCTGGAGTAATGCGGGATGGTGGAGCTCAGATGCCTTTTAGAACATAATGGACAACTATCAGGCCAGTCATGCAGGTTTCAGGTTGTCCTTCACCGATACAGCGGGTGAAATTTAATTATATATGTTACACAAATCTAAGATTGAAATTAATTTAAGGCCCTTCAAAGGCTGTCAGCTCAGGATTAGTTAGGTTAGGTTACCATTATTAAATTAAAAATTCTCAGTTGGGTTGAAAATTCCTTGCAGGTTCATCGGCCGTCTCATCTCAGCGACCTACCCCAAAAGATAGTCTTCGACGGGCCCATGTCTATCAATAAGGAAATGCCTCCAAATCTTTTGCCAGTAACCCATTAATGACCCACTACAGGGTCGGGTCTCCTTCTCGTAATGAGAGGGATATAGGCCTTAGTCCACAGCAGGTGATATTTAATTTTATAAAGCGCACATAACTTTTTTACAAAGTCATTGGTGCGTGCCACTGGGATTCGAACCCGGACCCCTCGATTCGAGGTCGAATTCTAAGCCACTGGGCTATCACCGCTCTTTTAAAAAATACAATTTGCTAGGTACCCAATTTACTCAGATATACCTAATCAAACCTAAAAAGGTTTATCCACTTTAATTCCTTCACAACTCAATTCAAATTCCATACCAATCTATGAAACCCGCGGTACTCCTATAATTAGCAAACAAACGTCCAAACTTTAATGCGTCCTTAAACTAGCGGAGCTGAGATCGATCTGATGCAAACTGTAATATGTACAAAGTTCAATGAACGGAAACTCACTCTTGCCTGCAAACAAAACTGAGACTGGGTACACCGAGAAGCAATCAAATACTAATTTCGCTCAAACAATGACGGAAAATTAGAAAGGAAGTCGTGCGTGAATCGGCGGCCATTTTCAAAAGCTTCAAGCATCACGCGATAGATGGCGCGAAAATCGAACGCTTTGATTTTCGCTGATTAGGCAAGGGATGATACATCAAACAGCCAATGCGTTTTCCTAATTTGCACATAGGTATGCCCAGGAAGAGGATATGAATTTTGCAACCTTTGACTCTTTTCTTTTTTATTATTAAAATGAAAGCAAACCCTTCAAATTTAATGCACTTGACGTGTAATATATTTAAAATTGTGATATATGTATTTCAAATTCACGAGCATTTTAAATAGAGTACCTACAATTTAATGATCCCTGCTGTTACAACGTCGTTCTCTTTGAGCTAATTAACTTTATGAATGATCCGTTAATACAAACGGCGTGATAAAGCGAATTGCATGTGACAGGAATATGTAATTATGTACAGTTCTGGTAATTACTGGTTGATGTCCACTACTTCTGCGTGCAGCCTGATTAACTTTATTGAGCGAATCTGTTTGCTGGCAGAATGGCTTGTTGTCACAGATATCTGTAGCTGCTGTCTTTCTTTAGTGCAAGGACATACTGATTTTATAAATTGTTTTAATAGGATAATAACTTGATACTTGACGCTTCACACCCATACTTAGCTTCATAGACCCAGACTTAAATTCTCTGTATCGTGGATGCCATGGACAGTGACAAGAACATACACCCAGACTCTGCGGAAATCAAAACTTATCATTCAAATCTTTGCTACACTGGGAATCGTACCCAGGCCGCTTTCGTAATGGAGAGAATTCTGTAAACTAAGGAAAACTCTCCACGATAATGTTGTCTTTAGGCCTTTCTTTACGCCATTAACATTCGAAGTCTTGTCCACTTTTCTACTTTCATGTTTTAAAGTAATTAACAAAATGACTACCTAAGTGTGTCGTGTTAGAAATGGAATTCATTTAAAAACAGAAACTTCTATAAGTATGTATATCTACCTCCAGTTGGTCCGGTCTAGTGACCGACAATTAAACGGAAGCTTTAATTTCACTATGCGACGCTACTCCGGGCTCAATTTAAAAAATCCCACTGAAAAAAACTAATTCGATTTGGTGAAATGAACCCTTCGGCCATTTGCACAGCGCGTCCGTACTCGTACCTTTGAGCGCGTGGGAATAGTTCAAACTTTTTCGCTTTTGGGTGGCACATTTTTATTTAACATAGAACGTGATATTGAAAAGCCGTGACTTAAATTTTTTAAGTGAGGGTGTATGTAGACCGTATATCCATTACTTCTTATTTATTTGAAGGGTTTACATCATTACGTGGTCCATAAGCGGATTGTTGCAAAGTAATAAAAATAAACTACTTTTTTTATAAATAGAGCAGGCAAAAAGTCATACAATAATGCTTAGAAAATATTTTTCAGAGGTTTTCCCATGAATTTGCTCAGAATCCCGTGTATAAATCCCACGAATAAATATACTTAGGGAAAAGATAAGATCCTTTGTCATCATGCACAACGTATACTATGTTATAAGAATTAAAAAAATACAAGAACATGAGCATTTCCACATCGTTACTATCTACTTTTGTCTTTCCTAATCATTTTCTATGTTAAAAGTTATCCCGAACGCAACAGCTCAAAGCGTTAGACAAAGCTATTCAAAGTCACAGTTGCACTCTCTATGGGATAGTCTACGGTCACTTCGCAGGGATAACTTTTCCCATAATTGCATCGCAACGCCACTCGCAGCATTATTCCAAGTGCAATAACGCCGGATAGTGCTCCTAATGGCATTATGGAGCACAGAAACAATTGAGATAAAATTGGAATCCAATATCAAACGTACAGAAGCCTAGAAGGTAATATTCACCTCGATGATTCAAATGATTTATCACGTAGTTAACTTCCATCTCTAACTACTTTAAAGAAAACTGGAGAAGCTGGCCAAATATTTTAAAATTCTAACATCTAACATCAATAATATTTGACCCCGTTCAAAGTTATCCAAAAGCCGATGGTCAAAGCTATTAAATTAGTTGAAAAAACAATATATTGGAGCGCGAAAAGAAAGATACTTTCAACGAGCGTTCATAAAGCGAACTTCGGGTAAACGCCAAAATTAATTGAGATAGGGTTGCCTCTAATAGAATAATTAAACACATTATTATAGCCTGACCAGGGTATTTGTACACCTTCAACACGTTCCTTCTTAGCGGCGCCACATTCACATTATTTTGATATGGCCACACCAAGTCCTTATTCTATGAAATTTTCAATGTCAATTTATTGCAAGCATTGGTTATGAGAATATGACATTTTCATTATTAGAGCAAGTTGCCATTAAAGGGCTTAGTCTATACTTAGACAGTAGTCGACACGGTAGGCGTCGCACTGCCATTAATTAAGCCTCTGTATCCAAGGTTCTCCTAAGACGTTGTATTGAAATTAAAGCTCTTATTTGGCCCCGATACTCAATTAAAGGCCGATAACCCTAATCGGACTACCGAAAGTTTCCGGCCGAAAAAGTCGCAAAAGAATAAACAAGGCTCGACAGGGCCGGCTATTGAAATTACGAAGTAATTTAATAAAGCGCGATAAGTCCAAGGACGCCCCCTTGCGGTGCGCTAGATAAAGGAAATAAGTTTAACGAGAAAAGTTGGGAGATAGCGGCGACGCGACGGACTGCTCCACGCCTTGGCTGCATTTCTACAAAATAACTGCTGTTTTAAGCAGCATCGAGATTACAATTACTGTAGAGTGTAGACCACTAAACTTGCGAAAAGTTAACGCGACATGGATATTAACACAATCCATAATAGGTATATTGTTTAGGCGATCAAAAATTAATAAACGGTGATAGGACAATACAAATATTAACATAATTATAATCCATTAAACTCATAATAGGTATTCTCATAATATTAAGCAGTTAAAAATTAATAACCGACGATTTCCACAAGATAAGAATTTGGGGACTCTCAAAACTGAAATAGACCTGAAATAAACTAGATATTTCCGGCGACCTCGATTCCCCACTTAAAATACAAGACACGAGGAACATGTTGCTACACGATGCTACGGCGAGTTAACAGGGTAACGGCTTACCGTTACCGAACGGCTGAAACGTAAGAACCGGCTGACCACCCCACCACCTGTTTGTGTTTAGATATTAAGGTTCTATTCCAGACATTCCAAACCATCAAACAACAAAAACCACGGCATGAATAACAGCTTAAGGCCGCGCTCAGTTTTAGTTGCTCCTCGGACAATTGCGCTCAGACCAAGTTGACGTAAGACTAACTCGCAAGCAGTGTCAGCGCTTCCCTCCGGTCGGGATTGTTCGTGTGTGAACGTACGTATACACACGAGTTGAATTCGTACAAAATCGCGTCCAAGTGAGCGCAGCCTTAGGCTTAGGTCAACGCGAGCTAACTCGTGAGCTGAGTTACTTGTAGAGAGTTACATACATGCAGACATTGTAAAATTGTTTCAAAGTTCGCAAGTTCAGTTCAGGCGGTGTAGTTGTGCTGTCTGGGAGTCGAACACACGCCCCTTCAAGTTGCAGCACAACTTCGCTACAATAGACCAGCTGGCGGGCAAGATACACTGTAAGATTATTATACTCCCAAACCCTTCATTAATGAGTAGCTAAAACGCCCAAGCTGATAGAATAGATAGATAGAATACCTCCTTAGTCTTCTACTGTAAAGATAAAAATAATAAATAATAAATAACGCTTCACACTCATAGCCCCACACCAGGATTCCCTGTGTCGTGGGCGCCATGGACACACACAAGACAAGAACACACACACCCAGACCAGAAACAGAAATTTAAACTCATCATTCAAATCTCTGCTCTGCTGGGAATCGAACCCAGTACCCTCTGCGCAGCGCACCGATGTCTTAACCACTGCGCCACTCAGGTCGTCAATGCCCAAAAGTAGGGGATAAAATGGTGAGCAGCTTATGCCTAATACTGATTTACAATTCCACAAAAATACTTTAGGTTTTAACATCAGAAAATACCATTTCTTCTCAAATACGTATGGGCACTTTGGTAAAACAATAGCCTCGTCCAAAATCCAAACATACTCGTATCTTCATAGATTATCTTCATAGCTCGTATCTTTGTACTCGAATTAAGCAATTAACTTATCTCTTAAAGTCTTACGCGAATTACCTTATTGTGTTGTTCCACTTAGCATAAGCGGATAACACAGAAAAAAGCTTTTTCTTTAATCTCCCAGACGCATAATAAACTAATTTTCTTTTACGACCTGCAAAAACAGTCTTAAGAGTTTGGCTCCATCTCGTTGCCCGATTCTTAAGCGTAATCCCAATTCGTATGTTGTATCTGCTTGTAAGTTTGCCAAAAGTGCACAAAGCAAGTCAGGGTCTGGTTAAAAACGGCGCCATTATCTAGAAAGCCAAAAGGAAGCGTCTCTATTTACGAAAAAGGAAGTAAAAAGAACGGCAATAATAACATATTTGTTCCGAATCCACTGTAGCTTGCTCAGCTAACGGCTTTCACGCCACAAACCCATATCTCGCACTCTCTCAGTCAACGATAATTCTCAATCACAATTGTGATGAGTATTTTCAGCCTTTCGTTGCCCGCTAATCTAATCGACATCACTCGGGTTGAGTGGTGTCGATTAGGGGAGGTCCTGGGCCCTTTCCATCCAACGGTTTCACACTGTCTTCTTCAGGTCATCAGTTCACCTAGAATGAGGGCAGCATGTACTACTGAGACAGGGTCGCCATTTCAGTGGCCTATGTTGACATTAAATGTAGTTAGGTAGGACTATATGGCCAGACCATTGCCACTTCAGTTTGTGAAAGTTATAGTAAAGTTGCATTTGATAAGTGTATAAGTTGATAAGTGTAGAGTAGATAGAATGAGCTAATTTGCACTCATTCTAGTAGAATCCCGGGATATACAGACAGTATACGTCTGCCCCAAATATAGCCGTTCTGTCTACTTCCTATTTCTATTACGCTCACTAACTGCCGTGACAGATGACAAGGGAGTTTCAGAAGTTATTGAAGCCGGGAAATATCGCGGCTTGTTTCGTCTCCGCCGTGCAATTTCACCCAAGTACCTACCTTTTTATTTATTCTGTGCCTCGCTGTGTTTAAATATTGTTCTTTCCGGGGAGTTTCATACATTTAGATTGTTGCATAATTTACGTTTGTCATCTGAAAAAATGCTTCGTTTTGTATGTAAACATACATTTGTTATGAATGTCGGCGTGAATCCTTATAGAATCATTATTATAATCCTCATTACCAATTTACGTGCCACGTTATTAGACGCCAGATTGTCAGTCCAGCTGGCTGGAGGGTGGCTTTATTTTGCCAAGTCATAGAACCCATTGGAGGATCCTTTGTCCACATCAGTTATCGGACTACTAAGAATAAAAAAGCAATAATGCGTATGTTTTACAATTCTTAAACGTATGTTTTACAATTCTTAAACATACGCATAAAGGCGGCAGACTATCTTAACTATAAGAATGTTCAATAAAAGTATTTTAAACAGATCCTGTCCAGTGTGTCTGCATTAAAACTTTCCTTCGAGAATAAATGCAGCCGTCCGAAGCTGGCGCTAAATTAAAGTAATAATACGTTCGGAAACTCCCCACAACTTCACACTCCGAGTAGTTGCTACCTGAGAAATTACTCGCGAGTTTCCAAGAAGTTTGCCGCACAAAAATTTATCACTTTTAATTTTTTCCGACGGAACAGCGACGGTATTACATTTCGCCATTTTGCCACATACATAATGTACAGCATCCATATTACGACGATATACTGGCCGCATCGTTCGGTGGACCAATAACCGATGGGGAAGAAAAGTTCTCGAATGACGACCGACGACCGACGGCGTCTAGAGGCAAATACCCGGAAAAAAAATTCAAAGAACCGGGCGTAGTGGCGTCAATTAGGGGAAGTACACAAATGTAGTGTGTTTCACTAGTGGGGTGGCAAGTTTGGGTCCTACTGGTTATTTATTTGAGTCTATCATGTCGGACATACGGATACTGTTGTCCATAGCCTGAAATGATCCTGATAACACACACAAACGGGGTGGTACCGTTCTGTATCCAATAGTATCTATAACTTCATTTATTACTTTTCTTTTTACGTGTAAGAATAAAACGCTGAATAATACCAGGATGAACGTATCTCACGTACTCGCACGCTCCATATCCTCATTTTTACTGACATCGATACCATGTCTGTCGAAATGACAATTATTGCTACGTACAAGTAGTTCCGTGAGTTTCTGTGAGTTTCTGTGAGACACGCAGATATAGGAGTTTAGAGACGAGATCAGACTGTATATTATTAAGATGGCAAGGGAAGAAAAAGATTCATCAAAACCATTTCTTTTATCAGGGGAGTTATGTTACTCAAGCGCCGTTGGAACATGGTGAATGCACCATGTTCTAAATGTAGAAAATTAGATGATCAAGAGAAAAAAAGAATCTCCTAGAAGAAGGTGTTTTGCCAGAAAATGAATTATTGCACTTATGGCGAATCGTGGTCATATGAGCTAGTAAACAAACCCAGTCATTTTAATTTTTTCATAGGACTCCAACATACACCGTTTGCGTTACGTACTTGTATATCGGTATATCTCTGAGAAATGCGAATGCCTGCATTTGATCTGATGATACTGGTGTCTTATCTGAGTATGTACTTCCTTACTTTATTATTCCATTGCAGGACATAAGGGAAGGCTTAATCGACGCCACTCAGCCCGATCCTGAGCCCTCTGATTCCTTCCGCAGTCTTCTTCAGGTCGTCAGTTCATTTAGTCAGAGGGTAGCCTGTGCTCTTATTATTGACTAAAAGTAGTCGACTACTTTTCTTTCCCGTGGATTATTAGTCCTACGAACGATGCAGCCAGCACATTGCCACCTTTATTTGAAAACTTGAGAGCTAAGTCGGTCACCTTCGTTCTTCAACTCGCACGGATTTCTTCATTTCTATTTCCATATTAGTCTCTAACTACTATCCATTCAAAAAGTTACTTAGCCATTTCATTAACTACGACCACTTAAGTTACGCAAGCTTCCTAATCCTAAGTAGGTTCCTACTTGTTTTCTATTCATGTGTTGAAGAAACGTATGAAAAGAAATCAAAATCGGGCGCGCTCCCCATCACATCCAGTGAGATCCCGGCATCGTGTCCGCCAATAATACGCGACACGCCTCTGAATTTCCCCCGAGCGCTATCCACAACATCCGCGGAGAAGAATGGCCGAGTGAATGCAAAATGAAAATTATCATACAAACTCTCTTTCTTATATGAACCACGGTTACTGTCGCAATATGCAAAACACAGGTAAGGGTAAGTTGAAATATACGATAGGGGTTCCGTTATGTTATAATTGTCGTGTATTTTTTAATTTTTGTACCTCTCTAGTCTCTAGTCACTGCAGACCATTTTCAACCAAATTGATCGGGTATCACCAATAGCATTCACAGTGCCGCGATTAAAAAAAAGCATTTCTGTCTTGGTTAAGTAATTACATAATAAAAATATATTTTTAACTGGTAACTGCTCGTTCAAATTGGTTGAAAGATGCGATACTTTGTGAGAATGTATAGATGGATGGATGGATGATGGATGGACGGCGAAACAGATTTAGGTGAAATTTGGTACACAGGTACCTACGAGTTATAACCTTTCTGGACCAAAATCTTGAAACCCACGCGGATGAAACCGCGGACAGTCTAGTTCTTAATAAACATTTTTTTTATTTGTTTCAGAAGGTAGTTTAGTTGGCTTAGGAGAGAATTAAACATGGAACGGAACCCTGGAGTTGTTTTCTTCGGCCCTCCTGCTTACGCGATAATAGTACCTACTTAGATACCTACCTATCCTACCTACACGTATTTCTTACTGAATTTCGTATCATATATAATATACCTTCGAAATACACATTCATTATGATCCTCAATTTATTATGAACTCAAGATCCTTCTTGCTTTACATGTTTATTACAGAAAGTTATTCGCTGTTGTTTGTGTGTTACTTGTTAAGTACGTTACTTGTTGTGTACTTACATTATCATACGGGCGCGCTTCGTTCCCTATTATACTTATAAAAAGGTTGTTTTTCTTTTTATGTATTATTTGACATCGTACAAATTTTTGGAAACAATTGATATCCGGCTCGAAGGATCACTAACAAATATAATTACTCTGTAGACTTTAAATAAACAATGGTGAATGGTTATAGGTAATATCGTTGATGATACACTTGATTAACAATTAATTGGTTGTAATCATGGCTGTAGGCAATCCCCTTTATGACCTACTGGTGTTGTCATGATTTTTTAAGATACGAGCTAAATGCGAGGGCACTTTAAGAACTATGCAGACGTGCAGCCTGACTTTAAAAGTAATAACACAACTGTATTGTAAAATACAATACCTTACAATTTAGATATTATAAACATTTTAGTACATAATTTCTATAGTTATCTTCAAAGTATAGTTAGGTCAGGTTCGGTCTAACCGCGAGAGCTTCAGGTGTGGCTCCCACTATGTGAGCATTGACGCCTTGATGGAACTAAGCAAGCCACGTCAAATGTTCGATACGGTTGATTACATGTGCATGATGTGCACAACGGGAAGGGGAAATGGCCGGGAAACCGATAGCTGTATGCACAGATATATTAATGCACTATATCAACTGCTCGGAATTTAGAGGCATTAGCCGTGTGGTTGCCGGCTTAGAATAGCGCCACTCCAAGTCGACCCGTGGAGATCGTAAGAGGCGATCGGAGGGATATCACTACCAGGGGATGGGCAGCAGCGTCTCCCTGAGTACTAAACACCTACTGCGGTCACCAACACGCACTTGCCAAGCGCGGTGACTACGGCATCAACCCCCAATATGGACGGCACAAGTCAGCCACGGCCCCCAGTCCCCGGCGGCTCCGCTATTCCTGGCTCTGGCAGCGGCCATGGTAACGGCGGGGCAGGGGGTGCTAAGAATCTCCGGCAGAGATCGCGCTGCCACAAACGACGACTTCTGCACCTGGCAACATACAACACCAGGACACTGAGGACCGACGACAAGATCCGTGAGCTGGAAGACGAGATAGACAAGTTAAACTGGAGTGTCGTGGGATTATCCGAAGTCCGAAGACAGGGGGAGGACACGATAATCCTAAACTCCGGTAACTTGTTCTATCACCGGGAGGGCGAACATCTGTCCCAAGGTGGTGTCGGGTTTCTCGTCCACAAGTCCCTCGTCAACAACGTGACGGAAGTCGGGAGTGTGTCGGCAAGGGTAGCGTACCTTATACTCAGAATATCCAAGAGGTATTCGCTGAAGGTCATACAGGTTTACGCACCGACCTCGGCACACCCCGACGATGAGGTTGAAGTTATGTATGAGGACGTAAGTAGGGCCATACGTAACTCCAAGACCCATTTCACGGTGGTGATGGGGGACTTCAACGCAAGACTAGGTGCGCGAGACGGCGACGAGCGGAAGGTGGGGCCCTTTGGTATCGGGCAACGGAACCACCGGGGCCACTTGCTGGCTAACTTCTTGGAGAAGGAGGACTTCTATATGATGAACTCCTTCTTCAAGAAGAAGCCACAGCGCAAGTGGACTTGGATCAGTCCCAATGGTTCCGTTAAGAGTGAGATAGACTTCATCATGGCAGACAAGCCGCACATATTCAATGATGTCTCTGTGATCAGCAGGTTTAAAACCGGAAGCGATCACCGGATGGTCAGAGGCACATTGAATATCAATGTCAAGCTGGAACGGTCACGCCTGATGAAGTCTACGTTCCGACCAACACCTGCCCAGATCCAGGACTCCGAGGCCTTTCAGCTGGAACTCCGCAATCGTTTCGCGTGCCTGGAAACATGCAGTTCAGTGGACGAGTACAACACCAGGATGGTAGACACTGTCCACGAGGTTGGGTCTAAGTATTTCAAGGCCCCCTCCGGTGGTAAACCTCAAGTTCTCTCAGAACATACCCTCGGTCTTATGAGGGAAAGGCGAGAACTATGTGTGCAGTCTCCAACCTCAATGTCGAAATACCGACTGCTCAACAAACAGATCTCTCGGAGTAGGCGACGCGATTTGCGTGTTTATAACACCAAACGTGTAAAAAACACGATCGAGCGGAACCAAGGCTCGAAAGTGTTCGCAAGAGATCTGGAGGTTGGGCAAAGTCAGTTGACGAGGTTGAAGACCGACTCCGGCACCATAGTTACGTCTAAGCCCGAAGTTCTGAGAGAAATTGAGAGATACTACGGACAGCTGTATACCTCCTCAAGAGCTCCCGTTCCCAAGGCGGCGAACGACAAGCGAGCTAAATTAACCCGGCACTATACCGAAGATATCCCGGACGTCAGTCTGTACGAAATTAGGGGGGCACTCAAACAGCTTAAAAACAACAAAGCTCCGGGGGATGACGGAATTACAACGGAGCTGCTGAGAGCGGGCGGCAAACCCATCCTAGTCGCGCTCCAGCAATTGTTCAATTCCGTCATCAGCACTGGAAGTACCCCGGAGGCGTGGAGCAGAAGCGTGGTGGTACTGTTCTTCAAGAAGGGCGACAAAACCCAACTGAAGAACTACAGGCCCATCGCGCTTCTGAGCCACGTCTATAAGCTGTTTTCGAGGGTCCTTACTAATCGTCTAGCGCGCAGACTCGACGACTTCCAGCCTCCCGAACAAGCCGGTTTCCGAAAAGGCTATAGTACCATAGACCACATACATACGCTTCGGCAGGTTATACAAAAGACCGAGGAGTATAATCTGCCGCTATGCGTAGCGTATGTGGACTATGAGAAGGCCTTCGATTCTATCGAGACCTGGGCGGTGCTTGAGTCTCTTCAGCGATGCCAGATCGACTATCGGTACATCGAGGCGTTGAAGTGTGTATACAATGCCGCCACCATGAAAGTCCGAGTACACGACAACAGTACGAACCCCATCCACGTGCAGCGCGGCGTACGACAGGGGGATGTCATCTCCCCAAAACTTTTCACCGCTGCACTGGAAGATGTGTTCAAGCTGATGGAGTGGAAAGGACGTGGTATTAACATCAACGGCGAACACCTCTCACACCTCCGATTTGCCGATGACATAGTGATCCTGGCGGAGTCGCTGGAGGAACTCAGCATTATGCTCAGCGACCTCAATAGTGCCTCACAACGGGTGGGTCTTAAGATGAACATGGACAAGACGAAAATCATGTCTAATGTCCATGTCACACCCGTACCGGTGGTTGTTGATGGCACTGCTCTCGAAGTTGTAGACGAATACGTTTACCTAGGACAAACGATCCGAATGGGTAAGTCCAACTTCGAGAGAGAGGTCACTCGAAGAATCCAACTCGGCTGGGCAGCGTTCGGGAATCTACGACACGTCTTGACGTCCGATATACCTCAGTGCCTGAAGTCGAAAGTTTTCGAGCAATGTGTGTTGCCAGTGATGACCTACGGTGCCGAGACGTGGTCCTTTACTGTGACCCTAGTTCACAAGCTCAGAGTCGTCCAGAGGGCAATGGAGAGAGCTATGCTTGGTATTTCTCTACGAGACAGAATCAGAAATGATGAAATCCGTAGAAGAACGAAGGTGACCGACATAGCTCTCAAAATTTGCAAATTAAAGTGGCAATGGGCTGGCCACATCGTTCGCAGGACTGACAACCGATGGGAAAAAAGGTCCTCGAATGGCGACCACGTTTAGGCAAAAGGAGCACAGGCCGCCCTCCGACCAGGTGGACTGATGACCTAAAGAAGACAGCGGGAAACCGTTGGACTCAGAGGGCCCAGGACCGGGCGGAGTGGCGTCGATTAGGGGAGGCCCATGTCCAGCAGTGGACTACTAAGGGCTGAAAGGAAGGAAGGAAGGAATATATCGAATTTTAAATCGTCCTAATTTATGCACTGGCTCAACCGTTAGTATAGTTGCCGTCACGAGTGGTGAGCAGAACTTTCATTTGTCGGTTTGACATTGACTGCGCTGCGGTGCACACGATTGGTTCGACAAACGTCAGTTCGTCAGTGTGCGTCGTCTATTGGTCCAGCACGTTTTTTCGGCTGCTGTACATTGGCCGAAAGTATACAATATCCCTACCACCGATAAATCTGTGGTCACGACTCATGACGGTTACTATACCCAACTTCTAAATTAGAAGTTCTAATATCCGCAACATAAGTTCAGTTTTGAGTTTGGAGAATTTTAATTTCAAAACTCCCCCATACTCACTGGATTTCTAGGCTGGACCTCTCGAAGAGACCGTATTCTGCCACTTTCTGAAATAGGCTATCACCCTCTGATACTTATTAATAAAACGATACATTTAACGGGCACTAAAAACCTATTGAAAAACCTAGCAAAAAAACAATGTAGTTATGCTGCAATAATTATGGCCTTTTCAAGTATTTAATCTGTCAAAACAGTCCTGCTTGAATGTTGATTTAGGTACATTATCTGTCATTATATGTCACTGTCAAAGGCTTGTTGGTTTTTTGTTTGTTATCTTGTCACTGTCATTTGGTGAAATTAGTTAACTTGGTCCTGTCGTTTATGATTTGCATTTTCTAAAGATACAAATAAATTCTAACTTAAAGTTAATTATGACCCGACACGCAAGAAACTGTACAGCAGGTGCTGTATATACTTACCACGAAAAGAAAAAGGATGCCTCGGCGTCCGGTTATGGTACTCAAAGTGAGAGAGTAGGCAAGGATTCAGTGAAGAGCTTTGATTGCTGCAGCCTCACGTTGCAGCCCTGTAGAAACCCCGTCGTAACTAAAGAAGGGTATTTGTTTGATAAGGAAGCGATTTTGGAATACGTCATCGCTAAGAAGACTGAGTACACACGAAAATTGAAACAATACGAGAAACAGGTGAAGAAAGAAGAGAATGAACTGAAGGAGCTGGCTGCAGCCGAAAAGGAGGCGACCTTGATCAAATTCATGAACAGAGAAAATAATATATCGAACTCTGCAAAGGCATCCACAAGTGGGTCGTCAAGCTCGGTCTCAAACTTAGCCAATGGCAAAGACAAGGAATTGCCCAGTTTTTGGGTGCCTTCCCAGCTCCCAGACGCTAAGGTCTCGAAGATCCAAAAGCCAGATCCGACCGTATACTGCCCGATAAGCGGAAAACCTTTAAAAATGAAGGATCTCATTGAAGTGAAGTGGACCCTGGTCAATGACCCTGATGACAAAAAATCACTGATAGCTAAGGAGAACAGATACATGTGCCCCGTCACACACGATATACTTAGCAATGCTGTGCCATGTGCTGTTATCAGGTAGTGCCCTTTTTTTTCAAATTTAGTTTAACAAGCAAACATACAAGACACTTAAAATTAAGTAACTGCATTGCAACATCCAACCACAAAATCCTAATGATTATTATCTAGTGTTGCTATTCATGCAGACTACCAGCTTTAGATGGCTCATATAATGGATACTTATTCCCAGCCAGGCCACAGCAAATGTGCCTAGTGGCTGAGGTAAGCCTCTCAAGCCTGTTGGTAGGTACTATGATGACTTCAGCAGGTTAGGTCCCAAATCTTATGGCCTACGGGCTCATTTTCATTGGTTGTTAATTTAATCGTTATACAGCAGGCAGGGAGTCCCCAAATACAGGCTATCAACTAATGAAAGTAGCCTAGCTATATCTTGGTCGATATATGGCATGATAAAATTTTCAATATTAATTTCAGAACTACGGGACATGTAGTGACAATGGAATGTGTAGAGAAGATAATCAAAAAGGACTGGTTACATCCCCTCACAGGGGATGAGCTGAAGGAAAAGGACATCATTCCCTTACAGAGGGGTGGAACTGGTTATGCTTCAACCAATCAGAACTTGGAAGGCAAGAATGAGAGGCCAGTACTACAGGCTTAATAGTTATTAGGCATTTAATTTTATCTGTGCTACAAGATGTTACAAGAATGTACCGGTTCAATGGTGCTTAAGAACTCCAGCACCCACACTGTTAACAAAATATCCAAGCAATAAATCTGAGAACAAGAACCAAGTGTTGCAGTATAACCTGTAATAGCACTTCACACTCATAGTACCCTAGGAGTCCCTGTTGTGGGTGCGTGGGTGCCAGTATGTACAAGCACACTGAGACCAGAAACAGAATCAAATTCATAATTTAAATCTCTGCTTCACTGGGAACCAAACCCACAGCATACAATACACAAAATTGAATCACAATTATTTAATAATTGATTAAATTCATGATTAATAAATTAAGAATATAGAAAAAAAAGAAGTTAGTGGAGATCTTTTGTAAATATATTAAGACAAATACCTTTTACTTGTAAATAAATTTAAATTGGCTAAGTGGCTACAATAAAGTGTCTAATTTTAAAATATAAATGTACTAATGCTACACTTATTTTTAAAACTAGTTAATAATAGTGCATAAAAGAATATTTGTTTGAAAATTAAAACTAGATATTTGTATAATTGTTTATTAATTATAATTATTATCCTGCAAAAATAAGATCAATTATTATCTATATCATTATTCTTAAATTAACTAATCAATTACTAAGAAAATAAATCTAATTGAAAGTCTACTGAACTCCCTAAGGAATCCAAGAATGTCAAAACTGATTGACTAGTGTTAGGCATCAGTCGTATATCATTAATTTCGTGATTGTGATTTGGTTCACTGGAGGCAGTCTTATCTTCTGGGTCCTTTATGTGTAGTAAGGCGGGTTCTATTACAGCACTAGGTTTTATGAAGCCATCTGAGGATTCTTCTATTAATGTACTAGTCTTTAAATAATCGGGTTGATCAGGTATCGTCCAACTTTTTGTACTATCAAATGATAATTCCACTGGTTCCTTAGACATTGACGCATCATCGTTGAATATTTCATGGGCTTGCAGGGAATTTGAGTTTTCTGAAGTGACTTCATCCGTTTGTAAAGAGAATGTTGTACTACTGTCTTGGGTTAGAGCCGGAGGTTGAATGATCTGGGGCTCATATCTAGCGATTTTGTCAGGATCAATTTTGAATTTCCGAAACACTGTTGAAGACGATTTTATAGGAGAAGACCGGATGTCGAAATGTGCACTGTGGAATTGAATATGTGGTGGCCTGGAAATCTTTTCGGTTTGATGGTCTTTGTCTGTCAATGTAATATCACAAGAGCTATCCTCAATAAGATGACTGGTCGGTGGCACTGGGGCTGGCTCCACTTCCGTTTCTAATTTGTCTGCACTATTTAAGAAAGCCACAATGTCGTCCATACCAATATCAACATGAGATTCAGGCTCTGGTGATAGTTTCATTTTCTTTGCATTTGTGTCTTCTTGCTTTGGTGAACATTCTGGTTTGATCTTTCTCCCCTCTATTCTTTTGCTGACCGTTGGCCATTTTTCTGCAGAATTTATCCTTGCACAATCATCGGTTTCTACAACTATTTTATTGAGTTCATTGTCAAGGGAACTCTGCGTGTCTGGAACATTGGTCGGTTGTGGTGGTGGTTGGGGATTATGTCTGCAGTATCCTTCTGTGTTTTTGACGCAGCTGAGAGCGTCCATATTTAAGTTGTATTTGCCAGGCTCCATTCCAAATAACCTGAAATATAAAAAAAAGTTTAAATACAACATAAAATACACTGTTCTATTAAGTAGCAAGACCATGATACATATAAGATATCTCATGCATCATATTCTTTTACTATTAATTAATTCTAGGCACTCCATACAATACATATACATTACCTGCCGACTTCATCACCAATGGTACTCTGTTTCCCCTCAAAACCCTGAGGTTTTGTAAGAAGACACGGCACTAAGGACTTGATCTTAGTAATCAGATGCTCCAGTTGTTGCACAAATATATTGGCGCTGTCTGCCTCGGAACCACCCTTGATAATTGCCAGCAGGCAGTGAAACAAGTTGGAATGGATCCTGGCGGGTATGTGAGTTGGATGGTACTCATAATGTCGCTGTAACCTGTACAAACTGGTGAATTCCTAAAAAGAATAAGATATATTCACTATTTCAGATAGTAAAATATCAATAGTGTAATGGTGCAAGTACCTACATGAAATGTTTATTACTTGCATGTAAGTTGTATGTTGCACGATATTTGCAACAAATATTTTTTTGTAACATACAAGCAACTATCTGATGTGATCTTGAGAAATCCAATTCAGCTAAGAGACATTCAGAAAACTATGAAAAGCCTACATAATACATCAGTGCAAGTCCAGAAACAGGTAGCCTATTCTCCTCGTGTAATCACAGTACAATGCAGGAGACATGAGAGCCCTGTGAGCGTGAAAACTATTGTCTTTGTTTGTATAGTTAATATGTGATATGACATAAACAATCTTGTTAATTTCAACTGATGTCGAGTAAAACCATTAATTTCAAAAGGCCTCAGGCCCAGCAGTGGGCTCAAAGCGGAGCAAAGGGCTGAAATGAAGGAAGGGATCCCTGCGCACCTGGTTCCACTTATAAAAAAACATATTTTATGTCTACCTGGTCTACCATTGACCATGAATCAACGGATACTTACGGCCGAGCACTGGAAACATGAGATAATGTTGCCGCTCTTTTTCCGTGGTTTGTGTGGTGTCTCTTCATGTAGTTTCGTTTTTGGAAACTTCACCTTTCTACCACTTCTTGTAACTTTGGTCTAAAAGGTAGAACAACTATTTATTAAACTCTTAAAATATATGCTTTTACTTTCTAATAACCCCCAGGGACCGATCTACTCTCACAGTGAGAATGATGTCAGCCTTAGTCCGCCACACTGTCCTTTGCAGGTTGGCGGACTTCACACAAAGAACAATATGGAGAACGCCTAGGTGTGCAGATTTTCGCATGATGTTTTCCTTCACAGTTACAGCAGGTGACATTTAAGCTCACATAACTTTTAAGAAAGACATTGGTGTGTGGGGATTTTTCCGAAGACCTTTAAAGGAAGACACTGAATTAGCCACAGGGCTACCACCAATTGCATAGTCTATACATGTATAATAATAATATATAGCCTACCCCTGTAAAAAATGGTTCTTCTTGTGACAAATATTTGATTTCTTTTTTCTCGATCTTTTTATTTGTCTCCTGTACATTTTTGGCTTCTTTTTTCTCAAATTTTCTTATTAAATCTGGTACATTTACAGTTTCTTTTTTATCTACTTTTCTGATTGGCTCCGGCAAACACCCAATTTCATTTTTTTCAACCTTTTTAGCAGGTTCTGACAAATAACTAATTTCATTTTTTTCAATGTTTGTGATGGGCTCCGGCAAGTAACTTATTTCATTTTTTTCAATTTTTTTAATTGGCTCTGGCCACCTGATTTCATTTTTTTCAATCTTTTTAACTGGCTCTGATAAATATTTAATATCTCTTTTTTCAAGTCTTTTCATAGTACCATTTTTTATTTCATTTTTCTTCTTTTTCACTATAACTTTGTTTTTATTGCCCACAACTGTCATATCTTTTGGTGACACAACTCTGAAAAAGCAAATGATTTTTCTTGTTAATTGATATGAAATTGAAATATTATCTTAAGTGCTATGAGCGATTTCCGCACAGTCAGTTCACACTTTACTCAAATTCGGAAATGTTTTATTGCGGTTAGCACTGCTCCACTTGGGTGGTCTAAACAGCATATTTTGCTAACTAATGATTTGAGATTGCCAAAGTTTTATAAATCTGAAGTTTTACTTATGTTTATCTCTTTTTCATATATATTTTTGTATAACTTACTTATATATAAAACGTGTGTTAGTAACTGGATCATAAGCAGGTTCCTGTGTTGTCTGTGGGTTGTTAAATATATTCAAGGCATGATTAACTATTTTCATTTGGTCATCACTTAGCGTGTTGAGACTGAAATGAAACAAAACAAGATTAATTATTATTAATGTTACTGGCATCTAAATTATTTCTCATGCCACAACTGTTTGCCTGTGCAAAACCAAAATATAGACCTTATTATAATTGATTTAATTTCTATTTTTTTTTTATTTTTTTATAATAAAATTTATATATATAGTTACAATATTAACCTGTGGTATGTCTCACCCAACTTTAATAACTGTACTGTATGTCTTGAAGTATTTGCACTATTTGTTGGACTGAAAAAAAATGTTTTGTTAAGTAAGTACTATCTAAATAAAATTAAAAATATCTACAATTAAAATTAAGTTAAGTGTGACTACCTAATGACTTTGAATTTGTTGAATTTATCAAAGTGTGTGTGGATGGGGAAATCCTAAACTATGAGGATAATTCTTGAAATGTCGAATGTCGGCTATGAATTGGGAACAATGGCCATCATTTTGAATGCTTCGTAATCAGTTAATGTTTGTATGAATAAACATATTGTGTTAAAAATTAGCTCTATCCTTAATTTTGCTGTATGTCATTACTTCCAGAATTTGTCCCTTATTAGTGACACTATCAAATGGTGTAATAATACACACACTTGTGTTATTCGGTGTGTTTTCTCTATTCCTTAGTTTTGGAATGCCCCACACACTCGTGAAAAATTCACCCTGTATATTATTATTAAATACCTTTGTTTTGGACACACCAGGCATGTTGCACTGCTTATGAATCTTACAAGAAAAAGTAGTCAAAACAAAATTAAAGGGCTATTACTTTTTTATTCAATTAATTTAATGAATTAACTTACATTTCTTTTGGCTTTATCTTTGGTAATATTTTAGCACTGTTAAAAGTCTTCGGGATATCTTTTATTCTAACAATTTTCCTATTTATATCTAGTTGAGGTGTTGTGTGCACTACACTACTGTTGTTTGTAACGACAACAGGCTTCAGCACAACACTGTTTGTTGTTATTGTTGTTTGATGGTTTGTAGGCTCATTCTTGGGTATTAGAAAACTGGCTAGTTTCAAATTATTGCCAATAACATTCGCTTCTGTTTTTCTCACCACCCGCGGCCTGGAGTTGCTTTCCAAAGATTCCAAGAGGTTATCTTCTAGTTTGCCGCTATTTTCGTAAAATTTCTTCAAGTTGTCACTCACAGGTCTTTGCACAATTTGGTCGTTTTGAGCTATAATGTACGATCTGGGCTGAAAAACAACATTTGATACTGTTACTTAAGGGACATTCCACACAGGATTTAGTTCACAGGATGTAAATAAAAATACCTCATTAACGCCAGGATTTTCAATCAGATAAACAGGTGTATATTGACATGAATTAAATATAATACTGTCTGTAGACGTATTCATAATTTATAATAAATCAATTTTTCTACAATAAATATATATTTACATAGCAAATTGATACTAAAAAATAAAAATTTATTCCTTTTCCCTTTTCCTACGCTTTTTTTGTAAACTATAAAAAAGTCATCACAGACACAGATTAAGTATTAATATGTATGTCAATATTTGATATCACAGATAAATATTAAATAAGTTATTGTATTGTTTTTTTATTTTGTTATTTTATTGAAAAATATATAATAAATTCATTAGCTCTAGAACTATTGGATATTAATACATAGATTGATAGGATGTTCGCTAGACTTTAGCTCCTCCAGTTTCCAATCACGAAACTACTAGGAACTACTAGGACTACTAGGAACAGGAACTACTCGTTTATGATTTAAATGTATCTTGAAATAACAATTATATCTAAAAAAGATTTGAGCTCAATACTTGGCTTTAAATAATTTGTAAAATTGAAATCGCGTACAACTAGCAGATGTAAAATAAGTTTTTGCTCGCTTACGAAATAAAACATAACTAGTCTATGGGTAATTGTTCTATCCATAGACAATATAACCTTATTTTCTTTCTCTAAGGCCAAGCTTTGAAAAGCTAGAGGTGATTATCGTGTAATTTTGGAAAATATTACTGGAAATTACTTTAAAACAATATTTTTCGTGTGATTTGACTTCTTTATTTTTAATTCGTCCAAAAAATGGATTTTGTGGATATAAAATTGTTTTGTCGTAATATGTTGTATAGAAGGCCACGTGCGATGGACGTAGCTAAATTTTGGTCTGTTTGCAGGCATCAAGATGACGAACTCCAAAGGATACCGTCGCGGAACCAGGGACTTGTTCGCCCGCAAGTTCCGTACTCATGGCACAATCCCGCTCTCCACGTATATGAAAGTGTACAAAGTTGGAGATATCGTTGACATTAGGGTATGTTTATCTTTTACCATATAATTATTTCAAATAATTTATATACTATCTTCTAGGGAAATCTGGCACGATTGAGCTTTCCTGTTTAATGTAGTTTCTTTCATTATCGTATAAATTTTATCTCAAGTCAAGAACTATAACTTCAACCCACTTTAGGTATATCATCTTATTTGGACTAATAAGAAACATGTTCTAAAACACCATGGTCATTAATCATCAGAAATGTAGTTTTGAGCAAGTTTTTCTTGTACTTGGGTATCTACTTCATCTGTTAGTTTTAATTTTTATGTGGCATCAAGTTTTACCTTAACTTTATCTTTTCAGGGCAATGGCGCAGTACAAAAGGGCATGCCACACAAGGTGTACCACGGCAAGACTGGCAGGGTATACAACGTCACAGCTCACGCTCTCGGAGTCATTGTGAACAAGAGGGTGCGAGGCAGAATCATCCCCAAGAGGATTAACATTCGCATCGAACACGTCAAGCACTCCAAGTGCAGACAAGACTTCCTGAAGCGTGTCAAGGAGAACGAGAGGCTCCTGAAGGAAGCCAAGGCCGCTGGCAAGATCGTCAAACTGAAGAGACAGCCAGCTCCCCCCAAAACTGCACACATTGTCAGCGGTATTGAGAAACCAGTGCTACTTGCTCCCATCCCTTACGAGTTTGTAGCCTAAGCTGAAATAAACTAACTTTAAGCAATTGCCTTGTTTTATTGAATTTGTGTAAGATTACATTTTTGATGTCACCAATAATATGGGGTAGAATATTTTCTTGTAATTTACATCAGTTATGTTCAAACTTGCTTAATTTGTTATAGCTTCAGGGCAAAGTCAATACTTATTAAGGGAATATAACTATTGAGCAGTGTCTTCACAAAAAAAATCCACCTTTTTTTATTGACAAGCCAAACAAAACACTGTGTAAGAAAGTCATTGATGCTTCACTGGGCTTTTAAACCATATCCTTGAGTAAAAGGATGTCACCACTCCTGATCTGTAGATACATCTAAACAAAAACACAGACATCAGAGAAAGTCACAACTTTTAATTTTGAAATGAATTTTTATTTACAAATGAATGAAATCTAAAAATGAATAATAATGACAATAATAATTAATCAGTGATAAGAATTAAACAATTTCTCAATAATATGCCATTTCAACTTTAACAAATATGGCATAATTATGCTTTCAACATGATTTAATCACTTTCTTCTATGTGATTGAATGGTGTTAAGCAAAACGCCTATCAGTTAAATAATACGTGAACTAATTAAAAGTGTGCGAACATAATATAATAACTTGTATTCATTTATCTATCAAAACTATATTTTTGTAACAAATAATTGGTTTTAGCGTAACACCATTCAAAGTATAAATTACTATAAATAGTAAAACTTAACAACTAGCGTCCCTAGATTGATAAAATAGTATATATCCTGTTTCAGAAGATTTTTGTATATCCGAAGTTAGGCCGTAGAAGTCTTCTATAGCTGAGGCGTCAATTTTCTGCAACAAAATATAACGTTTCAACATATTATCGATGAGGCATTGACAATGGGTTGTACCCAATGTGTTATAAAGGCTTATTACAACTAAAGCTGCGTTTTTATTCACGAAGGTGGCCGCTACTGTACAGCGCAGGCCACAGGACTACAGCGGCAACGTAGTGTGACAGCATAACAAGAAAAAAAAGCGGGCGGAAATCCCAGCACTCCTTTAAAGTATGAATTATTGTTTGGTGCAGTATGACTAGGCCCTATAAAGGAACACACGTGACAGCTATCGTGTGTGTCAATATCGCTCCATTGCCATCCGCTACATGGGAGACAACTTGGAGCTACGTTGGCGAGATAAAATAGAAATGGTAGTAAGCGGGGATCCACGAAAATTTATTTTGCTTTCGATAGTAAAGAACTAAAATGTTGGTTTGATTTCACATATCAATGTAGAAGCTAGAAGTTCAGCGACCGCACTCGTAGACATTTTTTGCCTAGTTTTAGGAAAATGCTAGAAATGAAGGGGGCTTGAGCGAGCTTAATTTTGAAAATGGTTTATGAGAAAAATAAGTGTGGGAACCCTGTTCTAGATCATCTATGTATATTATTTTATGATTGTAAGTCTGCTTTTCCACCAGAGATGTGCGAGGATGCGTAGCGAGGGATGCGTTTTTGCTTTTTTGATGCTTAGCACAGCTCTGGTAGCGGCTTAGCGGAGCGAGGCTAGGTAAATGAAGCAATTCTATTGGTTGTTCAAAAACGCATCCCTCGCTACGCATCCTCGCACATCTCTGGTGGAAACGCAGCCCAGGGTATGGGTGCGAGGTGTGGGCGGTGTGGTGTACTCACGTCGACCATGTCGTCATCGAAGAGCAGCCAGAAGCCGTGGCTCTTGACGATGCTGATGTAGTGGCCGCGGTTGGGCCCCGAGCCGCAGTGCACCACCACCGCCACCAGGTCGTACAGCCGGTCCGGGTTCACCGCGTCGTCCGACTGATGCAACAATAAAACAATACATACAATACTAATTATTTTACAAAAAATAATTTAAAAAAATTAAACCGACCTCAAAAAAGTATGAAATAACATTTGTTACATACTTTAGGCCTACTATTCATACTTTTTTGATGTCAGTTTCATTTTTTTTTTATTTTTTTTTGTAATTTTTAGTTTATATTTTTAGTTAAAATGATATTACAAATTTATAAAAATTCAAGTGATTTGAATTAGATTACATTTTTTTTATTTATTCACCAAAAACCAAATAGAAAAGGAATAAACATAGTTGGTTTGTTAAGAACATCGGGTAAACAAATTGTTTGCAGGAGATTGCTTGTGCTTAGTAAACAAATATTTGTAACACAAGTAGCTAGTACTCAAAGCTACATTACATTATATTTTATGGTCATTGCTGCAATCCGGCAGCTGTCTTGTAGCTGTTAAATACCTACTCACTATTTGCACGACCAACCTTCTTTTTTTCTCTACCGAGGGGGCTGTCATGTAGCTAGTTATGAAGGACTAGACAGTGCGTGCGGCTTCGCCCGCGTGGATTTTAAAACTTGCGTTTATCGTGACTAAACTATGTGCTCTTGCAGACTTTTTTGTAGATCTTAATAAGACCTACAATCCCATAGTACATCATTTTTTTCTCTTGTCGACAGTTTTTGCAGCGCACACATAAATAGGTTTTCGATTCAATTTTCTAACGGATCCCTAATTTTTATGAAAATAAAATATTTTCTTTTTTAGCATTACCTTCCTCTATGAATGGACTATCCAACACCGAAAGAATTTTTGAAATCGATCCAGTAGTTCCTGAGATTAGCGCGTTCAAACAAACAAACAAACTTCAGCTCTATAATATGTATTACAAGTATAGATATAGTATAGCGTCTGACCGTGTTGAAGAGCCGCAGCTCGAGCGGGAACACGACCCGGTGCGACACCTTGATGTGGCGGTTGTACTGCTCCATGTACTTGAAGCGCTTCAGGTGCAGCGCCAGGATGAGGGGCAGCTTCTTCACGCGCATGCGCTTCTGCGCCTCCTGGTAGCTGGTGCAGCTGTCGCACTTGAACTTGTTGTCGCTGCACAGCGTCTCCGTGTCGCTGAAGCACCGCAGGCAGTGCGTGATGCTCGTGTTCTGACCGACGTCCACCTGGGGAACGGACGGGTGACGTTAACGGGTGGCAGCAGTGACTCACTCAATCTGAAGCACAGAGGCATTCAGTGGGCACACAAGCCCTGACACCGGGTTGTATTGATTGATCACTGGTTTATAGCTTCTGCACATCTTGATGATTAGCTGGGCGAGAATGCGAGGAAGTGTTACAACACTTACAACTCGTTAAAAATGATATGTTTTTGTGTGTTAATACCAGTTGACTCGCATGAAATGTAATGTAAGAGCCAATGGTATTCACAGATTTGCTACTGGTCTATTTGGAGGTAATATTTGTATGTAGTGACATAAATGATGAAATCTGTAACGAATTAAGGTGAACGATATAGCTCTCAAAGTTTGCAAATTAAAGTGGCAACTGGCAATGGCCTGGCCACATCGTTTGCAAGACTGACAACTAATAGAAAATAAAGAAAAGAAAAGAAAAGAATGTGTTTATTGTTGACTGTTACACGAGTAAAATGTTACAAAATTATAATAAGTTAAGAACAGTCTACCCTATGCGGGCATACAATAATTATGTCTTGAATAACTAGTGCTTAATTTTATATTTTAATTATGACAAAATAAGTTATGATAGTTTAGCAGTCCAATTAATTATTTTTCTATTTAGTCTTTAGGGAAGAAAGCTCCACGAATCGCAACCACGTTCACCAGCCCGTTGTACTCTAATAACTAAATATGCCAGCATACGGTTATTATAACATTCAAATCAAACAAGCCACTTGCCTGCAAGTCGAAGAAATGCTCATCCTTGCTGCTGACTGTCTCGCAGTTGAGACAGCGCGTTTCGCTCGTGAGCGTGCCCTGGAATATCTCGTGCACCCACGTGGGCTCGCTGCTGCTGCTGCTGTGCGGCAGGGTGCCATTGCACGTCACGCTCTCACCCGCGCCCGTGTTCTTTTGTACCTTCAGCGTGCTCTGGTTGCGTTCCGCTGGAAATGGAAGGTTGTCATTGGTATTAAATGACGCCTGTGAGTTGTGCGCAGAGTCAGGCGCGGTCCGAAGGGGGGGGGGTCACAGGGGACATGACCCCCCAAAGCTTAAGTCAAATTGAAAAATGTCAAAAATTTGCCAAATAATAAAAGGAAATTTCTAGCTATCCCCTAACAGCAATTAATTTATAGTTGCTGACATCTAGTGGTGTTTTTATGAACTATGTACGATGGTATAATAGCAAATAATATATTAATGTAGTGAGTGACCCACTTCAAAATTTCAGGCTGCGACCGCGGCCAGAGTACTGGGTTTGATTTGGAAATGGAAGGTTGTCATTGTTTACGAGTAATTAATACTTGTACACAGTGTGGAGGGTACTGGATTTGATTCCCAGTGGAGCTGTCTGTCTGTCTAGATTTAAATTCCAGTGGCACTGTTTTAAATGCAGACTGGACCCTACAGAGGTCATTATGGGTTGTTGTCTTTACATATTACTAATTTTATAACAGAAAATATTATTTTAATTTTAAAAAAAACAAAGATCCTGACAAATTTTCATTTTATTATAATTATTTTGCCTTACTTTTCTACTCAACACTTAGAGTAATCTATGCATAGTACATTTTGACCTCCAACAATTTTTTAAAACATATTACTCATAAATAACATAATATCATTAAAAACTCACCAAGTATAATCTCATTGATGTGATTAATTAAGAAATTTAAAAACTCATGGGCGTCTTGTTGCATATAATTGTCAAATTCCTCTGTAACAAAATAGCAGTAATTATTTGAAGTGTAGTTATGTACACCGCAACACCTTTAACATATATTTTAGGTGATTTCACCTATGCCTATTTAAAGATATGAAACTAAGCAGACCTAAGAAATCGCTGATATTTCATCATAATATAATATTGAGTATTTTAACATATGATCTGTATGAAAATCAAAATACCACACCCTGCCTGGCTTGTTTAGGATATTAAAGGATCTATTATACTTTATATTTGCATACCTAAAAATGGTAAATATAGATTGATCTAAATAATTTGTAACAACTATATACCTATATTTGTGCAAATAAACGTCTTTGTCTTTGTCATTAAACAATCTAGTAAACTACAGCTCAGTGGGTGAATCAA